>JAMPIV010000581.1:622500-987500 GCA_024509875.1 Oreohelix idahoensis
TTCTGCCAGCTGGAGTCTATTGTGAAAGTAACCCCTATATTGAAAACAAATTACTCTCTCAAGTTCCAAAGCCCGTTGCGGTTGTTCCGCAGCCAGCATGATGCCCTTTCCGCAGTTTCGCTGAGCCTCTTAAGTGCCTTTGTTCTTGACTGTCCCCTCAACCCCAACAGTTTCAGTAGATCATACACTGAGGCAGCCACGAGACTTCTTGCACCAACCTCAACAGCCATGGCCCTTGCAGTGAACTAATCGTGTCTCAACAGCGGCCTGATCATTATACTTGGTCACTTTGAACGAGTGTTACTCGTCCAATCTGGATTCAAATGGCACAGTCATCTCTCATTATACTTTAGTGCGATGATGATGAATGCAGCACTACATCTGACCGTTTTCTGATACTCTCTGGATATGCCCCTAGCCCAGGTCGGTCTACTGCCATCTCCTAGTCATTTGCACAATAAGAAGAGATGGTGCTACTTGATTTACTTGGTTTCGGGTGTGCTGACTTTCCTGCCCTCAGAAAGTATATACTTGTGATACTCGGTCTGACTTTGCTGTTCGCCTTCTGTTGCGGTTCCCTTGGTTATATAACTGCTCTTCATCTCCAATGTCGAGGTTCGGTTGCTGAGCTATGAACGATCGTATTGTGTGGTGTGGTGTGGTGTGATGCGAAGTCTTTCAAGACTTGTTGCTGTGTTGGGTGGTGATCAACCGAGTTTAAATATTAGGCATTGCCTTATAGTTGAACAACATAGATTGGACCACCACATAACAATTAAATAACGTATCCTCGGAAGCCTGCTTTGACGACTGAAACACGTTAATAAGGTGAACATCAGACTAGTAGAACACCACATAACAGTTCATACGAAATTACATCGAACGTCACTTCAAATCAAACGTTGGAACATGGCATATGAGAAAACACACTGGCGATCTCATAACAGAAACCACAATATCGGTATGTGCACTTAAGTACTGTACAAGTCTCGGGCCACTCAAGCATTAGTTCATGGATCAATGAACTCAGCAGGACAAATGTTTGCTCTAATCTAAGTTCCCGGCTATAACAGAGCCGTGGTTTCTCTGGAGAAAATGTATCTCGTAAAATACTTGTAAAATATGCTTAATAAGCCATCACCTGTTAATGTCGTACGGCTCCAACCTGAGCGTACCAATAAATATCAAACTTCTATGGAAATCAAACGTTGTAATATACAAATGAAAATCATACGTTGTAATATAAAAATGAAATCATACGTTGTAATATACAAATGAAATCATACGTTGTAATATACAAATGAAATCATTCGTTGTAATATAAAAATGAAATCAAACGTTGTAATATACAAATTAAATCATACGTTGTAATATACAAATGAAATTAAACGTTGTAATATACAAATGAAATCAAACGTTGTAATATACAAACAAAATCGGGAGCCGCGCTAGCGTAGTGGTTACCACACCGCTCTGGCGACCGGGTGATTCAGGATCAAACCCGGGCGACGGCATTTGAGGATTTTTCGTCGACCGTGATTTGGACTGGATTAACTCGAGACCTGGCGAGGACATTTGAAGGAGTGTCGTCGACCAGGGATTGGCGGCTCCTGAGCTGACCCAGCTCTAATGGGTACCTCCGAAATCGGCGAGTATCTGCCTGAATGGCGAGGGACACCTGTCTCTGTACAAGAAAAAAAGGGATACTCACGTAAAATCAATGTCAGGTTAGACATTAATAATAACCTGAGATTTCGCCTCGAGTATTAGCGGGCGTAAAAAAAAAAAACAAAAAAAAACAAACAAACGAAATCAAACGTTGTAATACACAAATGAAATCATAAGTTGTAATATACAAATGAAAACAAACGTTGTAATATACTAATGAAAACAAACGTTGTAAAATACAAATGAAATCATACGTTGAAATATACAAATGAAATCAAACGTTGTAATATACAAATGAAATCAAACGTTGTAATATACAAATGAAATCATGCGTTGTAATGTGCAAATGAAATAATGCGTTGTAATATACAAATAAAATCAAACGTTGTAATATACAAATGAAAACAAACGTTGTAATATAGAAATGAAAACAAACGTTGTAATATACAAATGAAATCAAAAGTTGTAATATACAAATAACATTTTGCGTTGTAATATAGAAATAAAATTTTGCGTTGTAATATAGAAATGAAATCATACGTTGTAATATACAAATGAAATCATACGTTGTAATATACAAATGAAATCATACGTTGTAATATAGAAATGAAATCATACGTTGTAATATACAAATGAAATCATACGTTGTAATATACAAATGAAAACTCATTCCATTAATATGAATAAAGTGGTAAGGGCACACACACACTTGACAACAATAAAAAAAAATCCTTTTAGCTCTGAGGCGAAAACCACACCTGTTTGCTCAGAGGCGAAAGTTACACTCCTTAAACCTAGTTCATCCGGTGTCATCCAGATTACATGAACACTGTGAACAATCTTTACTGTTCGTGTTCAAACTTGCATGTCGCTATAATTTCTGAACACTTGTATCACCCTGCTTGTCTGTGTTAAACATCAACATTCGTTCACACCAACAATCGCATGTGAATACATACTCATAGTTGAGAGGGTGTTCCGCGGTGCAATAACTTCGATACCAAAACCCACAAAATGCAAGCTTCTTCACACTGCGAAACAGTCCTCAACAGTACCTTGCCAGGTCTATTGTAGCAGCCAGCTCACTGTGTATCGCCCTTGCCCTAAAGACACCTTGCAAGCTGAGAGCATATGCTCAAGTGTCTGCCTCTCATGGGACAAGCTGCACTGAGCATCAGCAGACTTTCCCCATATCAAAAGGTTTCCGGACGATGGCAGGAGGTCATACATTGATCTGATCTCTACAATACTAACACCTACTTCCCTAATACAGACTGCGGTTTGTCCCATGCTTCCATGTGGCTTACATGTTCTCATATCAGGTTCCTAGAACTGGAGAAGCGAACTATGAATGGCACAGGGCGTCAGGTAGATATCTGCACAATTCTAGATGGTAGCTGAAGAAGAAAGCTGTATAGTGAGTCACCTTCTCGCTACACCTATCCAATGCATCAAGGGTGTGAAATGCGGCTCGTTTATTATCCCCACCGATTTAACATTAAATAATTTTAAATTCCATACGTGAACAAACATTTAGAACTATAACTGGAATTTTAATACAATCAATCACCTGCAATTTATAAAAATATATCAATAATATATTAATAATAATTAAAATAGAACTTTTGTAAAAGTTGTAGAGAGCTATTTACAAAAATCACGAACTGGAGTTTACTAATTTGACATTGTCTTTTTCATCATATCGGCCATTTGGTGACTTCTGGATTTTGTTTCTTTAATAAGCGTTTACTTAACTCCTTCAGTTCCTGTCGCTTCGTACCAAGATTAAGATACCAGCAAGTAAATCAAAGTCACCCTTGGCATTAATTTTAAATAATACAGGCTAATTACATGACATCAAAACACTTAGAAAACCTAGAAATCAAAAAAGTTTAACAGACACAACATTACGGATCTGAGCTTATCACTGTGACGGTATTGCCTCCCCTGCTTTGCAGTAGTGGTCCAACAGTGGCCTAAACTCAAGAGTATCTATAATAGGCTTCAATGGAGTCTATCTTTGCACAAGATTACTCTTGACAGTAATGTAGGTAGAAGAGTAGTAAAGCTTCTATCAAATGGGAGTCTTCACAAGATATTCAGATAAGCGAAAACAATGCTGGCTGTTGCTGAGCACGTTAATTCTGTAATCTGCCGATACCTTTTATGAAGAATTTAAGCAATGGCTTATTCTAGCTCGTTAAGCCCCCATCGCTGAGTTAATCAGTGAAATTATTATTAAAATATAGCTAAGCTTAGAGTGTGTGTAGTAATTTGACTGAGACAAACATGTAGTACATCTAAAATGACAGAATTGAAGTTAAATTTGTAACATTACAAATAACAGTATTTAATAATCACTTTAGGTTTAACAGTAAAAAAAAATAATTTGAATATTTATGAAAAAAGGTTTTCATCACTTGAATGGTTTTTGCTAAGAAGTTCAAGTGGCAGCATATAGGTTAACTTAGCTGCCAATTATGATTCTAGTCCTCCTTATGGGTTGGTTCTTTTCACTCTGGTCGCGCTCGTCCCTGATCAAAGTTCAGGCACCGCACGTTCCCAGAACGTCAAGGAGTAACGGCCAACTGGTTCTGCGGCTGTCTATAAGACCCTCTTATGATGGCGTCTCGCACAACGTCAGTCCACTTCTACCTTCACTTGGTTCCAGAGACAGTACTTTCTGCTGGTACTACCAATAACTGGTAATAGAAATAGAAACGAAACGCTCTTCTGAGAATGGCGTTTTTCGACACATAGTTATGTGCCCCACTCTTCTATTCTACCATCCCATGTCACAATTTACCCTCAATGAGAATTAAATTTAATCCCTCTGGATAAAACTTCCTTAACATTTAAACTGAATAAATTTAGCTTTTTATTACAGATAAATAAAAAGGTTAAAAGTACAGATATAATATGTTTTACATTTACATCACCACTGTTTGAAAAGTGTTCACAATATACATTCATTTATGTTTCATTTACATTTACACTTAGTGAAAAGCCATGAAACTGTAAGTATTATTCTTAGAATGTACATCATTTCTATCATCTTTCCCTCCTGCTCCATAAGGAACCTGGAACTGCTTTACGCTTTTAGTTCTCTTTACGAAACTGTAAATAAAGCCATCACCAGCCTGTGCAGTGGTGGTTCATGAATCATCATTCTAGATACTGCGGTTGCCAGCCTTAAATAACTTTGACATCCAAAAGCGAGTTTCTCAGATTAAACTTCACATGGTAATATATACATATATATGTTAGTTCACATGTTAGTAATAAAATATGAAATGTAAATCACAACTTACGCCAATCTTGGCTACAGACTTGTTGCTCTGGTGAATAACAGATATGAATCGTTCACTTACACGCGTCTTGGATGTCTTTAATTTTACAATAGATTCCTTTCTGACTTCGTGTGTTTCTTCCGGTGTTCCTTATTAAAATGTAGAGATTCCCTGTGCTTTGTAAGTCTTATTTGGTTCTCCAATAAAAGGTCCGGTTAACAAAAGGAATTATGAATCTAGTCTTTATTCTGGCGAGGTCTGATGCTGTCTTGGCAAGCGTGAAATTCACAGTGAAATAAAAATGCGAAATGGTCCGACTATATTCCCTCTCTTCCCAAGCGTTGTTTGTTATGGAGTTAAATAAGCGCTCCTTTCATATTGAAACAAGTCGGGTGTGGTACTTTCAAAATATTTCCGACATGGAAACATTTTGCAAAGGTCAAGTCTCCCATAATATACTGTCCGATGCCCTCGTGTACAAACTTACAGACAAATGGGTAGGCACACATGACAACATGCCCACATGTGTCACACAGACAGTAATGTCGGTGTATCAAGGATGACCCGGAAGTGCTTATGTCCTAAGTTCCGCCTCGTGCACGAGTTATCCCGTGTTTCGCCAGACAAACAAATCTGGTTCTGTTCAGCACTCATGCCTAATACAAGCTTGGATAAACAAGCATCGTCGCTTAAAAAGATGGTCAGACAGATTATGCGATAAAATACTGTCGCTGACGTCTAATAACCTGGCGTAACTTAACACGTTTTTGTGAAGCGTGAATGCGACACAATAAGATAAGAATTACTCCCGTAGCAAATACTGCCACAGGGGAGTGACATGCTAGAGACTTTCCCCATGCTATGTCCAGCATAAATAGTAAAATGTATGAAAGGGAAAAATGAAATGCCAAATAAAAGCGCTCGGAGAAAAAAACGAAGAAGAAGAAATAATACTGCCGTACGGCTGGAGGTGATAGAGAGATCACACAAAAGGACAGGGACAGAAATTTCGTTACAAACATTTATGCAAGTCTGCTCACAAAGCAGGTCAGCTTGGCTCTTCTCAGCTATGTGCTGTGGCTGGGCTGTAGCTATGTGGCTTTTTCAAGCGCGGGCCTGTCGTGTTCTCAGTTTTGAGATCATGAAGTGAAATTTTGAGAGTAGAGAATTGAATTTTCGCGGGCTTATAAATAGCTTCACAGTGAGTGTGAATTTGATTGAGCCGTGTTTGATTGGATCTCCCTCGCATCTTAAGTTGAATCTTCTTGTTTTTTTTTTTCTTTCGTTCAGATGAATTTCTCACTTTCCCTCCTCTGCGTCTGATTGGCTCTTTTTTTGCATGTTTGATACGTTGTTTTGTTTTCGACCTCGAATAATTAGATGATTCCCCTTTTGCGAATTCCATATAGAATTATATTGCGATTTCCAGAGTGTATCTGACCGTCATTTCTCTATAGCTATCCAGCTAGTGGAAACAGCAATCCAAAATAACACGTTGTGTTTCTTTATAATCCCCAAGAGAAGGCATGTCGGACAACTCAATTTTAAATTTGTTAAGCAGATGTTATTTACGTCTGAAATGGCCATATCTAAGCCAGAATGGTTAGCATTTGTTCCCTGTTTGATAAGGCGTATTACTTTCTGTTATATAAAGACACAAATAGCTTCTACACGTCTTGCAGTTGTCAAGAATCCACTGCATTTTCATTTCGTTGAATGCATCGCTTGTTTTCAACAGTGTTTCTAAATGAATGTTTAATTCATTGTTTTGTATTGTTTCCTTAGGCAGTTGTAGCTTTCAGCCAAGAAGGAGAACACTAATTTGTCTCTAGCATAATCCGTGTCTTCAACTGTGGTGAATGCAGCTGATTTTAGTACGTCTGCCACCGTCTTCAAACTGCTTGAGGTTTATTCAGTGGTCTTATAAGGTTTGGACTGCTTGTCAAGTTTTTAATTATTTGTATGTATACGTCTTTGCCTCCATTTCTTGTAGCTTTTATGGTTAACAAAGTATTATTTTAACAAGCATTATTGAAGGTAGTTGCACGTCTGTAGTAGCTATTACTCTGTTGCGTTATTCAAAATTTATTTGTTTGTTTGTTTGTTTTTTTTTGCGGGGGGTGGGCGGCGGGGGGGGGGGGGGGCTGTTACTTTGCAGCTAAAGAATTAACGAAATTTAACTTACCTAGTCTAGTATCGAACTAATCGAGAAATGAAATCGAGGTCTGAGTAGTACACATAACGAAAGGAAGTAAGCAGAAGGCACACGTGAAAAAAACAAAACGATCGACCAAACGAGACAACAGAAAAGCAAGGTAAGTAAATGTCACTCCTGAGATTCATTCATCGTCCATCTGAAGGCCGTTATCTGTTCGCTGCGAGAATTATTGTGGTACCAGCCAAGCAGCCCCATAAATATTTATCCGCATAACTATGGTAATGGCCTTCTGTTGCTGTCATTTTTGACGGAGTCATCTGTCAAGTTATTTGCTTATGTTTTTATCATAAGAATAATTGTGTCTTTACCTGCGATGTCAGGTTGATTAGGGGTTGTCTTCCCTTGTTTATTCATTCATTGTGTTTGACCTTTAGGGTCAAAGGTAGACAGTTCGGGCGTATGCCCATGGGCAGGTTTTTTTAAGCGGGAGTTGAGTTAGACTTCCGGCAAGCCGGGGAGTGTCCTGGTTTCTGAAGGGACGAGAGTCCATTGTGTTTTTCGGGAAGAATCTTCGAAGTGACTGCACTGGCAGTTTTCCCCAGTGAATCTCTGTGCGTTGGAATGACAGCAGAGTTCCTTGTTAAGTTCTGTGGACTCGGTTACAGGTAATACCGACTTTTTCCATTACTATGCTTTCGGTAGCAGAACATGTTAGAAGATTGCCTAGTCTGTGAACTGCAGCTCACCGGTCCTCCATTACAGAACATATATGTTGTGCTCAAGGTAGCCATCCAAGACTATTAGTCTTCATACCATCCAGAAATCCAGTGACGAAGATATATTGTGGGAGCCGCAGATTGGCGGCATATTTATGTCTACAATAAGCATTACTGCAGGGTTGATGGTAACCTGCTTATCAGAAGTACACAGCCGACGTCAGAACGAGGCCTGTGTTTTCGGCTATTATACTACAGCCTGATAATGTGCAATTGGCGGGGAATGCCAAGTTGCACCTATGTGTCAAAGTGATTAAGGTATCTGACGCGTTTAGTCAGTAATCCCAGGGCGACGCCACGAACTGTCCTTATTGAAGAACATTGTATTGACCATGCACGAATATTCAAATGTTTACCAGCTTGCTGAATGCCTAATGTATACCTATCGATTTCCGGTCAGCATGACCTTGTTTACAATGACTGTTCCTGTTGATACCATGTGTGTTCTCGTCAATAAATGTTTTGAAACGTGTCTGCAGTGTCCAAGCATCCTTGACTACTGCATGTGAGTGTATGGGTTGCAGGGTCTACATATATACGAGCCTAAACACATTCGCGCCTTCATTCGCACCCACACTCAGTTCATCATACGCTCGCACTACACACCTAACAACATGTATACTGTCTTGGGCCAGTGATCACCTCAACAAGAGAAAAAGTACAGTTACATTTTTGGTGGACCAGTTACGTGGGCTCTTCTGATACATTTCTGCTGGACAGAGCGAGAAATTAACATTTCCGTGGACTTATGCTACATTTATTATGCCTCCAGTGTTGTCCAGAAATTTACATTTCTACATGTGCTACATGTCATGAGGAACAAAGTGGACAACTGAGAATAACACACATACTCTATGCTTTCAAGTTTTGTCTACACAGGACAGAAATAGGTCATCAACTGTTGACCCAGATAAACAGTGCTAGCATTTATGTTATAATGCTACATAAACCACAACAGGACAAGTACTGAAGTTAACATCTAGGCATTTGCTACGTGGACCACAACTGCAAGTCGAGTCCCTTTTTGTAAACGGTACCGCTGGTCGTTTACACGTTTCAGTCAACAACAGACTTTTCTACGCCCGAGCATTCAAGCTACATTGTTCGAGGTCAAGTGTTTGTAAACAGTACGTGGAAATTGTAAACATTCAATGTGCAAGTCCTAAGTCGAGAAGGTCATAGTAACTTTTGTTCGTGAATACCACTTTATGCTACAGTGGATTTGACATTCAGTGCGCGCTTGACATTTTGTTTCTGTGTTCGCAAGGAGCAAGAAATTTACTTTAGTTTCAGCTGTGACTGAACTTGTTTTGCAACACATTGAATTGATTGCTATTTATGTTAATTGTACTATTTTTGTGTATTTTTCTTGTGTTTTTTGCGGGTTTTCGGTTGGTGGGTCTTACAGTAAATATGCCACTTAATCGAGGGTTACTGTAAGCGTTCTGTAGGGATTGCAATTTTCTTAATTGAAATTTGCTAGCGACTTTTGTTGCTATTTTTTTTTTAGCTGTGACGACATCAGTTAGTGTTGGTTTCGTTATTTTTCCGTTCTTTGATTTTCGATTAATTTTGTTTGTATCTGTTCTTCTCTCATTCCTTCCGTTTATTTCTTTACACCTTTTCGTTTATAACAGTGTTGCCATTTGTCTTGTTTATTTTTCGCGGTCATCATTACACATTTGTGTAACATTTTCTTTACTTTTTGCTGTATTGTTTATTTGACTTCCGCGAACGTTTTCGGTCATTGTTCTGTATTTTGTCTTTGTATTTATGATTGTACTACATTATTGTCATACACAGTCTACATACATACACTTGGTCATGTATTATTATTATTATTGATAAGGTACACTCTTCATATAGAGATTGTTAATAAAATATTATTATATAAGATATTTATACAAGTTCTTTGATAAAAGACTTGTTATCCACAAAGATTGAGACAAGGTGAAATACATATTCAAGTTCTTAAAAAAAAAAGACTTGTGCCCATAGTGAGTGGGATATAAAGGAATTATTTTCCACAGGTACTCAAGTGATTTTTTGTTACATTATAAACAAGAGGACCATACAAGGTCTTTGTCTAAGACTAAGAGAGTGAAATAAAGTGAAGTGAGTATACAAGTCTAGCATTTCAGACTTGTCTCCCATTGAAGTGGGATAAGGTAATTGTTGAATTTTTCAGGTTACTGATCTCATTAGACAGAATGTCTACATTGGATTTCTTCATCCAGCAAGGGTTGACCCTTGGTAAGTCTGGTAAAGAATTGGAAGAATATTCATCTGCTCAATTCGCCATTGCATTAAAGTCAGAAGAAAAGAAACAAAAAGAGGAAATTAAATTGAAAGCAGAAGCTGAACAAAGGAGAGCAGATGCTGAACTAAAGAAGCTAGATGCTGAGAATAGAAGATTAGAACTTGAAGAGAAAAGGTATCAAAGAGAAGCTGCTGCTGAGGAGAAAAAAAAGCTCAAGCTGCTGCTGAGGAGAGAAAAGCTCAGCTGCTGATGAAAGAAAATTCCAGATGGAAATGGAAGACAAAAAACTTCAAGCTGCTGCAGAGGAGAAAAAAATTCAAGCTCAAGCTGCTGCAGAGGAGAGAAAACTTCAAGCTGCTGCAGAGGAGAGAAAACTTCAAGCTGAGGCTGAAATTAGAAAAATGGAACATGAGGAAAGAAAACAGAAGATGGAACTTGATGAAAGACTCGCAACTTTGGAGTTAGAGAAATTGAAATTGGCGAGTACGGGTGCTCAGCAAACAACTTCGAGTACGACAAAGGAGTTTGTTAATAGGATTAAATTGCCTCATTTCAATCCTTTAAAGGATGACGTAGCAGATTATCTAGATAGATTCCAATTTTTATGCGATACGCATAACATAAAAAAGGAAAAATATGTTGAACAACTGATGGAATTTTTTACAGGTGACACAGTGACTACTCTTATGACAATAGACGAACATGACAGGACTAATTATGATGTTGTCAGAGCAGCATTGCTAAAAAAATACCAACTAAAAGAAGAAGACTATCGTCTTCGTTTTAGGACAATGTTGCCAGAAAATGGAGTAGATTTCTCTGATTTTGTTACAAAAATACGTCGTACATTTACACGATGGGTTGAGTTGTCTCAGACTGAGAAAACATATGAAGGTCTAATGGACTTATTATTGCGAGATAAGGTTTTGTCATCTGTTAATGATTCTTTTCTTGCATTCCTTCATGAGCGTAAGCCTAAAAACTTAAAAGATATGGAGGAATACTGTTGTCAGTATGCCACCGCGCATCCCCATGCTACAGTTAGCAATTCTAAAGTGAAAGAAGGGTTGCCAGCTGCTTCGGCAACACCATATGGCCCTAATTTCAAAAAAAAATTTCAGGGTGCTCAACAAAACTGGAATAGGGGAAGTAATCAGAATTACACTCAGAAGCGGAGTAATCCAACACATGATGGTTCTTCGTCTATGAATTGGAGACAAGATGGTAGTTCTCGTAATTTTAGTGGTAATAATTTGAGACACTTTCGCAAAGGCTATCCAAATAATAACTATTCGAACTTTCGAGGTAATCATTCTCGACGTCAAGATTATGACGATGGTGAATTTAGAAACCGGGATTCAAACCGGAATGATGATTACAATAGGCAATATGATAACAATTACAGGGGAAATGATAGTCGAAATAATTACAGGGGAAATGATAATCGAGGCAGACCTAGGTTTAACAAAAAAAGACCTTTCCAACAGGCAAACTCTGCACAACAAGAGTTTGATGGAGCCTGTAATACAGTAAATGATAGTGGTAACTCTAGGGCTATCACTGGTTGTGCTTTCGATTTTGGGAGAGCAACTGAATGCCCCCAATGCTTAACATTGTTCGACTCATCGACTGTATCTACTCTAAGTTGTGGTCACCCTCTTCCTGCTCTACCTGCTACAGTTGCGCATGATGGGAGAGGATCTCTCATCTTACATAAAGGTCTAATAAATGATAGGCTAGTCTCAGTACTTTTCGATTCGGGATGTACTACCGTCGGGGTTAGGCAGTCTCTGATAGATCCTTGCTGTGCCACTGGAAAAAACAATCAAATGTGTTACATTTGATGGGACCATAGAAGAATATCCTACTGCTATTATTAGGATTGACACTCCCTTCTTCACAGGAGATGTCCATGCATGTCTTCTTCCTAATCCTATTGCGGATCTTATAATCGGTCGTATTCATGGGGTTAGGGAATGCACACCGCAACAAATTTCTATTTGGGAGAAAAAAAACATCCATGCACTTAATGCTCATGGTAACATTAAGCAATATGGGAACAAAAATTTTTGTGGAAAATATAGTTTCCCACGGAATAACAATACTGCCTCTAATGGGAGTTGGCGTCAGGCCAACAAAGGTAAATCAAGTTTGGATCACGGTGAGGACTTTGATAAGTATCATGTTAAGATTCCTCAGGGAAACCGTGCATCGAATTCCCAGATTCCTGATAAGTGGGTAAAAGAAAACAAAACTGTTAGTACCCATCGTACTCAGCTCAGTCAGTACGATGTACCTGTTAAGCATATTGCTACAGGGAAAAATAGAAGCAACTTTATTAAGAGGAATAACCGTGATTGTGGACATTGCCAAACGCGTCCATCACGTGATGGTTCTTCTTTAAAGAATTGGAGGGAATTTAATTGTCCTCAACATGTTGATCCCAGTGACTATAGGAACTTTAATAAAAGTTACCAACCTGATAATAGTTTTTCTTGGAAACAACAAAATCCATGTATGTCTTACTTCCCTCAAGAGAGAATAGACTTCTCATTTCATGGAAAGGTCCATACACTATAGTCTCCAAAATTTCCGATGTCGACTATATCGTCGATGTGGATGGAAGGCATAAAACCTTCCATATAAATATGCTAACAGAGTTTATTGAACGTCCAGACTATTTGCAGCCTATTTTCCAGGCGACGGACGACTCTCCAGTCCAACATGGTCACATCTCATCCCTGTCCGTTATACAGGATGAGGAAACTATTTTTTCTGACGTTAACTTACCTCTTCCTGCGATTCCACTTAATTCAACGGAATCGTGGAGGGACGTTACAATCTCTTCGAACTTGTCTTTTGAGGAGCAACGTCAAGTATCCTCTACGCTACAATCATATCAGGATGTCCTTACCGACATTCCTGGACACACAGATGTCATAGAACATGACATCATACTTACTGATCGTAATCCGATCAGAGTAAGACCATACCCAATACCTATTCATTTTCAAGCACAAGTCGAGAAAGAATTGGATGAAATGATTCAACTGCAAATAATTGAACCATCCACTTCAGCTTATTCTTCGTCGATAGTTATTGTTCGAAAGAAAGACAATAACATACGTCTTTGCGTTGACTATCGCAAATTAAATCAAGTTACGAAGTTCGATGCTGAACCTATGCCATTATTAGATGATCTACTTATTAGACTTTCTAAAGCTAAATTCTTTACTAAACTAGACTTGTCGAAAGGTTATTGGCAAGTCCCACTGACGGAACACGCCAAACCTCTCACTGCTTTTTCGACACCTAGGGGTCTGTTTCAATGGAATTTTATGCCTTTCGGGCTTATGAACGCCCCAGCGACTTTCGTGCGCATGATGCGACGAATTCTATCAGATCGTGCAGATGTCATCGCATATTTAGACGACATCTGTCTTTTCAGCGATACTTGGGAAGAACACTATTTGGGTCTAAAGGAATTGCTATCTACTCTACGTGAGCATAGTTTGACTGCAAAACCCTCTAAAGCTTTTGTTGGGTTTAGTGAAATTTCCTTCCTAGGTCATCGAGTTGGTCATGGTCTGTTGAAGACAGAGGACCAAAACATTTCGAAGATATTAAATATCTCGGTTCCGAAGACAAAAAAGCAAGTGCGTAGTCTCTTGGGATTGATACAATTCTATGGAAGATTCATTGAGAATCTGTCCTCCATTATGGCACCACTTTCATCGTTATTGAAAAAAGGTTCTCCTAATATGGTGCGTTGGTCCCAGGAATGCCAATCTTCATTGGATCAGGTTAAGAATTTGTTCTCATCTCATCCTATCTTAAGACTACCAACGATTGATAAGACTTTTGTTCTTCGTAGTGATGCCTCTTCCACTGGGATTGGAGCGGCACTAATGCAGGAATATTCAGGAACTCTGCATCCTGTAATGTATATTTCTAGGAAGCTAAATGCGGCAGAAAGGAATTACTCGGTTTTAGACCGTGAATTGTTGGCTATGGTTTGGTCCATTCTTAAGCTACAAAGGTTCCTTCTGGGCGCGCATTTCTTTATGGAAACCGACCAAAAAGCTCTTACGGCTATGCAAAGTAAGGATTTGAAGAGCTCGAGATCTACTCGTTATGCTATTGCTCTTCAGCCTTTCCATTTCACGGTGCGAGCTATCCGTGGTTCGGATAATGTGATGGCGGACATATTGTCCAGATGCCCACATGATTCCAGTTAAATCTTGTGTCCTAGTTTTTCCTGATACACTTTCAGACTTTTGTCTGTCCTTAATATCCTAATATGTTGTAATACAAATGTATTTGGATGATGTTTAGATAATTTAACAAATTTCATTTTGTCCATCCATCAGTGATATGTTGCTAATATAGCATTGTAATTCATGACATTTGTATATTGCTATAATTATAGTATTTAGTAATGATTGATATATGATTGGTATTGCCAGCAACTTAGGTTTCTTTAATGGTAACCCCTTAGTTTGTTTGGCTTAAAGGAGATATTTTCTCCTATGTTGGGAGATGATTTGTATCCTCTTCAGACGCTTTGTTTATGCGTCTATTGTACCTGATATTAGGTTCATTTTTTCATGAGCACATAAGTGATACTTGTGCAATCTTGCTCATGGACATATTAAAAAAAAAAAATTTCATTTTTTTTTACAGGGGGGTGGTAGTAATATGTTGCTGTCATTTTTGACGGAGTCATCTGTCAAGTTATTTGCTTATGTTTTTATCATAAGAATAATTGTGTCTTTACCTGCGATGTCAGGTTGATTAGGGGTTGTCTTCCCTTGTTTATTCATTCATTGTGTTTGACCTTTAGGGTCAAAGGTAGACAGTTCGGGCGTATGCCCATGGGCAGGTTTTTTTAAGCGGGAGTTGAGTTAGACTTCCGGCAAGCCGGGGGGGTGTCCTGGTTTCTGAAGGGACGAGAGTCCATTGTGTTTTTCGGGAAGAATCTTCGAAGTGACTGCACTGGCAGTTTTCCCCAGTGAATCTCTGTGCGTTGGAATGACAGCAGAGTTCCTTGTTAAGTTCTGTGGACTCGGTTACAGGTAATACCGACTTTTTCCATTACTATGCTTTCGGTAGCAGAACATGTTAGAAGATTGCCTAGTCTGTGAACTGCAGCTCACCGGTCCTCCATTACAGAACATATATGTTGTGCTCAAGGTAGCCATCCAAGACTATTAGTCTTCATACCATCCAGAAATCCAGTGACGAAGATATATTGTGGGAGCCGCAGATTGGCGGCATATTTATGTCTACAATAAGCATTACTGCAGGGTTGATGGTAACCTGCTTATCAGAAGTACACAGCCGACGTCAGAACGAGGCCTGTGTTTTCGGCTATTATACTACAGCCTGATAATGTGCAATTGGCGGGGAATGCCAAGTTGCACCTACGTGTCAAAGTGATTAAGGTATCTGACGCGTTTAGTCAGTAATCCCAGGGCGACGCCACGAACTGTCCTTATTGAAGAACATTGTATTGACCATGCACGAATATTCAAATGTTTACCAGCTTGCTGAATGCCTAATGTATACCTATCATTTCCGGTCAGCATGACCTTGTTTACAATGACTGTTCCTGTTGATACCATGTGTGTTCTCGTCAATAAATGTTTTGAAACGTGTCTGCAGTGTCCAAGCATCCTTGACTACTGCATGTGAGTGTATGGGTTGCAGGGTCTACATATATACGAGCCTAAACATATTCGCGCCTTCATTCGCACCCACACTCAGTTCATCATACGCTCGCACTACACACCTAACAACATGTATACTGTCTTGGGCCAGTGATCACCTCAACAAGAGAAAAAGAACAGTTACACCTTCACGACACAGCTCTCAACTGAGCAATTTTAGTCCTGAATGATTCAGACAATTTAATACATACTATCGCATTAAAACTTACATATCAACAGTTATAAGCCGACGAACTCATAAGACACAGGCAGTTTTTCTCGTCTCTAGATTATCAAAGTGGAATAGGACTAATCGCGAATAATTTCGCTCGGTTTAAAAAAAAAATGAGATATATATCCACCCAACACTTGACGTCCTTAAGTAATACAAAATGACGAACATGGATCAATGGTAGCAACACGTACAAGTGTTTGTCATTTGCCTATTTGTAATATTCATTTAATTAATAAATTTAACAGCTTTCAAAGTTGTAGGAATGCATCGTTTACTATCAGCTATTAGGATATTGTCTTGTGTGAGAGGTATATAAGTTTAGGTCGCTCTCTATAAAGACACTGGGCACACTTTCTCTCTGCGTATTTCACACAGTGGAAAATATCTCCTCAGTTTATTCAGCCGTGATAATTAAATCACGCTGACAGTTGCTTCATTTTTTAAAATTATGATTGCATACTGTAAATGAATGCTGTTATGGTAACTTTATAATGTTGTATGCCTTTAAATTAATGCTTAAAGCATCATGTGGGAATGAAAGGATATAGTATGCAAGATTAATGAGAGTGGAAGGGCAGAATGTTAGACGGGCCTGCGCGCCCAATTCTTTACTCTTCGAAAATAAAGTTCGTTCGTTCGTTCGTTCATTCACAGTTATTGGTACAAAGTCACTCTCAAGTTAAACCATTTTTTGAATAATTACACGAAAATGAATTGTCGGGGAACCAATCAAATCGCAAGGCAATATGCGAGGAAGAATTATCTGGAAAACAATCTAATTTCAAGCTCAGATCAACTCAGATTGATTCAGAAGTGTATAAAAGCCAGCACGGACTCAATTCAAAAACGTTGTAACACTGTCAATTACTTCCGGAGCGATTACAGCGAGAGTGGCCAGTCCACGTGTTGTTTTTATGAAGCCGTATTGTTTAATTCATTCTTGTCGGAAAAAAAAGTTATGTAGACCCTAATTTCCCCGTAGGAGTATATTAATCTTATAACTGGTTAACACATAAGTAGGATTATTAGATAAGTTATAAGACAAATACTATAAATTATCAGGTCCGGTTATACAGATAACTATTGTCGATGTAGTTTCGATAGGCCAAATATCAATTGTGTGTTTTGATATAGTTTTCTCGCCAAGATGTCAATGTTGAATAGAAATAAAGCAATGGTACTAAGTAGACATTGAGGGCATATATCATCACATAATTCAGAAAGATACCAACGGGCTGATCACCCGTTTGCCAGTCACTTCGATTACGGAAACAACAGCAAATGGATTGATTTGCCGTTGCCCTAAAGACGCCAATAGGCGTGATGGGAAACAATGGCAAAGAAAACCTATCTGCTGGTGCCCTAAGACGCCACTAGGCGTAATGGCCACTGACTGCTTTGACGGTCGGTGGCTAAGGACGGAAGAAGAAGAAGAGAATTCAGAAAGATCTTAAAAGAGCAACATGCCTAAAATGACCAGATCGCAATTAGGCGAAGGTAATAAATGGTCGGTGGCGGTCAACACAAAAATTAAGGACAGCAAGCCCAACAATGAAAAAAAAAAAAAAATACATGAAAACATTCATGACCTGATAAAAGAAAACTTAAGATAGAAATGGTAACAATAAAACTAAAAAAATCACTTATGCTATAGACGTTACCAGACTACCGCTCTTCTCTTTTATTCCACGGATATTACTACTTAGATCAGGACTGGTTTTAGCAATTTTGTTACTTCCTTTTGCGTTTCGTTGAATATTTACATTCTTGTGTCGATAGTTCTTTCTGGTTTTGCGATTTTCTTGCGTTATAATTGTTCTTTTTTTCGCTCATCACCTGTGTTATTTTTTTTTTCTTCTGCTCTTTTTTGTTTATGTTTCTCATCGTCGTATTTCTTTGACCTGTATGTAATTCTTGTCCTTGTCACCTGTTTGTAACTGTGGTTGAAGAAGCGTGAAACCCGTGTATCCCGTGCACCGTTAACTTGTAAACTAATTTCATACTATTTTATTTTTTTCCTTTATATATGCAGGGTCATAGTACGAGTAGAGGTCTGCAAGCAGGGTGTGTGTACTGTTACAAACAAAACTACAACAATGGGAAGTTGAACGTTTGTATGCATGTGTAGAGATAGTAATGATTTATAACTTGTTAATGGTTAATCAGGCAGGTTATTTGTGTATGTCTATTTTCAGACAACAGCTGGGAGAATTGCGGCTGGTCAACAAACCAGCATTATCGTCTTTAACGTATGGATAAGAGGGAGCCCAAACAAGCGATACCCAACCTTCCACGCAACCAACAGACAACGGCTTTCTCCAACTGTGCTCGCACAGATTATTCTCTCAGCTAGCTGGATAAATGCTCAGTTTTATGATCATAACGTAGTGGGTTATTTAGTCAGCATTTAGACTAGACCCCTAGAGCACAGATCTTACCTGTCTATAGAGAACAAGCCTGTCGGGTAACAAGCACCTTTCCTTGGATATATTTATATACATACATCTTCCTGGCTCCCTCGCCAAATAACACCTATACTTGACATTGCTCAACCAGAGACAGGGTTTTTCTTGTTAGGGTGTACGGAGTAGGATATAGATTTGACTTTGTTTGTCACCTTCTAAGAATTCAACATGGGCGGCTACCTAGGCCAACCAACGTCAACCAACTCGTACTGGATGTACCTGTCCCACGTGTGGAAGTTTTGTCCTGTCCAGTGTCGTGATTCTGTGTAACTTCATGTTTCATTTTCTTTTCTTACATTTTATTTCTTTGCACTGTTTATTGTTTTTTCTCTAAATCACAGTGTTGTTTTTTTTTTTCCATATGTGATGCCTTACGGCTTTGTTAATATTTTTTTCATTTGATTTGTTTCACATATTTTAGATTCCGTTGTAGATTTTTGTATAGGCTATTTATCTTTGATTTGTACAATTTAGAGATGATTTATTAAATCGAAACAAAAGATTGATACCAAACAAGCAGTTTTCCCAAGATTTCATGTGTCCTCTCTTTATCAGAATAATCAAGAAATAGAGAGAAGGCATGCCTTCAAACAAAACAAGAGGAGGTGATAATCAATGTTACAAGAATCATCATCATTGATTATGTCTGTCACGGTTGGCCTCCCTTAACTCTGCAGTAGTGGTCCAACAGTGACTAAAACTCAAGAGTATCTAATATGGGCCTTCACAGGTGTCTACCTTCGCACAAGATTACTCTTGGCAGAGTTGTAGGTAGAAAGATAATGATGCTTCTACATCCTGGGAGCCTTCACAAAATATTCAGAAAAGCGTGCATTGGCTGAGCACGTTAACTCTAGTTTCTACCGGCAACGTTTGTGAAGGATAGGGTTATCTTATAATTCACTAGCTCGCTCAGGCAATCAGGTGAGTTGATTCATCGAATTTACTATTATTATTACTTAGCTCTGTATACGTGTATTTAAGAAATTGTCTAAGACATAAGGTTGTAGTACATTCAAAATGATGAAATCAACTTTGGATTAGTCTATGCAAGTAACAAATTTTAATCAAACAGCTCAACAGTTATAAAAATGAACAATTGTTTAGAAAAAAGTATTCATCACAGTGTGATGTTATGGTTTTCGAAAATGGACAGTTAACTTGGCAGCTTTCAAGTTTTACTTAGCTGCCAATAGTTGTTTCTACTCCCGCTGATGTTTGGGTTTTTGCAGATAGATGACTGGCTCGCTCGAGTCCCTGTTCAATATTAAGAGTTGCAGCACGTTCCGAGTAGAATTAGCAAAGCTTGTCCCTCGTCTCTAAGACCCGTCTGATGGTGGTGTCTAGCGTCGGCTTCAGGCCACTTATACCCTCACTTGTTCTAGAAATAGCACCCTCAACTGGTACCACCAACTAGCATGGCAAAAAAAGAGAAACGATTACGCTCTGAAAAATACGTATGTGCCCCCCCCCCCCCCTTTCTATTCATTCCACTATCCCATCTATCTCAGAACTTTTACATTCTATGAGAATTAATGTTAATCCCAGTGGGCGAAAAACTATCTTTCCACTAACATGAATAGTTTTATATTTAACTTTAGTTGAAAATGTTGGCAATTTAGTGTGAATATATTAACAGTTACATCAGTTAAATAGGTTGGAAACTTTCATTACATTTATAATGAATATGTTTTACATTTACACTGGTTGAAAAGGTTAATAACATAACAAGTATGTACATCATTTCTTTCATCATTCCCTCCCTGCCCCATATGGAACTTGGGCCTACCTCTGCTTTCGGTTTTTTATAATAATAATAGCCCTTTCAGTCATAACTGACTATGGGAATGCGCTCCTGAGGTGGCAGCCCTCAGCTGCTTATTTTCCTGGTGCTCCTTTCGACGTTTTCTCCTCACCTCTGCTTCTTGTGTGAGTTTCTCTTCGCCCAATCTGAGGTGGTGCCGTAAATAGCATCGCCACTTAGTGCGATCGGCAGCTTCATCCTCCCATGTTGCTGGATCCATATCCAGTGCCCTCATATCTCTCTTGCACACATCTTTGAACCTCAGATGTGGTCGCCCAACTGTTCTCTTGCCATCTGCTAATTGTCCATAGAAGATATCATTTGGGATGCGACCATCTTCCATGCGGCGAACATGGCCAAGCCAGCGAAGTCTGCGCTGTCTAAGCAGCGTATACATACTTTGAAGGCCAGCACGTGACAACACCTCGACATTTGTCACTTTATCTTTCCACGAGATGCCGAGGATGCGGCGTAGACACCGCAAATGGAAGGTATTGAGCCTTCTTTCTTGCTTAGCATAGGTCGTCCAGGTCTCGCTGCCATATAGGAGTGTGCTGGTGACGCAGGCATTATATACCGCAGCTTTGGTCTTCATTGTGAGTTTAGAATTTCCCCAAACACGCGATGTGAGGCGGGCAAAGGTAGCTGCAGCTTTGCCAATGCGGCTGTCGATTTCTGTATCCAGTGAGAGTTTGTCATTGATGGTAGACCCTAGGTATGTGAAGTGGTGCACCACTGCCAATTCATAGTTATCGATAGTGATAACTGGTGCAGCACCCACATCCTGACTCAGCACATTCGTTTTCTTTAGACTTATTGTGAGGCCAAAGTCCTTGCATGCTTTAGTGAAGCGATTCATCAAGCTCTGAAGCTCCTGTTGGCTTTGAGTGACGACTGCAGCATCATCAGCGAACAACAAGTCTCTTATAGTGACCCTTCTGATTTTTGTTTTTGCCTTCAGCCTTGAAAGATTAAAGAGACGGCCATCTGACCTAGTGTGAAGGCATATTCCTTCAGTTGCATCTCTGAATGCATGTTTCAAAAGAAAGGCAAAGAAGATTCCGAAGAGAGTCGGAGCCAGAACACAGCCTTGTTTAACGCCACTTCGTATATCAAAGGGCTGTGACGTGCTTCCAGCATATTGGACTGTTCCCTTCATGTCGTCATGGAATGACTTTATCATTTCCAGCATTTTAGAAGGGCAGCCTATTTTCAGGAGGATTTTAAAGAGTCCATCCCTACTAACCAGGTCGAATGCTTTTGTGAGGTCTATAAAGGCGATATATAATGGTCTTTTCTGCTCTCTTGATTTTTCCTGAAGCTGGCGGAGAGAGAAGATCATGTCTGTTGTTGATCTGCCAGCTCGGAATCCACACTGTGCCTCTGGATATATGCGCTCAGCTAACTTGTGTAGTCGCATTAAGATGACTTTGGCAAAAACCTTACCAACAATACTAAGAAGAGAGATGCCTCTGTAGTTATTGCAATCACTTCTGTCTCCTTTATTTTTATATAGTGTTACAATCTTGGCATCTCGCATGTCTTGAGGAATAGTTGTCTCTTCCCAGCACTGGCACAGCATCCTATGCAGGGGATGTAATAGCGTGCTCGTACAGCTTTTGATTAAATCAGGAGGAATCCCATCACTGCCTGGTGCTTTGCCAGAGGCCAAGCTATCAATGGCCTTACTGAGTTCCTCTAATGTTGGTTCGGCATCCAGCTTCTCCATAGTTGGCAGACTATTGACAGCATCAAGGGCTGCAGGCGTAACGGTATTGTCTCTAGCGTAAAGCTCAGAGTAGTGCTCGACCCACCTCTCCATCTGCTTACCCTTATCGGTTAGCTTCTCTCCGCTGATGGCTTTTAGCGGTGCCGTCTTACTTTTATGGGGGCCAAGTGCTTTCTTTATACCGTCATACATTTGTCTAATGTTGCCTGTTTGCGCTGCGATCTGGATGCTCTCACTGAGCTGGAGCCAATAGTCATTTGCACAGCGTCGAGCAGTTTGTTGAACTTTGCTTCTCGTAGCCCTCAGGATCATTAGGGTTCTGGCACTCGGTGAACGTTTGTATTCATTCATAGCACTGCGCTTAGCTTCAATGACAGGTGCCATCACATCTGATGAAGCGTCAAATCAGTCACTTGACTTTGCTGTTTTCTTACCAAATGTGGCAAGTGCAGTACTTTAAATGGTGTTCCGTAGATGCTCCCAGTTCTCTGTAGTAGTATCACCATGCTGAGGGCTACTGAGCACTTTCTTGAAGGTCGCAGTGAATTGAGCGATCATGAAAGGGTCTGACATCTTGCTGGTATCAATGCGTGGTTTCCCGTCATGTCTGACACGATAGAGTTTTCTTGGTTGTGCTCTGATTTTGCAGCAAACCAAGGAGTGATCTGTGTCACAGTCTGCACTATGGTACGAGCGCGTGGAGAGCACAGACCTGAGGAGTTGCCTTCTGACGAGAATCAGGTCAAGTTGGTGCCAGTGCTTGGATCGTGGGTAAACTCGCAATAAAGCAGTCACGCGCCCTGGCACTGGTGATTCATGAAATCATGATTTTATATGCCGAGGTTTCCAGCCTCAAATGACTTGGACAATAACAATTTTCACATATTAATCTTTACCTGTCAATATATAAGAATTAGTTCACATGTTAATAAGGAAAAAATATAGAATTAAAAATGAACATCTTACGCCAATCGTTAAGCTCACAGATGCTGGCTCAGAGAAATAAAGGCGCTTATAGAGGCCTCTTACACTTGGTCTGGGGTGTTGTTACTTTAACAATAAGTTCACACTTTGACCGTGTTATAGTTTCCTCAGATTCCGGATTTCAGTGTTAAAATGGTTGTGTTTTCCTGGACTCTAGTCATCAATATGCTCCAACAAACTCCGATCTTGTTCTCTTCTTATTTCTGACATGGTCTGGTTGTCTTCTTGGCGCGAGTGAATTCTCACAGTGCTTTCAACAGACGCAATGTCAGCTTATATTGCTCCTCTCGTTCTTGGCTCGTGTGGCTTACTATTAGACCAGACCCCAATCAGAAATGTAGTTTACATCTCGAGTGCCGGCCAATAGTTTCAAACATGCGTGTTTAGGATGGAGTAATTAAAAATATTTCCACTAGGAAATTTCTGTGCATTAATGCAAAAATCATGTCTTCCAAATATGAAATGAAAACATCCGATCACTCTCTCGGCAATGTTTACAACTAAGAAATTACTTTCATCTAAAGTATTGTCTTTGTAAGAAGGTGTACAGGAAATGATTATGTAATTTGTTTCCGCCGAGTGCATGCCGACAGGTCGATAATTTATCGCTAGGCATTCTTACGTAAATAAGACACGCGGTCATTATACACTACTGTTTTACCGGGCCCATCTTGGTTTTACCTGCGTCTTAATCTTAGCAACGCCGCGAAGCGCAAAGCAAACATGATCAATTATCACTGAAGTGAGTGTAAAATTGATACGAAAATAGCAGAGAAAAAAATATGCCGACCACTGACATCGCGAATGATTTAGTACACAAACAAATGTAACCAAATATTGCCGGAGAGGAATAAAGATCGACCCAACGATTTGTGACAATGTCTATCCCACTCTTTCTGCATCTCTCTGCAATTTTGCACTCAATCTGGAGCCTATGCCTTCCAAATTCACGTTAGATATATCATCCGGCCACATAATAGCAACCAACAACCTCTTCTTCTTCTTCGATCCTTAACCACCGACCGTCAAAGCAGTCAGTGGCCATCACGCCTAGTGGCGTCTTGCAGGGCAACAACAAATTGATTCCACTTTGCACGGTCGGTGGCCATCCTTCGTACAGTGCCCCAACTCTGGTTCATTCTTTGCATCTCAGCCTCCACAGTCCTCCGCCAAGTTGTTTTTGATCGGCCTCTCTTTCGCTTTCCCTCAGGGGTCCAAAGCATAGCTATTCTTGTGATGGCATCGGGGTCTCTTCTGAGGACATGACCAACCCAGCTCCAGCGTCTGCCATCTATGATGGTATGCATGTCCTCTTGCTTGCTACGAGTAAGCAGATCTTGGTTGGTGATGGTATTCGGCCAAAAGATTCGGTGAATTTTTCTTAGGCATGTTGTGTGAAAAGAGGACAATTTCGACATTTCCTTCTCTGTAACTCTCCAGCATTCCGCACCATAGAGAAGCACAGAAAGCACACAGCTCTGATATAATCTTAATTTTGTGCTTGTGCTGTATTGAGAGGACTTCCAGATGTTGTTTAAGCTAAAAAAGGCTGTTCTTGCCTTATTCATTCTTATGTTGATGTCTTTGCCTGCCCCGCCATCTGGTGTTACTATGCATCCTAGGTATGTGAAGGTGTCTGTCTGTACCATTTGCTGATTCCTTACTGATATGGGCTCAGGGTTGCTCATATTGAGCGTCATGACCTCTGACTTCTTTAAATTGATGTTCAAACCCACCTGCTGGCTAAACTTATTAAGTCTATCCGTTTTTTCCTGGATGTGTTGATGTGAATGTGCTAGTAGTGCACTGTCATCTGCATATATATGCTGATCACCCGTTTGCCAGTCACTTTGATTACGGAAACAACAGCAAACGGATTGATTTGTCGTTGCCCTAAAGACGCCATTAGGCGTGATGGGAACAACGGCAAAGAAAATCTATTCACTGTTGCCCTCAAGACGCCACTAGGCGTAATGGCCACTGCTGACTGCTTTGCCGGTCATTGGCTAAGGACGGAAGAAGAAGAATGTTGTGTAAAAAGAGGACAATTTTGACATTTCCTTCTCTGTGACTCTCCAGCATTCCGCACCATAGAGAAGCACAGAAAGCACGCAACTCTGGTATAATCTTAATTTTGTGCTTGTGCTGTATTGGGAGGACTTCCAGATGTTATTTAGGCTAAAGAAGGCTGTTCTTGCAACCAACAACCTAGCCAATGCTAATTAGGAAGTGTTACAAGACACAAACTCAGACCGTCTGAGCATTATAATAACCATGAATGAAAATGAAATGTTGTTCCAAATCAAGGACAGGAAAAACCAACATTCAACTATAAAAAAGCAAATTGAAAAGCCTTCCAATCCGAGCTGGAAGTGTTGGAATATAAAGACATGGGAATCAGACGATAGTGATATATTAGGAGAGAACTTGTGATGGGTTGCCTCCCCTTTGCTCTGCAGTGATGGCCCAGCAATGGTCAAAACCAAGAGTATCTAATGTGGGTATTCAAAGGTATCTACCTTCGCACATGATTGCTCTTGGCAGAGATACAGATAGAAGGATGATGACGCTTCTACCTTGAGAGAGTATTCACAAGATATGTCAGACGTCATGAACAGTGCTGAATGTGTCTTAGCAAAGTTAAATTTTTATCTGCCGAATAACGTTTGTGAAGAAGTGTTATATAATTTAATTTAGCTCGTACAAGCCTCAACTGAATTACCAGTCATATTTTTTCTAATTATATGGCTCTATAGATATAAATATAGATACATCTAAGATGCTGATTCATCCGTATGCACTTCTCTCTCTAATAACTAAATCAACTATGACTTTGTTAAAAAAAAACACCATATAACAAATTTAATGATCAATTACTTGGGAAAAAATGTAAATAAATTTGAATTGGTCATTACTAAAACATAGCCTTCGTCATTGAAATCGGCTTTAGAAAGCTTATTTGTAGAATATAGATCAATAAGTTCTGTTGTATTGACCTGCTAAAATTGCCACTTAGCTTCAAAACTGCTGAAGTGTTGATGCTGCTGTTTCCGTCAATTCGTCTCTGTGGAGAGGGCACTTCTCCTAGTCAGGGCAGGTATCTTCACAACTCGTTGATTGTTGGTTTCAAGAATCGATCGCAAGCTTTGAACCACCAGAACAGCAGTACAGCTGATATCGTAGAATAGTACCTCAAATGGTCTGGTAAGCTCGTACCAATAACTTTAGAGTGAATAAAAGAACAAATACCGCTGCTAAGTCTTTGTTTTCCTGATATTAAGCAGGCGCCGTTCCTGTTGTCCGTCAACCGAATATTTTCTGTGAATTTTAACTCTCCTTGAGCGTATATCATATAACTCAGTAGGTATGATAAAAATCACCATTCTTTTAGTTAATTTACTGGTGAAAATTTCGACTTGACAGTGGCAAGTGGCTTGGGCCTGGTTGGACATGTTTAAATATACATACACTTATTACAAATGACAGTAAATACATATATATATATATATATATATACATATGATGGCATCATCTTCCACTCCCTTCTCCGCTTGAAGTTTTTGGTTACCTCTGCTTTTGATTCCCTGTGAGAACCTGCATGAAGCTATCACCAGCGCTTTGCTGTGGTGGTTCATGAATATATAATTTTCACGTGCTAAGGGTGCTAGCCTCTTAAGAACATGTGTAACCATTAGCAAGTTCAAACATGTCAAATTCAAAGTACAAAATTATCTTACAACTTACCCCAAACTAGTTGGGAACTAGACTTCTTCATCAGTAGAATAGTCTTGATAACTTGATAAAGATGCCTCGAACACGCGTCAGGGGTATTATATTTAGTTATAGCCCCTCTGTTCCTCCGTGAGTAGGTCCTGTAGGAGTCCGGTTTCCGCATTAAAAGGTCAAGTTTCTTTGTTGTATTAGTCAAAAAGTGCTCTAATACTTGTTTTACGTTCCTATAAGTTCAGAATCCTACCTTCTACTCTTTCCTAATGTCACGAGAGGGTTGATTATTATTGAAATTAAAAGATATTCTGGACACACAGTTGTATCAGGTGATACCAGGATAGTGCCAGATAAGAGTCTGGTCTTATAAGTAATACCCCCTTCTCTGAAAAGAGTAAGGGTGTATAGATATGTAGTGTAAGTAAATAAATTAAGGGGCTGCTGTAAAACTGGTAAGGAATATAAGTATTTAAATAAATAACACGGTATTTAATCAGTTTTAAAAATTACGGTTCACAAGAAACAAGGAACGTTTAGGGTTTTACCCTTCATCAGCCACAAACAGGTGACAAAGACAAAAATTACTTATAGGTACTACAAAACTATACGATGATGAGAAATATACAACAAATGGGCGATACAAGCAGATGGAAAAAGTGATGAGAGGAAAAAAAGAACAATAATAATACAAGAAAACCGTAAAATCTAAAAGAAATACTGAGCCTAGAAAGTAAATAATCAACGAAACGAAAAAAAGAAGAATAAACAAAACTGTGGAACGAGTAAAAGTTAGCTTAGCTCGATCCAAAGAATCTGTGGAAGAAAGCGGTAGTCTCTTGTCACAGAAATCACAAGGAAGTCACAAGACTTTTACAAGAGATGTAAAATCTGCCTTTGTGTACAAATCAGGAAAACTAAGATTTAATTTATCTACGTTATTCCTGGAGCGATTTTATTCATCTAAGGCTTAAAATATGCTCTGAATTATCCTTTAACTTCCTATCTAATTGTCTTTTACTTTCCTATGTGCATTTTATTCAATGCGTACTCTAAACAGTACAAATTATGGACTAACCTGAGGTCTCGATGCATTCAACCAGAGATTTCTCCCTTCGTATAGTACTATTCGTGGAAGTCTCTGCACAGACGTGTAGCGCAACATTCCCAGTATTGCATTAGTGACCTCTTCCAGGTGGTACTTCTTTCATAATACTGTAGTTTAATTCCAATCTCACCTGGTTTGCACAAAATAGGACTGGCCATTTTGACTGTCTAATGCTTTAGTAAACACTGTATAAAGGTACCTTATGATTGGTCCGTGTATCATGCAGTTCTCACAAAGTATGGCGCGCTGTTTGGGTCAGAGTTACTCAGAATGACGTGTTGGGAAACAGACCACTTCACTACATCTGGCTTCAGCCCGAGCTGTCTGCTTTGACGATTCTGGAACGCAGTGTTGTATTGTTCTACGTTATATTGCAGTTTTCCTGCCCACGCTCACACCTGGCGTTTCCTACAAAACTTCCTATCAACCGACTGTAAATTAGCCTCTAAACTGCTAAGGATATAGCATTCGAAAGTGTATGTTATAACAACTGTCCTTATGGAATTTTCTGCATGACTTATCGGTTTGTAAAATTTAAACGACCAACTTCCGTACAAGGAGTTGCTATGTCCGTCTATTCTCTTTAATGTTTACATTCGCAATCAACCTAGGTTTAATTTTTATATTTATTTATGTTCTTATGTGTCCTATTTAGCCTTCACTTTCTTTCCTTTCCCTGACGAAGGCCTTGTGGTCGTAACGTTGGCTATTTTCTTTGTCTTTTGTCCTCGTAAGACGAATTACCTTTTTTCGATTTTTTTTACACCCATCCATTTTACTCCACGTCTTACAGCAGTTCCCCTCAACTTCCTCGACTTTAAGAGATGGAAAAGCGGCTGGACCTGATGGCATTTCAGCAGAGGCCATAACAGCAGATATTGACACGGCTACAGAGATGTTATATAAATTACTTGGTAAAGTCTGGGAAAAGGAAGAGATACCAGCAGAATGGAAGGAAGGATATCTGGTTAAGATTCCTAAGAAGGGAAATTTACAAGAGTGCACAAATTATAGAGGAATAATGTTACTATCAGTGCCAGGAAAAGTATCAATCAGGATTATCCTTGAGAGATTAAAAGAGTCCATAGACAAGAAACGGACAGATGAACAAGCAGGTTTTCGACAAAACAGATCATGTACAAAACAAATAGCCACTTTGAGAATAATAACTAAACAAAGTCTGGAATGGAATTCACCACTGTACATCGGATTTGTGGACTACGAAAAGGCATTTGACAGTGTAAACAGAGAATCACTTTGGAAATTGATGAGGCATTATGGAGTTCCCCTAAAGATCATTAATTTAATAAAGAAAACATATAAAGTCATGACACGCAGAGTTCTTCACGAAGGACAGCTTACAGAACCGTTTGGGATAAGAACAGGAGTGCGACCGGGATGCCTCTTGTCTCCATTTCTTTTCTTACTAGCAATAGGCTGGGTTATGAGATCATCGACAACACACAACAGAAATGGAATCCAGTGGACTGGCTAAGCAGTTGGATTATCTGGATTTTGCTGATGACTTGGTTCTTCTGTCCCATAACCGTAATCAGATGCAGGACAAATTGAAAACACTCGATGAGAGGTCACAGCAATTGGGTCTGAAAATACACAGGGAAAGGACAAAAGTAATGAGAATAAATGATAACAGGGTTGAACTTGAAGAAACACCTATACAAGATGTACAATCGCACACATATCTTGGCAGTAATATAGACAAAGTTGGAGGGACAGACAGCGATATCAAAATAAGAATACAAAAGGCAAGAGGAGCTTTCACTGCATTGGGAAATATATGGAGATCACCAGAAATCGGATCCAACACGAAAATAAGAATCTTCAACTCAAATGTGAAGTCAGTCCTATTGTATGGCTCTGAGACATGGAGAACAACAAAGAACCCAACCAAAAAGCTACAGACTTTCATAAATGGGTGCTTGCGTAGAATAGAGGGATTAAAATGGTATGTATATATATATATATATATAAGACATAGATATATTTTAGCAGACAGGAGAGAGAGAGAGAGAGAGAGAGAGGGAGAGAGAGAGGGAGGGAGAGAGAGAGAGATGTATGTCATTTGTTTTCGCTATGTATTTCCATTTTCAAATAGGAGTATAAATTAATTATGTATAGAGTTTGTGTTATTATTTTTTTTGATACTAATGCGTATCAGCGTACGTTTATTTTATAACGCTCCGCAGTGTAAACCCTACTAGATAAATTATCTCAGGGCCACTTGTATTTATCTACATATTTGTATTTGAACGGCTAACCGTGGGTTGCCTAAAATATTGGTGTGTGTGTGTGTGTGTGTGTATGTACAAGCGAGGTCAATAGACCCGTCCACGTAGACAGCGCGGAAGTAACTCATGGACGCGTTTGCCTGTGCGAATATTTAGGCTAATCAGCGCAGGTGTGTTGTGGTTTTGTAGCGAGCGAGCGAAAGGGTGGTGCGGTACGATTAAGTGGAAGGCTGTAATTTGTTGGTAAACAGTAGATGTTTGGTGGTTAACGAGATTTTCACATGTTTGTAATTCTTTTAAGAGTGGTCTGCAGCCTGGACCTGTGATCTGTACCATATTGGGAGCACCTTGCAATATCAACATCTCTACTACAATTTCGTGCCACCACATATTGGAGTAAAAATATCGTCCGTGCAACGGGTAGTTGCCTTTGCCCTCAAAACTTCGGGCAATATCATCAGACCCATCGAGGTCCTGACGCCGTGGAGTACATACTCCCAGCCTTCAGCAGGATATAAACCTCCAGTCAGATAGGCTGCCACCTTTGCCATCCCGGCTTGTGGGCAACACTGTCATACCCATTGAAAGCCTGTATCCCGGAGTAATTGGAGTATCCTTCAGAACAAGCATTCACCGGTGCCTTGGAATGTCAAGTCATCTGTACCCTACCTATAGAGGCGCATCCCTTGGGAGCCGTCAGCTATATTCATTGTAATCTTTGCCAACAGTGATCTTTAGCGGCCGCTAATCGGATTTATTCGTAGTGCTTGGATATTTGATCTAGCATTTTCTCCATCACCCGTGCTATGGATAGTGGGTGTGTACTTGGTTTATTATAACAACGGTTTCCACGGGGAGCTTATCTCTACCTCATTTGGATACTTAAAAATTCACAGAAACTGTGTTAGGGTTTCCTTGTGCGGATTACTTACATACCATGATTATTGTGCTCAAGATAGGAGAGGCCGTTGTCATCACCAAAGACTGGGGGGCCCCTGTTAGCTAGATAAACTTGGTAGCGAAGAAGGTATCTGTGTTGGTGTGGGCGTGAGACGGAGACATCTGCTAAAGTGAATGAACGAAGTGGTGTGTTATTTTTGCTGTGGGTGTGAAGCGCTTGCATTCCGAGTTCGCGAAGGCATTATTTATTTTCCTTTGATTTTATGTTGTGATTTTTTCCCTGTAATATACATCTATATAATTCCTGGGGTCAGGATTTCTTCTCTCATAACTGTCACTTTGATGTCGTGCTGTATGTTATTAATGCATTAGAATTATTTCTAATTAGTTCAGAGAAAACGGGCAAGGGATTAACTTGGTAAAGGTCAGTCGCAGCAGGCTGGGGAAGTAGCCGAATACTCTTAAGAAGTCATCTCTCTCCCCCTAATTTCATTAGTGAATCTATCTCCTCTACTTTCGCATTACACATTCATACTCTATCTAACTCAGACATACTCTGTTTATACCTACCTGCGACAGCACTTTACAAGAGCACAAAGACTGGCATACAGGAGAAACTTAAAATTATCTGGCAAACTTTTTACAGGATAGGCAGTTTGCAGGACAACTGAACAATGATAAGTCAGAAATATATCAACAACCGAATGGGACTCCGCAGGGACCAGTGATTTCTCCTAAAATTTTCACAATCTATGTAAATGACATAGGAGATGCATTTTGCGATATTAAGAATACACTATCGTAATTTGTAGATGCCTGCGCTAATTGGCGGTCTTGATAAGAACCTGTAAAATATAAAGAAAACACTACTGTGGTCAAAAAAAACAAATAGACAAAGTTTCAAAATGAATGAAACGTTGGGGGCTTTCAAATCAATGTTAACAAAACAGTTGGTATGATTTTCAGCAAGTGAAATATCAGAAAACAGAATAAAATCAGTATTTCCATTAAAGGACAGAAAACATATACCTCACCAACAAATCGATTCACTGGGCATGACTTTAGATAGAAAACTAAATTGGAGCAAACGTATAGACAAGTTAGGAGAAAGCTGTAGGGGCCACATTAATATGCTAAGAATAGTTAAAGGTAGTGTATGGGAGGCCAGCACAAAAACAATGCTAATTTTCTATCAGGCATTCGTCAGGAGGAAACTAAACATTATGCCAGCTGTCGCATAATGCGATTGGGATTCGATATCTAGGTAATCAACACAAAGTAAACACCGTCGAAACATGTGTAATGCTAATTAGCTCGACCAAGGAAACGAGAGCTTGCTACACGGAGATCGTCTAGGCTTAACAATCGGCTAGGGAGGAAATCTGTGTTAGGACCATGCAGTAATAAATTCCTTATAAATCAACGGATTGACAGAAGGCAGTTCTATTTCACCGAGTCATAGAGGAAATGTAGACCCAGGTGTGGGTATAGCCAGGAAGACAATGTCTTTTATAATTCTGGGGATATGAACACGTAAGTGGGTCAACCAGTTCGGAAAATGATGAATAGTGCGGTTTTAACCTGCATAGTAAAACGAAGGACAGACGGATCTTGGAAAGATTGATAGGGAAGGAAAGCCACATGTTGTCCGATTAAAACGAGATATCTCAAGAGGCGATAGCTTTGGTAGGAAATGAGAACGACTAAGTTATCTGGTTGAAAACTAACACAGATGACCTACCCGAAGTGAAATACGAGAAATATTTTCGACCGAAGTTGCTTGAAGGAATAGCCAATCAGCGTGGAGTCACGGATTCTCGCAAGATGGCCGACCAAGTGTTTAAATACGCAGGTAGTTGGAAGTGAAAGGACCCACACGAACGGAAAGAACGCAGAGACAAAAGGAGAGAGCTAGTCACGTATTCCTTCAACATTGAGTATTTGTGCTGGCCTGTCTTTGCCAGAAGTAGTCCTGTTAGTTATTTCTGAGAAGACCAGGGGGTGAGTAGGGCTACTGTACCTATTTTGTTAATGCATAATAAATGTAAATATGTCACTTCATTGAATAATCATGCTGTGAAACGATCCTGAACTGATTTCTGAACTATCCTTGTCTTGTTTTAATGTGTTTATATGCATGTATCCTGCTCTATGATTATCCTATCAGGTTATATAATTGCTTATAACTTCAACATAGAACTATGTAACGATGGGCAACAGTTCAGTAGCCATTGTTATGAACGTAATAATCTGACTGAGAGCCAATGGTTCTCAAGGTTGAGACCAGGAACCCACTCATTTGGATGTAATGCTCAAGTAGCAACCATGTAAATCAGTGGTTCTTAAGCCCTGGCCGCAAGGACACCCCTACAGGTTTATGGCAGCATGGGAGACTATATCCCAGGGGTTCTAAACCCATTGGTACCAATGACCCCAAATTGATTTGACTGCTCTATGGGCACAAATTAGGACAGGGGTTCTCAAACTTTTGATAACCATAAGCAATATAGGTCAGGATCATTCTGCTTGGACGGAAAGATAGCAGATGGAAGAATGGACTATGTAACAATATGTGATGAAAATGAATGATGTAATATAATGTACATTGTAATCATATCATTTGAATTTTTTGTTTGCAAGTAGACATCTGTACAACTAACAGTGTAACCAGAAACACATGTGAGCATTCATACACATGCATCACTGATGACACTGAACAACCATACATTAGGCTAGGGGAACTCTTGAAAAGAGGCTAGCCAGTCTTTATGTTGTTTTCAGGTTTCGGTCATACATATAGACATAAGCCAGAAGTGAGAACCCAAGTGTTATCCTGTATAGCGACACGGAGCACTACAGCTGGTCTACCTGGTCGTGCTGGTATCCCTACTACATGGGAAGATCAGCCGAGTCTATAAGGCGTGTGGAGCTCACCAACATTGTCAACCATCATTTAAGGAGCACTCAGTTAAGTTCAGAAACAGGTGAACATTCGATCAATTTATATGTGAAGAGTCAAGTCATATGAAGAAAAAGACTGGTTAACGTTTTGTCAGAAAAGCAGAGACACTGCAAATTCAGTAAAGTAACTACTTTAATATCACTGTGATTTCTGTGGATATGATGTAAAATAGAAAATTCATATACATATAGCATTTCTATATATTTCAAGAACAGAAGAAAAGAGAATCTTAATTAAATTGATTTTAATTGTAACTTGGATTTTGTTAATTTCATAAAGTTACTATTGAGTTCAATTTGAATTTCATTGTTATTTAAAGCATAAAATAGTTATTACGAGAAGACACTCTAGGCTCTTGATCTTCTTATTACCACCGGACCAGGGGTCTTTACCGTCTGACTATCATGTGTGCTATCATACACCAGTGCTCATTTCTGAGACTGGGGTATATCGTGGAGTTCATTATTCTGTATTGAACTATCATCGACTGTCATCAAGACAACAACCATTATAATACCATCTCGTTACACCAGCAAAGTCTATGACTCTGCATCATCTTCTAGCAAAGCAAAACTAGGCATAATTCAGAATGTAGATATAAGAGCGATTGCTGGAGTATCTAAATCAACATCACTAATATAGTAGCTTTTGGCATTCTGCCCTTTCAACTTAAACGAAAAGACCTGAGATTTAATTGTTGGAGCAAAGTAGCAAACGAATGTCATACACTCAGCATGTAAAGCTTTTGTTCACATCTAACCAAGTGTATGGGATACAAAAAGATATCCATTAGGGTGGAGAACTATTGAAGATCTGACAGGGTACAAAGAACTGCATACACAATTAGTATAGTAATAAATGTAGAAATAGTGCACCACCCTGAGAGCTAAAAGCACCAATTACAGACTACACATTTACTGAAAACGTAAAACACACAGAAGGTAATGAAGTCAAGATGGTTATAAGAAAGTTTATAAACTAACTTACAAAGCAAAGCTTGGATCCAAGGGCGACAGCAGGCAGTTAGGTGCTGGTGTAGTAATAGCACAATGGGGAATTTAAAAAAAAAAAACAGTTAATAGTATAACTGAAGGTGCTTTTTTTTTTTTACAGCGGAAAAAGTAGCAATATTAAAAAGCTTTAGAAATAATTGCAGATAATCCGCTAGAGGTAGATTCCATATTTACAGATCCACTATTATCACTACAAGCACTGGAACACCAATGTAAATGCAGCTGACTAGACATCAAGGAAAAAAGGCTATCAATCAATTCATCACTAGTGAACAGAGGCTGCAGAATGAGGAATGTGATATAGATCACTACCCGATACATTTTAAACCATACGATCAACAGAGGCAGGAATTGAATATATATATATATATATATATATATATATATATATATATATATATATATATATATATATATATATATATATATATATACGGGATAGGATGCTTAGTGGAAGAACAATCAATATTAAAACGGTATATTCACAAAACAAAGAAAAACATAAAAATGTTAATAAACATACAACTCTCAGAAAAAAATCATGGGGGTTGGTCTCAGAGTTTTGCAGCCCAAATAGCTTGCCTACCCTGTCATTGCACTGCAGTAGGCACCAGGAGTAGGCTAAAGCAATGAATGGACAAGGAAACGAAAACAACGAGTACAGGAAGAAGGCAACAAAGACAAATAAAATAGACGAGTACATGTCTTGTGCCCTCACTCAACAATTCCATGTATGGGTACAGAAAATGAGAAAAGAAGGTGCACATAACGAACAGAAGAATTGATAGCAACAATTAGTTTGCAAATATAATTACCAGATTGGGTAGAAATATGGAAGATAAAAGCAAATGACAGCCAATTAGTGTCAAAAGAGTCAATATTGCAAGCATCTTTCGGGGTTGTAGGACTGACACAAGGGGCAAGGTTTAGCACAACCAGCTGTCTCCCTCGTCACACATCGGGTGCTGGGTGTCTCTAAATCCTAGCATTTGAATGTCTCATACTGCAATACACAGGATTCCAGGTGCCTGAAATCCTTCTCTCCTGGTGCACCCAAATACACGTATACTGGTTGAGAAAACCAAAGGCCCTCTCCTCGTACGCAAAATAACAGTGACAACAGTAGTAATGATAGTAAAAATAGTAATACTATTTAAGAAAAACAAATCAAACCAACAAAATGAATAAACAAGACCTAACACACCAATTAAAAAATAAGGAACCACAAATATCAATTAAAAAAAAAACGAAAAGAAAAACTACTCATTACTTATAATAAGGAAAAGCAATCAATTAAAAAAAGAAATAACTTGAAAACACAATGGTCTAATTTAAATTGACACCACCGATAGCAATCAATTGCAAAGTAGAATATGAACTTGAATATAACACAAAACTGAAAATAAAATGACATTAAATACTCTAATTATAACCGACAACAATTAGGTTGAAGAAAGTGGAACAAAATGGTGGACGAGCGGAGGCAATTCAGTTTAGCTGTTACTAGCCCGCTCTCCTTCCAGCAACTTTAAAATAAAAGCTGCAACATTTCGCTTTACGCATCGAAGCCTATATAGCTGAGATTGGAGTAAAAATATTGTAACATATCTTAGAGTTTTGTTAAAAATGATGTACTGTTTAAAAATATGTTGTGATTTGACATAGATCATCATGTTTTGTTTCGCCATATGGTACCTTAACCAGGCTAGACAACTTAAATATAATTATGGAAATAATGAACGGGCAGCAGTAGTGAAGAAGGCGTCATTTCTGGGACTTTATCATGCTGGCAAAAGATAAGGCTTTTCAGGACAGAATATCGTAACGCTACAACGGGTTAGCAGTCATTATCAGAACTAGCATTTCTCACCTGAAAGAGGCTAGCGTCATTCTCAGGGCTTGATTTTTATTCAATATTGAAACATAAAAAGCAGTTAACAAAAGATTTGACTGAAATATAACCTCTGGTACCACGGGGACACCACGTGGCTGAAAACAAATTGCAACAGGAAAAATTGTCATTGATCACATATTATCTGAAATTATGTTTAATAGCATTTAATGTATTATTAGGCCTCAAATATAATAAATTAATAGTCATGTATGTGAAGATGACGTATTTTCATGACGTATAGTATCATAGCCACATGACAGTGTTATCAAAATGAGGACTCCGATTATAATGGCAATAACAGCGACCGGGCAAAATCTTGCCCTTGGTGAATTACATTATACACAGGCGTGGGTGTTCTCTTACAGTTCGAATTACAAATACAAGATTACATAAAGAAATGTACGTCTCAGCGGTTCTCACAACGCATAACACGTGCAATTACGAGCTGTCTCTAGTGAAGAAGCACTGACTGTCAAACGATTTCAAAATATTCCACGAATATCAAGCATGGGACATCGCCTGGCCTTAATTTTGGAAGTCACAAGCAATTAAAAGGAATCTGGCTGCAGAACGACGTTGAAGATACGTATGTCAATATAGGGGAAACCAAGGTAACAAAGCAACTACGCCACTTTAGATGATGACGACATTGCACAAGAGACAATACACTTCTTTCAATATAAATTTAATATTTTGCACACAAAAACAGTGAAATACAAAGAAAGCAGCAAGTCATGCTTGGGATTCCAGGAAAGAAAGAGCCAAGACTGGATAACAACAGAAACGCTAAACACCATAGCGAAGAGAAAGGAAATGAAAAGAAAGAAAACAGAAGCTAAGTCTCCCAGGTTAAAGGCAATATATAGTGAACAGTACAGTCAGCTGGACAAGGAAGTAAAACGTCAAACCCGTGCTAACAAAAGGACCTTTCTGGATGACCTTGCAAGACAGACAGAAGAGGCAGCCAGCACTGAGAAATGAACAAAGCACGGGTTTATAAAATAACTAAAGTTATCAGTGGAAAACGAGGTGCAAACAACATAACGTTAGTAAGAGACAAGCAAGGAAATCTCATCACCACAGCACAGGGGCAGGAAACATGATGGGCAGAGCACTTCAGAGAAACACTGAATAAGGAACCACCAGAGACTCAGCTGAATGTTCCTGAGGCTGAAAGTGACTTAGACGTAAATACAGGCATTCCACGAAAAGAAGAAATTATCACAGCTATCAAAGGGCTAAAAAATGGAAAAGCGCCTGGTCACGACAATCTAAATGCTGAGCTATTCAAGACGGACCCTGAACTAGCAGCAGAACTATTAGAACCACTATTTGCACAAGTCTGGGAAACTGAGACAACACCAACAGAGTGGAGTAAAGGAATAATTGTCAAATTGCCTAAGAAGGGCGACCTTGCAGACTGCAACAACTGGAGAGGAATTACCCTCCTCTCAGTGCCCAGCAAAATAGTAGGGAGGATAATCATCCAGAGAATTTCAAAAGCAGTTGACCATAAACTGAGGAAAGAACAAGCGGGCTTCAGAAAGAACAGAAGATGTGCAGATCATATATTTGCTTTCAGGAACATTATAGAGCAGTGCTCAGAATGGCAGAGACAGCTGTACATTAACTTTGTTGATTTTGAAAAGGCTTTCGACGGCATACACAGGGACAGCCTATGGAAAATTCGGAGGGCTTATGGAATTCTCAGCCGCATTGTTTCCATTATAAAAAGCCTCTATTCTAACTTTACGTGCAGTGTTGGATCGAGTAATGTAACTTTCGAAGTGAAAACAGGAGTACGACAGGGATGCCCCTTATCAACAACATTATTTTTGACAGTCATAGATTGTGTGATGCGCCAGACAACAGAGGGCAGTCCAAGAGGAATTAGATGGACAACGTTTTCTACGCTGGAAGATTTGGAATATGCAGATGACATTGCACTACTCGCGCATTCATATCAATATATTCAAGACAAAATCGATAGACTGAATAAGTATGGCCAGCAGGTTGGCCTGAACATCAATTTGAAGAAGACAGAGGTCATGACACTAAATGTGGGCAATCCTGAGCCAATAACAGTAAGGAACCAGAAGTTAGAACAGACAGACACATTTACTTACCTGGGAAGCATAGTAAAATCTGACGGCGGAACAAGCAAGGACATTAACAACAGAATGAATAAAGCGAGAACAGCCTTTGCTGTTCTCAACAACATTTGGAAGTCTTCCCAGTACAGCACAAACACCAAATTAAGACTGTATAAGAGCTGTGTACTTTCTGTGCTTCTCTATGGTGCGGAATGCTGGAGAGTAACAGAGAAGGAAATGTCGAAACTGTCCTCCTTCCTAACAATCTGCCTAAGGAAAATTCTCCGAATCTTTTGGCCAAACACCATCAGCAACCAAGAACTACTTATTCGGAGTAACCAGGAGGACATGCACACCATCATAGCTGGCAGACGCTGGAGTTGGGTTGGCCATGTCCTCAGAAGGGACCCTGATACCATCACAAGAACAGCTATGCTATGGACCCCCGAGGGAAAGCGAAAGAGAGGCTGACCAAAAACAACTTGGCGGAGAACTGTAGAAGCTGAGATGCAAAGAATGAACCACAGTTGGGGCACTGTACGAAGGATGGCCGCCGACCGAGCAAAGTGGAATCAATTTGTTGCTGCCCTACAAGACGCCACCAGGCGTGATGGCCGCTGACTGCTTTGACGGTTGGCGGTTATGGATCAAAGAAGAAGAAGTTTAATACTTAATTATTTTCAGTGTTCCTTTCATTACTTTGTTACGTTTTTGTCTTCAATTATATCGTTTGTGTGCCTCTTTTTGAAATATTTATTTTAATTTTGGGATCATTTTTAGGCATTATTATCCCACCTCTCGGAAAAAATAGGTCTACTTTTCTTAGGTTTTTCTAACACGTATGTGTATTTATTCTTAGTTAGGTACTTTAATTTAACTTCATTTTTGCTTTACTCTACGCCTATCACATCGTCCAACAGAACTTCATCACTTGGGAGACTTAGCAACAGAGCAAAGAGAATGATAATGAGAAGGGAAGCGAAAAACATTTTTTGAATGAAATAATTACTTTATTTTATTTAGTACTATTCTCCTTCCTTTTTATGTTTAAGTATGCATGTGAAACTACACGTGTGTGCTTTTATATATAATGCATCCCCTTACAGCATTATTTTATAGAGGAAAGGGCATTAGTTATGTACGTGCATTCATTTCAATACATAAGAGCGTATGTGTGGAGGTACGCATGTGCATGAATATATATATATATATATATATATATATATATATATATATATATATATATACATCTATACATATATATATATATATATATATATGTATAGATGTATATAGGTGCAGATTGCATGTACCTTTTCTCTTATTTATGTCTGTATTTAAATGCTTTGACGTTTTACGATTTTAAAAAATCTCATCCTTGGACAGAAAAAATATAAAAAGCAGAATAGTGGTTGTGGTACCGGAGAGAAAGTCTGCATACCAAGAATCCCGATGATTTGCCTGCGTCGGAACACTTACACGTCAAGTGACAGTAATACCAATGCCGTCTACAAAGAACACCTTACTTAAATTTTTTCCCATAGAAGCACACCTCAATGCAACAGTACAATTATAAACAAAAAAAAGTTAAACCTTCCTAAAACGATTCACACCAAACCCGACTTGCACTCATTCCGACATGGACCCTGGCTGTGCCGGGTATGACCGCTAGTACATATATATATATATATACTGAAGCACATTAAAAACGCACCACCTGTATAATCCAGGAACAGAGTGTGAAATGTAAATATAAGTGTTTACAAGTTTACATATTTGGAATCTTTATTAATTTTCCTATGAATCCATACTGGTCATTAACTTGTACATTTGATTGTTATGAAATTCATTGCATTCTGTGCAGGCAAAGGAAAAAACCAAAAATGCAACCAATAAAAAATGCATTCACACTATCCTCAGTATCTGGTTTGTCCACCGTGTGCTTGCAAACAAGCTTGGCAGCGGCTCCGCATGAAACGCACAAGTCTCTGAAGGAAATTCCGGGTAATCAAATCTCATTCACGTGTAAGAGCAGCTTCGAGCTGTTGCAGATTAGCTGGAGAACCTTGCCTGTAGACTCTGCGTCCAAGCTCGTCCCACAGATGTTCTATAGGGGACATGTCTGGTGATAGGGCAGGCCAATCAATCGTCACAATGTTCTGCTGCTGTAGATATTGCTGCGTAATGCATGCGGTGGGCGCACGTGCGTTATCCTGCTGGAGAAGCTGCAAGTCTGGCTAATTTGTGAACGCAGGAGCAACCCGTGCATCCAGAAACTCATCTCGATATGTCACAGCATTAACATTTCCACGGAAGACTCGAAGAGGTAAGCGATGGTGAAAACTGAATCCTCCCCAAATGTGAATACTGCCACCTCCAAATCGGTTGTGCTGACGAACACAGCAATCTGCTAAGCGCTCTCTACACTGTCGCCAAATCCGCATGCGTCCATCAGCAAAGGATATGTTGAATCTGCTCTTGTCTGTGAATAGGACAGCATTCCACTGCAGTCTAGTCCATCTGACATGTTGCTCTGCCCATTGCAGGCGCTGCTGACGATGTCTGTGAGTCAAGTTTGGCCCAACATAAGGTCGCCTTGCAGTAAGGTCTGTATCTCTGAGTCGTCGTATGACTGTCATTCGAGAGACTTGCCCACGTCTACCCACTATTGCTCTTGTTGTTTGACTTGTAGGAAGAGAACGATTCTTTTGTTGACTCAGCACAATATGACGATCTTGCGCAGGGGTAGTAACTCGTGGTTGGCCACTCCAAAGTCTATCCCGGGCACTGCCAGTGGTTCCGTAACGTTCATTGAGACGTACAATAGTGCTGCGGTGGCAATTCATCCTTCTGGCAATGGCCCGCGAGCTCATTCCGGTCTCCAACATACCAATGGCACGTTGGCGATCGTTTTCAGATAGTCGTGGCATTTCAAGCACATGTACTGGGTGTTTTATCTCAACGGCCTTCTTATACCGAGTATACTGCCACAACGCGTACACATTGTCAGGGTCATAGCTGTTGGGAATCGTGTTGCACGTGTAACTTTCATTGTTTTCATGTAGTCTGTACACAAACCCGTGGGTTGAATCATGCACTTTCCATTCCAGCAGCAATTCGCTCTCTACCTCATGACAAACACGGAGAAAATCCATTCCCACACTTTATTTTTCCAGCTTCTCGGCATCAGTATATATAATAGTGGTGCGTTTCTACGCCACATACTCGGTATTTAGTGGAAGGGCAAACGTACAAATGTCGAGGTATTGACACGCGCTGAACGTCAAGACATGTATACACTGCTGGGCGCAGACTACGCTGGCTTGACCATGTCCGCTGCATGGAAGATGGTTGCACCCCAAAAACATACTTCTAATGAAAACTGACACATGGCATAAGAACAGTTCGGCGACCGCAGTTGAGGTTGAAAGATATAGGCAAGCGAGACATGAAGGCACTGGACATAAATCCGGCAACCTGGGAGTATGAAGAAGCCGATCTCACCAAGAGTCGATGCTCTCTACGGCGCCACTGCAGATTGGGCGACAAGATGCTTTTATGGTATGCAGAAGAGAGGAATAACGTCGAAAGGAACACCAGGAAAATAAACAACTGAAGGCTGTCACCTCAGGGATGCATTCCCATAGTCAGTTATGACTGAATGGGCTATTATACTGTATTTCATAGACATATTTTAGAACCTCTGTTTGTGAGTGTGTGTGTGTGTGTGTCTGTGTCTGTCTGTGTCTCAATGGACGCAACAAGTTAATTTGGTTGATATTTAGACATTAATTGCATTGTTTTCCTTACATTAGTGTATTTTCCATTTTTTTAAAGATTTAAATATAGTATTATGAAAGAATATTAGAATCATGTCTTAAAATCAGTCCCATCCTCAACGATATTTGTTATAGACAACTGGCAGATAGCACAACAACAGTCGGGCAACAACATTCGGGCAACAACATTCGGGCAACAACAGTCGGGCAACAACAGTCGGGCAACAACAGTCGGGCAACAACAGCTGAGGTTCAAAGATGTGTGTAAAAGATACATGAAGACACTGGACATAACTTCAGCAACGTGTGAAGATGAAGCTATCGGCGACTTCTGTGCTACTTCGGGCGATTTTTCGAGCATTTCGGGAATTATTTGGAGTGACTTTGGGCTACTACGAGAGATATGTTGTTCGACTGTGGTCTGCTTCGGGCGATTTTAGGCTACTTCGGGCGATATTTTTGCCGACTTTGGGCTTCTTCGGGAGATATTGTCGGTGACTTTGGGCAGTATTTTGGGCGACTGTGGGCTAATTCAATTGTTCTTTTAAAAAAATTGATCTACGTAATTTAAGTGCTGCGATTTTTGGGATACTTCCGGCGTCTCTGGGATTCTTCGGGCGACTTTTGGGGTACTTCGGGAGACTTTTGGGCTACGTCAGGCGATATTCTGTTCGACTTTGGGCTACTTCATGCGATATTTAGCACCACTTGGGGCTTCTTGATGCGATATTGTGGCGACTTTGGGCCATATTTTTGGCGAGTTCGGACTACTTCGTGCGATTTTTGGGCGACTTTGGGCGATATTATAAGCGACTTTAGGTTAATTTGGCAGATATTTAGGCCACCAAGTGGCGATTTGTGTTCTATTTTGGGCGATATGCTGAGCGACGTTGGGCCACAGAGTGATTTGTGGGCTACTTCGGGCGATTTTTTGGCTACCACCGCCTATTGTGGGATCCTTCGGGCAATATTTGGGGCTACTTTGTGCGATTTGTGGAGATATTTGAAGCGACTGGGATACTTTAGTCTATTTTTGGCTACTTCGGGAGATTTATGGCTACCTTCGGCGATATTTTGGGCTACTGTATACGATATTGTGGGCTACTTTGGGCAATTGTCGGGCTATTTCTTGAGATTTTCTGGTCTTCTTTCGGCTATTGGCAATTTTGTTTTTTGGCTACTTCGGGCGATATTTCGGACAACACTATTTAATCAAATTTTATCTCTGTTTTAACAGACGAAAACCACTATAAAATGTTCAGTAACTTGTTTTTGTTACTCACGCAGCGCCAGGTATGTCTGCTAGTGTATATATGTGTGTCTATATATTTATATTTATTTTTTCTGATACATTTTAGTCAGCTCATACATATATTACTATAGAACCTCCCCTTCCCCAACTTCCCACTCATAAGATAGATCTAGCGAGAAGTTGACTTATTTCACAGCTCTCTGTCTACAGCTATCATGTAAACCTGTGCCGACTTGTAACTACACATTTGTCATGTACCATCCTCTACTTCAGACTTTTACCAACTTCCTTCTCGCTTTTCTTAAAACTTGTGCTAATTATGCTTCCATCTGGCCTCACACTAAACTTATACACAACAGTAGGGGATAAGTAAATAATCGAACACTATCTTAACCTTAAACGTATAGCAAGGTTTGAAAAGGAAACAAAAAATTAACTTGCCTCCGTATGTTTCTACTTCACATAGAGTCATCGCAGAGTTACTGATGACACTTCGTCTTGGTGTTGTGATTGTTATCATAGTGATTGGAATGTACGAAGACAAGTCTACCTCGTAGTGATTCATCGGTATTGGTTCTGTGTCTATGAATAAGTTGGTCCTGCTGCCATTTTCACTAAATGTCTGAAGGGTGAATTCCTGCAGCCGGTACTTATGGACTGAAATATAAATTTGTAAGAAAACTGTGACAAATATATTAAGTTTAATCAAAAACGTACTGTCACTAATCGACTATTCTTGAACCCAGGTTAATTCTAACAGCTACGGTGTTATACATACGAGGGGCGTTCAGAAAGTAATGCACCACATCGTTTTTCTCAGGAGCTGTTTGATTAAAAAAGCATGAAATTTATACACAATATACATGGGTATGTCGTATAAACATCGGTATTTGATAATTCCTAGACTAGTTGCGTAACACTTAACATATTCTTTGTCAGCAAGTCCTAAGGAACCCAAATACAGTAGAACTCCATTTATCCGAACCCCATGGGACCGAGCATCGTTCGGATAATCAAATGTTCGGATAATTGGATTACATAATGTATCGAGTACATGTACACATATTTCTAAAAATAATTAACCATCACAAGGAAAATACACTATAAAACATATTTACTTGTACTGTAATAATAATACCCACACTGTATTAGATCACTGTATCACCAAAATCTTTTATTACACTGCAGTGCATGTACTACTTGTATTAATTATTTTTGTTAAGAAAGAGAAATGTTTTCAAAATAACATTACAAACGATTCAAAACCAGGCGCAACTTACGTATATATGTACTTGCACAGATGTAGCCCACTATTTAAAATAATGAGGAATCCTCTTTTGCACCAAACTGGATAGTCTCCTTTTGGCTGCTAAGTCCCGCATTCTCTTCAACAGCAGAAGCTGTGTAGGACAGCTGTCATCTTCTTGCTCGTACCAAGCCATCGCTGTTTCTAGTGCTATAAAGGCCTCTTCAGGACTTGGTCGACGTTTTGGTTTTTCTTCATAATCTACAAGTACATCATGTACTTCTGAGGAGTCTTCATCATCGGTCACTACATGTATTTGGTTTTCTTCTTGCACAAAAGACAAAATTTCTTCGTCATTCAAAAACTGAAAACCAGAATCATTATCATCTTCTAGCCACATGTGTGCATCATCTTTGTCACAGTCCGAAAATCCGGGCATTGCTTGAAACAGTTCCACAACTTCATTTATACAATCATCATTTGTGTCCACTGCAGTAGTTTCATTTCCTCCTTTTTTCCCAAGCAATCTACTCCAAGCCTTGTTGAGATTATCTTGTGACAGGGTGGTCCAAGCATCAGCTAACATATAGCAGCAGTCTTTGAGATTAAGCTTTTTGGAAAACGCCACCACACTTTCTTCATCTTCAGCCAACAATAAACGACGCAGGACTTCCTTCTTGTACATCTTTTTAAGCTTTGCTATAACACCCTGATCCATTGGTTGAATCAGTGCTGTTACATTGGGAGGCAGAAAAATTACTTTAAAATTTGCATCAACTGCATTCAATGTATCCGTCTCTGGATGAGATGGTGCATTGTCCAGTAGAAGAATTACTTTTCCAGTTTTCTTTTCTTGTTCTCTCAACCTCTTCACATTTGGGATGAACTGATTTGTATACCAATCAAGAAATATTTCACTATTCATCCAAGCACTCTTCTGTGCTTTGTAACACAATGGGAGACATGTCACATTCTTTAAACAACGTGGTTTTTTGGCTTTGCCGATCATTAGCACCGGTAAACGATGACTTCCACTGGCATTCGCGGCTACCAAAATTGTTACTCTCTCTTTGCACTTTTTAAACCCAGGGGCAGCTGCTTCGCGCTGAGATGCAAGTGATTTTTGAGGCAATGATTTCCAGTATAAGCCAGTCTCATCGGCATTATACACATCATCGAGTGAATAACCTTCTTCTTCCAAAAAAGCCAAGAATGTTTCTTTAAAATTTTAGCGGCAGTTGCATCGCTAGATAAAGATTCCCCTTGAATCTCCAATTCTCGTATGCCATGACGAGATTTAAAGTTTCTTAACCATCCCTGGCTAGCCTTAAAGTCAGGAGGACCGTCAAGTTGATTGTTGAACTGAAGTGCCTTTTCACACAACAGAGAACCAGAGATAGGTTCCCCTTTGCTTCTTCTTTGCACAAACCATATATACAAAGCCTCTTCCAATTTCACATCTTTCGCATTTCTCATGGTTTTACGTTTCTTCGACCCATTTTCACTATCAAATTTCGATGCAAAACTCATAATTTTATCCTTGTTACTTTTGATGTCAGAGACGGTAGCTTTCCCAACATTGAAAATCCTCGCAAGTGAAGACACAGTTTCACCTTGTCCTAGTCTCTTGATAATTTCTGTTTTCGTTTCAATTGACAAAACATTGCGGTTCCTTTTATATGCTTTAGGCCTACTGGAAGATGCCATATCGCACAGAGAAATACTTGTACACCAAAATTATTCTGCTGTAGTAGCAGACACAATTATTTTAAGTTGAACTGTCTGTTTAGCCAGTGTTCTACCTAGAACGCACACGCACACTGGATTGATAAACCATATATTAACTGACTTTATGATCTAACTGACTTCCTGTACGTAAGCGACCGACCATTAGCCATCCCATTCTCTACAAATTGGTCGCACACATTTGAAGTTTGCCGCATCAAAAGATTCAGAATTTTAGTCTAACGTGACTGTGGCATCTGATTTTTTTTTTTCTGGAAAAAGTGTTCGGATAATTGGATGTTCGGATAATTGGGGTTCGGATAAATGGAGTTCTACTGTATATAAATTTAATGGGGCTAAGGGGCTGCGTTCAAAATATGCATTTTCTTCTACCTCCCGTTCACTTCGATACGATGTGGTGTCTCGGTACTGTCAGGCTTTCAGACATAAAACAGTATAATGTCATGTTTACTAATAAGCATTAAACATGTTTTTAAACCTAAATATCGTAGATGTAGTGTCTTTATTACTGTCTATTTGAAAAAAAAATTAGTTCTTCATGCCTTACGCGGGGAGGGTGGTATTAATTGTATATCGCGAGACGCGTGTTAGTGTTGCATGCGTTCCCCCCCCCCCCCCCCCCCTTTCAGCCCTCTCTCTCTCTATCCTAATTCCATCTGTCCTTTCGTTTATGTTAACGTAGTGTATAAAATGAAATTAATGGAATATTAATCTAGGTCATTACGCAGTTTTCTTAGAAATACAGTACACGTTTTATTGTTTTGTTGAAACGCGTGTATGCTGCTGTAGGCTTTACTATCAACGTGAAGCGTTACAATTTTGCAGACGGAGCAAAAAAGGGGGGATCTCAAGTACAGTCATTGTGACAGCACTGTTCTTTACCATTCTTCTTTCCCTTTTATTGAATGTATGTGTTAGGCTTTACATTTACCTTTTAATTTATATATGTGGATTTAGAATGTTTCACGACAGTTAGTGCTCACCTTAGTTGGATGACTCAGTTCATCTCACAATAACACTTAAGTCATTGACGACAGTTAACACAGTCACTACGATAACTAACTGTTTCACTGATAAACATTTTCTAAAACCACTAACAGTAATTAGCTTAATCACTGACGACACTTATTATAAAGTTAATATTTTTTTAAGATTACTAAAATTTATCTCCACCAAATAAAATATAAATATAATAATATTAAAGCATACACTGTACATCTATATATCCATTAAAATTCTCATCTTTATTTCTACTGTACTACACTTACTACTGCTATCATCATCATCTATGTTGAGAATCTCTGTTTTCATTCTTCTTAATTAGTACACTCTGTTCTCCACAAAGAACAAAAAAAAAACCCGAGAACCATTGTTCTCTTCATTACATTAAAAGCTACATCAAATCAAAAGTTACAATGATTCTCAAAATCTATTGTAAAGTAATAATATCGTTCTTAATATTCAATGAATATTTCTCATTACCGTTTTACAGTGTCTATAATTAAGTATTGAGTCAATGGTTTTCAATATGTCTACATACTAGTGGGATCAAAAGATAAGCGCCTGAAATAAAGTCATGACTATTTATCTATTGCCTACCAGTCTGCAAGATAATACATTTTCACTTCCGTTCAACCGCTCCACGATCGTCGTGAAGATATAAATATTCGTTACATACTCTATAGCGTAAACACGCAGAATGACTCAAGAGCCGCATGTGAATGGCTATTCACCTTAGCGGGTTAAGATAATTGGTTAACAGCTTGAGAAACACTATCTCTGTTTCTTACTTCGTTACAATCCACGAAGTTATTCTAACTCTGGCTAAGATTATCTAGAAATGCTCTTCTTACTTTTATTATTATTATTAGCTATTCTCTACAAAAACTATCTATTCCAATCTACACATCTTTTCTACTTTATCATTTGTCCCATGCACTTGCTGATCCAGCACACGGGCTTCAACAAACTTCATACATTTTCAATTGTATAATTTCCAGGCTCTCTCTCGGTAAAATCTTTTCTGAAACTCTAAAATCTATAGCCAGATGTTTGAATCCCAATCTAGGTAATGTTGACCGTGATAACAATAGTTTTTAAATCCCTTCATTTTGCACCTGGCACCTGTATTTCTCGGCTTTCTATGGGAAAGTGTCAGGATTCCATTACTTATGTAAACCTGACAAAAGTGTAAATGCCGATTTTTGCACATATATTGTCTTTCTCGTGTCGTAATTAAATGACTCAATTTTACCAGTGCAGGTAATGTCGTGGATAAATGTCCACTGTTTATATTTGCAACTACATTCCTTTTCCTATAAACGTAATAAGATGTCACTCAAAATTACATTACTTTGTCTTTGTTTTTGGGGTTATTTTAGAGTGCTCTATAAAAGTGTGAGAACCATCGTATCAAACTTAAAATATGTGTCACTCAAAGTTGCCAGTAGCATATAATGCATAGATGTGCAACACTCAGTGACCTGCACATAGTGCCACCAACAACACGAGTGATGAATTTTGTTTTTGTGTCAGCGCTCTTTTAATTGACAGCTCTCGACCCCAGTGTCAACTAATGTGAACCTCCGTTTCAGTTTGTAACAATCAAATTGTGAGAATAAATACTGCTCGTATTTTGCAGCACGTTAGAAGTTATTTTTATGATTTATTATAGTAAGCTTTATTTTATCTGAAAGCAATGCAGCAGAATGAGCATGCAGCCATTGCGCGGTCACAGAGGTCACAGATATGTGGTTTCAAGGAAGAACGTTAAGAATACCACTGAGACTTACAAAGAGTAACGACAATATCCTGAAAGAGGCCAATGGCCAAATGAAGCTTCTTGTTTTGTTTTAAATGGACACAATACACTATCTTCAGTTGCAATACAAACAGACATCAATGGTACCTAAACCGTGTAACAGTATGGAGGCGTGTGTACTCCTGACAGCCCCCAGAGGTTTGCCAGCGGATCTGCGCGTCAGACAATAGCTGGCGACCTGGTTCTCCAGACTAGGAGTTTTAGCACCCCACACTAAAGTTAAAAAACAAAAATCACACATGTTATGGAAACAGCAAAATTAAACAAGCTGCGGGATGAACATCTGTAGTCCGAAGCTCTTATGACTGCCAGTAAAGAAAGCCGAAAGGAAGCGAGTGACATGAAAACGGACATCATTGACCGCTAAACACGAAATGAGAATTGGATTTTGGAATCAAAGAACAATGGCAGAGACAGGGAAACTAAAACAGATCACAATGGAAATGACAAAACTATAAACTACATACTCTATAAAAATGTGAGAGTCGATGAATGGAGTAGGAAGAGTAAAAAAACAGCAACAGGTAAAACAGAACTAACTTTGCTTAATTATGTTCGGCTGGGGGCTCAATCAGTACGAATCTATTGTCATAATCCTCCCAAATAAAATACTTATCTCAATTTGGCGGGGAGATAAGAAGTTGTCAACAAATCTAGTAAATGCAGTTGTTGTTCTTGCATTCTAATAATAACTATTAGTCACCCTGAAATAAGAGCACAATCCTCAAATTTACATCACTGCAAAGAGTAAGTGTTACGGTGTCTTTTATATATTGTGAATGTTAATATATAGTAACAGGATAATTCCTGTGGCCAAGATGACATCTAGGGTAGTAAAACTCTCAGACACCGCAACAAGCCCACATCACTCATAATTATTTGAGTCACAACTGACGAAGTGGACGATATAAAATTTATTGAAGGCTGCACGCAGCTCCACATAGAATGCAGTTCATGCCTACATATAATGGCAGATAATATGCAGTACACGAAATACCGTAGGCAGTCAGTCCATGTCAGGAAGGCTGTCCTTTAGTTCTCAATGTGACTTATATCTGTGAACACTCGACTGTGAGCAATTATCATTCTTGTCAATACAGATAGCTAGATAACTAGATACATCTTACCGAAGATCTTGATGTATTAATGATAACAAAACTCCATTATCAACACTTCAACAATAAGGAGCTCAAACACGTACATGACACACAATCGAAAAAAGCCCCGCACTTCTGCACTTCTAGTATCGGGTAAGGCAGCCAATCATATCGGCTTAACGTCACTCACCCGTCTTTATCAGTGATCCGTATAAAATAAACAAACAAAGAGCCCTGCTGAGTTAACAATATAATAGGCACAATCGTTACGAATTTTAATCATAACATTGCCCCCCCCCCCCCCCGGGCAATATAATGAAAACAAAGTTTTTATTATTTCCATGGTGTGCGTATATCATCTGTAAGGTCGCCATAACTAATAGTACTCAACATTTTAAAAAATGATGGTAGCAATACATGCACTCACATAGCTCACACCGTCCAATAACGCCTATCAGTCAAGTTCAGTATCAGTTGTCCATTAATTAATTCATAATCTACAGCAAAAAATGCAAAGCAACAACCAATAAACAAATATGCACCAGCGTAAATAGATGAAGTGAATGAATGCAACATCATAAGCTAAAAGATTAAAGTCATGTGTACATCTTAAGTACTTGTCATAAACAGTGTATTGTGGTGTCAATACAAAAAATGTAATCTTGCACCTAACGAAGTTGGGTGTTCAACCAGGTATGAATACGTTAATGTATGGTACACAATGACAATAGTATTGAGAACTATCAAAATGTTAATTCAATAGTTTCTTATTCCGCGAATTAGAACTATTTCACCGCTAACTAAAGCCCTGTATTAACAGTAATAATGTTATAGTATTATACACACTAGTGTAATAATAAACCCGTAAAGTCCCACGTTAATGTATATGATCCTCTGCTACATGCTCGTATAAGTCGCATTATAATGTAACTGTAAGCACGATATGATTGCAGTAGTTGTGTCCCTTTGACCATGCAAAGCATTCTTGAGTACTGTCCATTCGTCTTGAAACGTAGTGCTAATAATAACATACAACATGATTTTGCATTCAAAATATCCATATGTCATATTCTTAAATTATCAATAAATGTGTGTGTTTATGCACATAAACTACGAATGACAACTGTTCAAAAGGTCGAAGACATCCCTGTAATGAGCTGAGTAAAACGAGGTAGAACTCAACATTGGCGATATCAGCATTTATCATCATCAGGTGCCGCATGAACCGATTGATAATAGTCGTGTTTGTGATAGGTAAAGTGAGTGTGATTGTGTACTGGCAAAGTCGTTCACACAAAAGGTGCGCACACGGGAGTCATCGAGTATGGAACGACTGGTGACATTTAATTATTGTTTATTAACTCACAGCACATCATCACGTAGACATAGACGAATACAGGTACATCGAATCATATAATTTCCACACTGCATTAAATATATATAATACGGGCTGTCCACATCCTGGCCTATAATAATCTTCATATGGCCTAACCAGTACTCTATTACTCAATAAAGCCTGCTCACCCGGCAGCTATAATAATCTTCATATGGTCTAAACAGTACTTCATTACACAATAAAGCCTGCTCACCTGGCAGCTATAATAATCTTCATATGGCCTAAACAGTACTCCATTACACAATAAAGCCTGCTCACCCGGCAGCTATAATAATCTTTATATGGCCTAAACAATACTCCATTACACAATAAAGCTTGCTCACCCGGCAGCTATAATAATCTTCATATGGCCTAATAAATCTTCACTGCAGTTTATCAAATAGGCTGTACACACAGCGAAATATATAAGTGTTACCAACAGATTACTGGGGACAATGAAGATAGAGATGTATATATATAGGAAGATATTTATTTGTTTGTATACTTGTTATGTTTGGAAATATTTGGTAATAATATTTTGAGTCTGAGATTAGAACTCTCGAAGGTGGATCTTAGCAAAGGCTATTACCAGATTCCAGTTAAGCCTGAGGTTCGACCTTATTTAGCTTTTAGCACCTCGGAAGGGCATTACGAATTCAACATGTTTCCATTCGGATTGAAAAATGCTCCTAGTGTGTTCTCTAGAATGATGCGCAAATTGTTGGATCCCTTGAATAATCCATGTATCACGAATTTCATGGATGATATCCTCATCGACACAGATACATTTGAAGAACACGTTAACTCTCTGAATATGCTATTTGATAGGCTCAGAGAAGCGAACTTGACGGCTAGACCAACAAAATGTTGTATTGGATGCAAAGAGTTGGAATTCTTTGGACATACTGTATTTCAGGGTAACATGACCCTTGACCCCAAGAACTTGGAAAAACTGCAGAGAGCACCTAGACCTCAAACAAAGAAAGACGTGCGATCATTCGTGTCGTTATGTGGGTTTTATCAAAAATATATCAAAAATTTTAACTCTATATGTGCTCCTCTGACTGACTTGGCTCGCAAGGGAAATCCAGATAAAATTGTTTGGTCAGCGCAGTGTGAGTTGGCATTCCAAGAGTTAAAGGAAAAACTCACTAGCAAGCCTGTTCTCCAATTGCCTGATTTGACTCAGGATTTTGTGGTGAGAACGGACGCAAGCAATGTGGGCCTGGGGCTACTTTGTTGCAAAGGTCCTCGTCACCCAATGGGGAACTGAACCCAGTCGCTTATGCTAGCCGCAAGTTGAACAAAGCGGAACAAGGTTATTCCACAAGCGAAAAAGAGTGTTTAGCGTTAATCTGGGTGATAAAAAAGTTCCAAATCTATCTATATGGGTGAACATTCGTGGTCCAGACGGATCATCAGCCTCTCGTATTCTTATCACAGGAAAAGCATGAAAATGCTAGATTATTACGATGGTCTTTATTATTACAGCCATATCTATTTACCATTGAATATATTTCCGGGGTCACAGAACGTCGGTGCAGATTTCCTCAGTTGGCACCCCTGTGATCAAATTTAGAGTATTCAGCAGGCGTAAGGAGTTGATTTTATCTATGTGTATCACTGGTTTTGGAACTTGCATTAGTGCATGTTCTCAAGTGAGGAGATGTGTGATGGAATACATTGATACAGCGCTAAAATCTTCCATTTATAATGATAAAAGTTAAAATAAATTGTAGGGATAAAATATAGTTAAGTTAAGCTGCGGCTTTTTCGCCTACGCCACAAGCACGTTGATTTGGTAGATCGTACTATCGTTTCTAGTGTCATTGGAAAAAGAAAAAAAACTAATTATAACATGGGGACGCGAAAGGCCTATTCGTTCAGACGGGGTAGGAAAGGAGAAAAGAAAAAAATGATGCTTTCTGCAAGCGTTTGAATCTAAGCCTAACATACGCGCGAACTCGTAGTTAGTGTTTGAAATACGAGGTAAAGTAAGAACATGTAGTCAATTGGTTACGAAAACAGACTTATCTCTTATTTAGAATGACGTAAAACTCTCGAAAATAGCTGGACAGCACATGGAAAAGAAGTGAACGCGTGGTAGTAAAGATTTCAAGACTAACATGGAAAAAAAAATATGGAATTTTTTATTAATAGGTTTAGAATTTAAAAAAATTAGCTAGTTTGATAGCCTATCTTTTCCTGACAAATAGTATGCTTTCAAATAAAAAGACGGACAGATAATTCGGAAGTTATTGACAAAAGACTGATTTGTTCGATGCAGACTCGCCAACACATGTTAGTTTTGCATTCACTAAAGTTACATTTAACGCGTCCTTGAGACGAAGGCAGAAAAACAAGTACATGTAGACAAGGAGGAGAGAATCTAAAAATATCTTCGCAGTAGAAAGCTAAGCAGTGGGTGAGGGAAAAATTTGAATAGTTTTTTTGTAGTTGGGCACAAAACCAAGAACAATTTTGGGAAAACCCAAGTTCGGACCGACCGACAGACAGAAATACACTACACATTTGACCAAAAATTGGACAGTTAGTTTGAAATTTTAAATTCTAGAAGGGGCAGTACTCTCATTGGACGAAAAAGTTAATGTTATTGAAAACAGTTGCCGGCAAGTTGCATTTTTTTTAAGACTGTCCATACGAGCAGATCGTTGAGGCTAAGAAGTTGTCGTCCATTGAATATATACTAATAATAGTGGGACGCCCTAGTCTAGCCAGCAGCTCAGCTGAGTTTGTGCTATTTCAGCGTATCTGTGTGTTTTATTCTGAATTGTGGTAAGGACGAAATTATTAACCTTTTATTAAACAATTCTGAGTGATTGATACAGCCATATAATGAAAAATGGTTACGACAAGTGAGTACTTATTCTAGGTCCCCAGCCGACTGTCCAGGGCCAAGAGGTTGAAATATAGTAGGATAAACTATCATAAATGTAGAATACAGATGTTTCTTTTCAGGGGGTCAGGTGGAAACATATCACCCACCTTATTATATGGAAAAAAGAGATTAATGAAAATATTTCAGATGCAGTGCAGTCTCTAGAGGAGAGGAATGGGAAACTAGTGCTACTTGATACCAGCCTTGATGTAGATGTGCTGGGTCGGTCAGAGAGATCTGACCCTGTCTTTTAATTACATGTATTACTGCTTGTAAACATGGTGGATTAGGTAGTATGTTAAGACATAGCCTAATTTTGTGGTTTCAGAGTTTCTTTGTCTGGCACTGTGCTAGTGCCAGATGTTCTGGAGAAGTCCAACTTTGTATGAAATGAGATGCCTACCATACTACCTCAGAGCATGTGAGGAGTGGGCCTAAGGAACAACTTTCTTTCATCGTCACAGGCCAGTTAAGTAGTAAAGACCTGGCCTGCCGAGATTCATCAACTACAAAATTATAATTTAAACTACATTTTGAAAAATAAGAATTTTTTTGTCCACCATTAATCCTGTATAAGGAGCAAATGACATTGTTAACCAAAGACTGGGTATGATGCAAATACCCCGACCCGACATCCAGCATTAGTTTTCCTAAAGACTTTTAGTTAGTACCAATATTAGCAAATTTAACTTATATATATATATATATATATATATATATATATATATATATATATATATATATATATATATATATATATATATATATATATATATATATATATATATATATATATATACAAGCCTTTCATGTGATTATTCAATTATATGTACTTCTATTGACATTAATTCATATTGATTTAAAAGTCCTGACCAGAAGAGAAACTTGGTTCAGGACAAAATAAATTTGAAAAAATTGTAATTTCTAAATTTTAAACACAGTGTTAATTGAATTGATCATAGAGCTTAATATTAGTGTTTGTGTGTGTGTGTTTGTGTACTTAATTACCAGCACACCACATTTCATTACCCTAGACATTAAACGTAGCTATCAGTCATATAAATCACAAATAAGTCTGCTTGAGGTCATAGGTGGTAGTAGTAAGGTACTCTGTAAACTCACATAAACTGTTATCCTCAGGGACCTTCACAGCTGACCTCATTCAGTACACTATGTAACCTAGCAACCACACTTAATAACATCAAAACCCACCACACTGCGCCAAGTGGACATTCGTAGGAGAAGCATGATGATGTCACATCTGATGTAATAAGCACATACGAATGTACAAGTGTGTAAGTGTTCATTCTCCTAGTATTCATTGATTGTGCTGCAGACCGTTAAAATAATGGCCGGTGTGATAAGGAACCCGTCCAAAAAATTCAAGTCACAGATTTTCGCCGGTAAGGTTACGATGACCGCATTTTTTGAACATGAAGGGCTTCTATTGGTAGACTTTAAAGAGCCTGGCGGGAACATCAATGCCATCCGCTACAAAGACACACTAGACAACCTGCATACAGCCATCAAGAATAAACGACCCGGCATGCTTTCGCGTGGTGTGAATATGTTGCACGACAATGCTCGTCCACATGTTGCGAACATTGTGCAGGAAGCATTAGCAAGGAACAGGTGGGAAGTTCTGCCACACCCAGCCTACAGCCCCGATCTGTCACCATGTGACTTTCATTTGTTCGGACCCTTAAAAAAATCTCTAAAGGGACAACGATTCGACTCCGATGCAGACATCAGGGCCTCAGTGACCAAATGGTTCAATAAGCAACCAAAGTCATTTTTCTCGGACGGCATCCGCCGTCTACCCAAGCAGTGGAATGCGTGTCTGAATGCCTATGGTGACTATTTCTATAGGACCCCAGTGAGTACTTGCTTCATAAAAATTGCTGTATTTAATTCTACTACTCCTGCTGATGTAACTTACATATACTTGTTATAAAGCCACTGGGACGGGTTTCATTTGAACACACCTCGTATGTATATATATATATATATATATATATATATATATATATATATATATATATATATATATATATATATATATATATATATATATTATAATAGTAATACTATTAATAACAAGAAGGGGATAAAAAGAATCAATAGATAAAGAAATCTTACTGTTTCTGTTGTACACAAGAATCCTAAATATTTTTTGTGGTCTGTTGAATGTGAGTTGCCAGGTAGAACTGGTATTCGTCTGGTCCGTGTGCGAACAAGAGCCTGTCGTATAATTACTGTTGGTATTGCCATCCACAGCGTTTGATGCTCTGCTTCTTACTGCATTATCATCGAGGGTGCTCGATTGTTGCGCCTGCTGTCTGACAGCCACATTACGACCTGTGAAACGAATATTATTTCAAAATCTAAATGTTACATTCATAATGCTTCTTTGTTACGAGTACGTTACTAATCACTCAAATATTAATATTTATCGAAGCAATACCTTTGACGTCCAAATACAGCTTAATGAGAGTAGTGTAATGAGCCTTCAGTGTATGGCATCACTGAGTATTGGAAGTGATAGGTAATACATAATGGTGCACGTACATGACAAATGTACATCAAAATAATGAACAATGTGGCAACCTATTATTGGAGAATTAAAACTGTCACAGACAACACAGTTTTTCTCCGCACACAAACTCAGTTGTCATATGTGAAGTATAGCTACAGAAAAAGGAAAGGAACCCAAATGCTTTGAAAGACACTTCTTTTTCCTCCCCCCTTAAAATGTTTTATTTCATTGTTTCATTTCATATCTTCGCAGTCTCAGTTATATTCTCATTGTTACAGACGATAACGTATGAAAGAGTATCAATAAACACTATTAAACCATTTAAAAGAATGTTATGAATCCCTGGCAGCACAACGTACCAATGCTAATGACCTGATGTCAAAGCTCGGAAGAAATATTTCACAAAGAAAGTGTTTCTGTCTTGCTGGGCAAATTAATAGGGGATACAAAAGTACTAAATTAAATAATAAGAAAATGAGTTTGTGCTTTACGGAGATGGGAGCAGGCACCTACTGAGTTTATCAACATCCCTACTTGTATGGCATCATTATTATTATCTTAAGCATTCATTGTTGCTTCTAGTGGAACACAAGGCTGATAGTTTGCCCATTGTTGCTTCCAGTTGAACATAAGGCTGATAGTTTGCCCATTGTTGCTTCCAGTGGAACACAAGGCTGATAGTTTGCCCATTGTTGCTTCCAGTGGAACACAAGGCTGATAGTTTGCCCATTGTTGCTTCTAGTTGAACATAAGGCTGATAGTTTGCCCATTGTTGCTTCCAGTGGAACACAAGGCTGATAGTTTGCCCATTGTTGCTTCTAGTTGGACATAAGGCTGATAGTTTGCCCATTGTTGCTTCCAGTGGAACATAAGGCTGATAGTTTGCCCATTGTTGCTTCCAGTGGAACATAAGGCTGATAGTTTGCCTGCTGTTGATTCCTTTGCCTTAGAACGTCTTCTTAAGCTCTGCTCGTGGGATTCCTGTTGCACTAAACAAGACATGGGGAATGGCGCCGAGCCAAAGAGGCGTGGTTTCGGGCGCCAAGGGCTATATGCACAAAACGTGGTTTCTTCTTCCTCTTTATCTTCGTTCGCCTTTAGACTTCCACATTAATGACTCTAATAATGACTCTAATAATGACTCTAATAATGACTCTAATAATGACTCTAATAATGACTCCAATAATGACAGTAAGCTCAATATTCCTGACGTCTCCAAATAGCCTTTCATGCAGTAAAATATGTTGTTGCCACATGCTACTCCATTCATTGCTGTACGTTGGGCAAGACAAGACTGCAGCAGGTGTTCGGCTGTAATCTGGCTGCTGACACTGGTGCAAAGATCTGTTGGACCAATTCTGTACTTGGGGTATAGACGGCATCTTAATATGTCACGTCCAGTACGTAGCCGAAAATTTATGACCTGGTCTTGCCTAGATCATTGATGACATGCATCATTTTTTGTGTGGCCTGGGTGTTATCTTTCCCATTTGGACTTGAATGTGGCGTTCATAGTTTTTGTCATTTCATAATTTGTCCCTACATCACACCGTTATAGCGCTCCTCCTTCCATACCATGTTTGTCTGCCTTCTCATTGCTTGGAATAATGTTTCAACGGTGTGACGATACGGTTGAGCGATCTGACGTCCACTCCGGCAGTATCACTTTTTCCTTCATTTTTCTCTTCCTCTCACTCATCGCTATTATTATGCAAATTGTTTGCCCTTTCATTCATTATTTTACTCTCTATGCTGGAACTAGTAGGATGAAGTCTCTAACACTCCACACCGCTATGGAAGTATCTACTATGGGACTGTCTTTATCTTGTTTACCACTCCTCAGACGTATTCACGTTCCACCTGGTAATTACACCGTTCAGCGATAATACGCTTATCAATCGACTCAGTCGCCAGCCACATTTGATAGGAGACGATCCTCGTTTAACACAATATGGTCTCGTACGAGGATGAATAGTGTGACAGAGTATGCAAATTGAACATCTCGACAGTCCATTTACTCCCATAGTCATCCCTGATTTTTTTTTTTTTTTTTTGCAAGCAAATCGTCCAACGTGGGTTTCCCTCGTTTCCTAATTAGCATGTACGTTGGTTACGTGTAAGCCATGCCTCTCTCGCTATCCGCATTACTTATAGTTAGCCACGCCTACCTGTCTTCTTTTCACGCGCTATCTAAAGCAGATATGTAGATTCATAACTGTCATTCCTTCAAAAGGGGGCGGGCCAAGGGCGTCTGCCCACTGTACAACAAACACGTGGAAGTAGAATTGTTTGAAGTTCATTACACGTCCGGCATTTCGCCGAGATCTGAAAACCTTTGTTGTTGATTAACACCAGGTAACAGAGCAGACGGAGAACCCCGTTGCCTGGGGAAGCAACCTCCACTGGAACGACGATGTCGTCGGCAAAGGTGTGTAAAAAAGCTTTCATTCAGGAATTGACCGTAGAATTTGCCCTAGGTGCGAATTTTCGAGTTAAGGAGGGAAAGAACAGCATTTCTAAATATATATTCATTCTCATCAAATTCAGTTATCAGTTTGCTAAAGATATCTTGAATGTTCTAGCTCACTATTATAAGAGCCATATTACAAATTGGATACTTTAATATGTGGAGATAATTTCAGTTTCCTGATTTGAGGTAATAATATTATTAGCATTTAAGTGTTTTAACGTGTTTAAGTTTCATTATATTTCACTGGGATTTTTGTGTTAATAGAAACGTATTAAATAAACATATAGGAAGGAGCCCTGCAGAGGTCCTTGACATGGAATGATATATGGCATATGGCACCTCTTAGGCTCAGCTTCGTGGTTAGATCAATGTATGACCTGCTGCCGTTGGCCACCAACCTTGTGAAATGGGGAAAGTCGGATGATGAGCAGTGCCCCCTGTGCCAGGGGAGGCAGACACTTGAACACGTGCTCTCAGCGTGTAAGGTGGCATTAGGGCAAGGGCGTTACACTTGGCGCCATAACAAAGTGCTAAATGAGCTTGCTGCGACAATAGATCAGGCAAGAATGAAAGCGAATAGGAACGTCCGGCCACACACCGCAAACACATACTTTCTGAGGGCAGGAAAGTCAGCACACCCCAAATCGAGTAAACCTGGTAGCAGTTTACCATCTCTTCTTGGCTGTGCAAACGACTGGGAGATGGCGGTAGACCTACCTGGACGGGGGGGGGCATATCCAGAGAGTATCAGAAAATCGCGGAGGCGGACGGATATAGTACTTCATTCTTCAGCAACGCTTCAGGTCATACTGATTGAACTGACCGTGCCATTGGACTCCAGATTAGACGAGCAACATTCATTCAAAGCGGCCAAGTACAGCGACCTGGCCGCGGATCTGAGACACGATGGGTACAATGCAAGGGTCATGGCGGTTAAGGTGGGCGCAAGAGGGCTCGTGGCTGCATCAGTGTATGATTTATTGAAACTGTTGGGGCTGAGGGTGTCGTAAAATTAACAAGTGATACAACGTCAAAATATCTCCAATGATACAACGTAGGGATAAAAACCAATGCGTAAGCTGCTAGAATACATGATCGCCCGCCATGGAAATGAAATTGTTAGACTTGAAGGCAAAACGGAACGAGGATCAAAAGACAGGAATCTGACTGAACGCGTACTTGAACTAGCGAGGTTAATGGACGCAAATTGGTGGGGCAAGGAGGAAAAGTCACTTCCCCCCCCCCCCCCAAGTTGACATAAAGTAAGTAAATCGACAGAAGGGACCTTGGATATGATACGCCACAGTCATTTATTGGACCCTTTTGCGATACCAAGCCTTTTATTTGAATTCAGCGGCTAAACGCAGATGCTTGAAATATTACAAAATTTAAAAAGTAACTTTTTCTTAATATTAACGTTAGGAATATAAAAATTAGCTGGCCGGATGGCCCATTCTGAGAAGTGGAATAATATGCTTTCATTTATACAGACGGACAGATAATAAGAAAGATAATGACAAAAGACGGTGTTCTTCACATCAGCGAAAGGTTGCATTGAATCAAACATGTCACTATTTGCACAAAAATCACGACCTTGAGACTCAAGTGTTCAAATCTAGTTAGTATGGAAGAGAGAGGGTGTTGGGGAGAATGGTGGCTAAAAATAACTTAGGAAGCAGGTTCGTGCAGTTTTACATGTGTTAGTCCAAAAAAACAAGTGAAATTGTGGGAAAAAGATAAATTGTGACCGACGTACATTTTAAAAATTGAGATGTACTTTTGACTTTTTTGGGAACAGATAAAATGTGACTGACGTACATTTGAGAAAATAAGATGTAATTTTGACTTTATTTTCAAATTTTGAATTGAAAAGCTTAGTCTTCTGATCTGATTGGCCAACGCATTTTATATTAGCGGGATAGAGACGCACATTTTTGCCATTCGACATAAGTCTGTCCAGTAACACAGTCATTAATTGTAGTGGTGATTTCCCAGAAATAATACATAATATTCAGTGGGACACCATACTATAGCCAGCAGCTCAGCTGAGTTTTGCTAGTATTAACTGTGTACCATATTCATATTTCTGGTAAGACTAAACTTATTTCTTTGTACATTTAATATTTGTTTAAGGTTCGAGTGATTTGATACTGCAATAGCATAATCTGTTCCTTACAACAAGTAAGGGTTCGCTCTAGACCCCCCGCCCCAGTTCAGGGTCTAGAGACAAATAAAATACATAAACTCCAGCAAGGGTTAGGAAGGACAGATCAAGTGTTGAGAACAATGAAACATATTACCTATCCTATTTTAGGGCAGGAAACTAATGAACCTATTTCAGAATCTGTAGTCTGGGAGGACTTATCCGATGTGAAACCAACATGGTAAAATGTGCTGTATGGTCAGAGAGATCTGACCCGTCTATATGTTGTTGTTGTGTAGTGTGTGTCCAGTCATGGTTAGAGAATGGAATTTGACACATAAATAATACTTTGATTGCAGAGCTGTGAGTTTCAGTTGGCACCCAAGCGGTGTCGAATGAGTTGGTGATTTTACACGAGTGGATCCGTGCAGTAACGTTGTGTCAGAGCATTTTCTTATTGCCCCCAAGCACGGAGAGGTGGGGCCACCATAAGTCTTATATTGCCCCCAAGCACGGAGAGGTGGGGCCACCAGATCTCAGCACCAGAGCTACATATTCAAAGTTGAGTGAGCCTCTGGTCTGCTGGAAATTCACCAACTCCATTTAGTTACTAACAATCCCATAAAATTCCTGCCATTACTGGACAATGTGTAGTCACTATAGATCGGGAGTGATGAGGCCACCCCAACAGCACAACCATTAACTATCCTCCCAATTAGATGACTGCTATAAACATTAATAAAACTAAATAGTCTAGTAACATACATATGTACACCCTTGCATTTATTATGTAATATTCCATGCATTTCTTTCATAATTTCTAAATCTTTCATAAGTTCTGGTCAAAATAAAACTTGGTCCAGAACGAAATAAATGTAAGAAAATTTCTATCAAAATTTTTACACACTTGAGTTAGTTCAGTGTATTATAACATTTGTTAATATTATTAGACTTATTAAATATCTGTGTGTGTGTCTATAAACTATCACACCACATTACATATCATTACCCTAGACATTTAACGTAGCCACATTCATTAGAAAAAAAAGATAAGTGTGAGGTCGTAGTGGTAGCGAGAAGGGCCTTCTGACAATTCACAGTTACATATTATCTCAGGAGCCTTCACAGCTGACCTCATGCATCACACGTAGTACTATCACCATCATATAATACCATCAAACCCACTACATATATTGGGGTCTCTTTGTCCCGGGATCATTAGCCCAACAGTAATATTAGGATCTCCTGGTGGGAGAAATAAAATTAGGGGAACAAAATTGTAAAATTCCCTTTAAAATTAAAAGTGTCCCTGCAGATAAAAGTTGGTGAATCTTCACAGCCAGTAATAAGTAATTAGTTAATTAATTAATTAGAATTATTTAGACTATAGTAATTAGAAGTAATTTAGTGGTTAGAGATTTATCTTGTATATTATTATATTGTCTAAAAAGTATGGCGGAGCTAGCAAAATTCCGATCAGCTGCTGTGCTGACCGCAAAGGAGATGGGAATGGATGGTCAGATTTTAATTCAATATGTAACGGCTGAATGTGATAAATATATTGAACGGGAAGATAGGAAGTTGGCTGAAGAGAAGAGGTTACAGATTGAGGCTGAGACTAAGAGGTTGCAGATTGAGGCTGACAAAGAGGCAAAGGCATTAGAGGCAGCAGAAAAAAGATTGACTGCCGAAAGGGAAGCAGAAGATAGAAGGTTGCAAAGGGAGCACGAATTACGACTAAGGGAGCTGGAATTACAAGGCCCGGCCCCTGAAAATGGTGCCAGCCCTTTTGCCTCAGATGCTACGCCCAGTCTGGGAGCCTCAAACTCAGCTATGGGGTTTCATTTAGACCATTTTGTTGAAAAAGACGATGACATAGAGGGGTACCTAGGACGTTTTGAGTTATTAGCTACTACATATGGGTTAGAGAGAGAGAGGTGGAGTTTAAAGCTATCACAGGGACTGAGAGGTACTTCTTATGAAGTCTTCGCAAAAATGAACAGAGAAGACCAGGACAATTATGACATGTTAAAGCAGGCTTTGTTATTGAGGTACGAAAAAAATGGGGAATTTTATCGTAAGAAATTTAGAAATGCCAAACTGTTGTCTGGGGAGACATACCACCAATTCTCTGCCAGACTAGAAACCTATTTGGAGAAATGGACTGCTCTGGGGAAGACCCAAGATCTTAAAGAAATGATCATGATTGAGCAATTGAGAGAGTCCATGGCTCCAGACATGAGAAAATTTCTCATGGAACAAGGTGCAGAGAAGTTGGGGGAGGTTTTAAATGTCGCTGAGAGGTATCAGGCAGCCCAGGCAGAGGTAAGTGGTGCTAAAAAGAAGCACATAGACAATTTTAAAGCACCACAGCAATTTAATAAATTTGATAATAGAGAGCAGGGAAATAAAGGTAGGACAAACTTTGAGCGGCCAAGAAATGACTATCGCGACAGAAACTCACAGTTCAATGACCAAAAGTTCAATGAAAGAAAACCGTTGAACCAAGGAAAAAGATGGTGTAAATGGTGCAAGAAGGATAACCATAACACCGAATTTTGTAGAAGGAAACCTTCAAACATTGCTGCAATGAAGTCGGGGACGCAAAGATTAAAGGTTAATCCTAATGGACAACAGGAACCTTATCACCCCCCAGTTTGTGAGGATGTTATTTGTAATGGGGTCACCATAAGGTGCCTTTATGATACAGGTTTGGATTATGATTCAGTTGTGAAGTCTAGCCTAGTGGACCCAAGTCAGTATACCACAGAAACAGTGGAAATACAAGGGGCGACTAAGGACATACCACTCATGACACTTCCCATCGCAAGGATAACGGTGAAAACTCGCTATGTGGAAGGAGAAATCAGAGCAGCAGTGATAGATGAACCAATCTACCCTCTGATATTGGGGTGTAGATACGTCTTCTTGGGGAATCCCGAGAGACCTGTGATCATGGCGACAGTGCAGACCAGGTCACAGAAGAAGGAGGAAGAAGGTGAACCTATAAATGCTCATCCAGAGGAGATGAGGAAGGCGCAGGCTGAGGATAGGACACTCAAGCCATGTTTTAAAAAATTGCCCAAATGCCACACACCTCCGAGCAAGGGGGAATATTTCATGAAGAACAAACTCTTATACAGGAAGGCCGGAACTGGAACAAATGGTCACAACCAGCTGGTTCTTCCCACTTCATATAGAGATAAAGTGATGGAACTCGGGCATGCGATTCCCTTCAGTGGTCACATGGGGATCAGCGCCACAGGACAGCGTATAGCTTGTCATTACTTCTGGCCAGGGATAACGGAGGATATAAAAAGATATGTCAAATCCTGCCCAGAATGTCAAAGGGTAGCTCCAAAGCACTGGACTGCTCCTGCAACTCTAGGGGAAATGCCCATAGTGGGAACACCTTTTGAGAGGGTTGCAGTGGATATTGTAGGACCTCTCACTCGGACCAAGAGGAGGAACAGTTACATCCTTACTCTGGTGGACACTTGTTCTATGTGGGGAGAGGCGGTAGCCCTGCCATCAATTGATTCAAAACATGTAGCAGAGGCACTACTTACAATATTTACCCGATTAGGATTCCCGCATCAAATCTTGACGGATAATGGTTCTCAGTTCAAGGGGAAACTAACGGAAGAAGTTTTTAAGCTATTTCAAGCCAGACACTTTCATTGTAGTCCGTACCATCCGCAAGGGAACGGCCAGGTAGAGAGGTTCAACGGGACTCTCATTTCTATCCTGAGAAAGCTGGCACACGAAAAACCGGATCTGTGGGATCAATTCCTGCCCGCCGCATTGTTTGCGTACCGGGAGGTACCACATAGTTCAACCGGGATGGCTCCCGCAACTCTGCTATTTGGGAGGCCAATAAAAGGTCCATTAGAAGCCCTATTAAGGACCTGGACAGATGAGAAGGCGGAAGAGACTGTTACCTCATCTTATCAATACGTGAACGAACTGACCACTCGTTTGAAAGCTGGATGGAAACTGGCAAATGATAATTTGAAACAAGCCAGGAAGAAACATGCAGCATATTTTAATAGGAAGGCAAAGGACAGAGAACTGGCAGTCGGAGAGAAGGTGCTGCTTCTACTACCCGGAAGCCAGAATAAATTACAAATTGGATGGCAAGGTCCATATACGGTTCTAGAGAAGGTGTCTAGAACAAACTATAAAATTGACAAAAAGGGGAAGGAGAAAGTTTATCATGTAAACCTGTTAAAGAAGTATCTGGACAGACCACTCCAGGAAAGCACCCCCTTACTGACCTTAGCTATCGCAACTCAAATGCAAAAGGAACCACTCACCTCACATGAATACCCATTACATCCTTGTGAAACAGCAGCACAGGTAAAAGTCAGTAAGCACCTGACTAAAAACCAGAGGGAGAGAGTTCAACAGGTTCTGGAGGAACATACAGATGTATTAACAGATAAACCAGGCCATACAAATTTGCTACAGTATGACATGAAACTGGTAGACTCAAACCCAATCTGTATGAGAGCCTATTCTATTCCGTTCGCGAAGGAGAAGGCATTGAAGGAAGAAATAGATTATTTGTTGAAGGAGGGGATTATTTCACACAGTGAATCATCTTTTAGCTCTAGTGTCGTATTGTTGAGAAAACCGTCTGGGGAACACAGACTGTGCATAGATTACAGGAAACTGAATGCTGTCACAGAAGGACAAGTGGATCCATTACCAGACACAAAACAGTTATTTGCCAGACTGAACAAGGCAAAATACTTTTCAAAGGTGGATCTTAGTAAAGGCTATTACCAGATCCCAGTGAAGCCTGAAGTGAGACCTTATTTGGCTTTTAGCACTTCGGATGGACATTATGAATTCAACATGCTACCATTCGGACTGAAAAATGCTCCGAGTGTATTTTCAAGGATGATGCGCAAATTGTTGGATCCCCTGAATAACCCATGTATCACGAATTTCATGGATGATATTCTCGTCGCCACAGAGACATTTGAAGAACACATTGAAGCTCTAGAAATGTTATTTAATAGGCTTAGGGAGGCGAACTTAACTGCTAGGCCAACAAAATGTTGCATTGGATGCAAAGAGTTGGAATTCTTGGGACACACTGTATATCAGGGTAGCATGACCCCTGATCCTAAGAACTTGGAAAAACTGCAGAGAGCACCTAGACCACAAACAAAAAAGGACGTGCGATCATTCGTGTCGTTATGCGGATTTTATCAAAAATATATCAAAGATTTTAACTCTATTTGTGCTCCTCTGACTGATCTGACTCGCAAGGGACTTCCAGATAAAATTAATTGGACTGCGCAAAGTGAATTAGCGTTCCAAGATTTAAAGGAAAAACTCACTAGCAAGCCTATTCTCAAACTGCCTGATTTGACACAGGACTTTGTCTTAAGAACCGATGCCAGTAATGTAGGACTCGGGGCGGCTTTGTTGCAAAGATCATCTTCACCTGATGGGGAACTGAAACCAGTCGCTTATGCAAGCCGCAAATTGAATAAGGCGGAACAAGGATACTCCACAAGCGAAAAAGAATGTTTAGCGTTAATCTGGGCAATAAAGAAGTTTCAAATCTATCTGTATGGTAGGACTTTTGTGGTCGAGACGGATCATCAGCCTCTCGTATTCTTATCTCAGGCTAAGCATGAAAACGCAAGATTGCTGAGGTGGTCTTTATTGCTTCAACCTTATCAGTTCAGTATCCAATATATCCCAGGTAAATTGAATGTCGGTGCAGATTTCCTCAGTCGGCACCCCTGTGATCAAAATTAGAGTAATGGCAAGCGTAAGGAGAGATTTTGTCTATGTGTATCACTGGTTTTAGAACTTGCCGTAGGCATGTTTTCAGGTGGGGAGATGTGTCGTAAAATTAACAAGTGATACAACGTCAAAATATCTCCAATGATACAACGTAGGGATAAAAACCAATGCGTAAGCTGCTAGAATACATGATCGCCCGCCATGGAAATGAAATTGTTAGACTTGAAGGCAAAACGGAACGAGGATCAAAAGACAGGAATCTGACTGAACGCGTACTTGAACTAGCGAGGTTAATGGACGCAAATTGGTGGGGCAAGGAGGAAAAGTCACGTTCCCCCCCCCCCCCCCAAGTTGACATAAAGTAAGGAAATCGACAGAAGGGACCTTGGATATGATACGCCACAGTCATTTATTGGACCCTTTTGCGATACCAAGCCTTTTATTTGAATTCAGCGGCTAAACGCAGATGCTTGAAATATTACAAAATTTAAAAAGTAACTTTTTCTTAATATTAACGTTAGGAATATAAAAATTAGCTGGCCGGATGGCCCATTCTGAGCAGTGAAATAATATGCTTTCATTTATACAGACGGACAGATAATAAGAAAGATAATGACAAAAGACGGTGTTGTTCACATCAGCGAAAGACTGCATTGAATCAAACATGTCACTATTTGCACAAAAATCACGACCTTGAGACTCAAGTGTTCAAATCTAGTTAGTATGGAAGAGAGAGGGTGTTGGGGAGAATGGTGGCTAAAAATAACTTAGGAAGCAGGTTCGTGCAGTTTTACATGTGTTAGTCCAAAAAAAACAAGTGAAATTGTGGGAAAAAGATAAATTGTGACCGACGTACATTTTAAAAATTGAGATGTACTTTTGACTTTTTTGGGAACAGATAAAATGTGACTGACGTACATTTGAGAAAATGAGATGTAATTTTGACTTTATTTTCAAATTTTGAATTGAAAAGCTTAGTCTTCTGATCTGATTGGCCAACGCATTTTATATTAGCGGGATAGAGACGCACATTTTTGCCATTCGACATAAGTCTGTCCAGTAACACAGTCATTAATTGTAGTGGTGATTTCCCAGAAATAATACATAATATTCAGTGGGACACCATACTATAGCCAGCAGCTCAGCTGAGTTTTGCTAGTATTAACTGTGTACCATATTCATATTTCTGGTAAGACTAAACTTATTTCTTTGTACATTTAATATTTGTTTAAGGTTCGAGTGATTTGATACTGCAATAGCATAATCTGTTCCTTACAACAAGTAAGGGTTCGCTCTAGACCCCACGCCCCAGTTCAGGGTCTAGAGACAAATAAAATACATAAACTCCAGCAAGGGTTAGGAAGGACAGATCAAGTGTTGAGAACAATGAAACATATTACCTATCCTATTTTAGGGCAGGAAACTAATGAACCTATTTCAGAATCTGTAGTCTGGGAGGACTTATCCGATGTGAAACCAACATGGTAAAATGTGCTGTATGGTCAGAGAGATCTGACCCGTCTATATGTTGTTGTTGTGTAGTGTGTGTCCAGTCATGGTTAGAGAATGGAATTTGACACATAAATAATACTTTGATTGCAGAGCTGTGAGTTTCAGTTGGCACCCAAGCGGTGTCGAATGAGTTGGTGATTTTACACGAGTGGATCCGTGCAGTAACGTTGTGTCAGAGCATTTTCTTATTGCCCCCAAGCACGGAGAGGTGGGGCCACCATAAGTCTTATATTGCCCCCAAGCACGGAGAGGTGGGGCCACCATAAGTCTTATATTGCCCCCAAGCACGGAGAGGTGGGGCCACCAGATCTCAGCACCAGAGCTACATATTCAAAGTTGAGTGAGCCTCTGGTCTGCTGGAAATTCACCAACTCCATTTAGTTACTAACAATCCCATAAAATTCCTGCCATTACTGGACAATGTGTAGTCACTATAGATCGGGAGTGATGAGGCCACCCCAACAGCACAACCATTAACTATCCTCCCAATTAGATTACTGCTATAAACATTAATAAAACTAAATAGTCTAGTAACATACATATGTACACCCTTGCATTTATTATGTAATATTCCATGCATTTCTTTCATAATTTCTAAATCTTTCATAAGTTCTGGTGAAAATAAAACTTGGTCCAGAACGAAATAAATGTAAGAAAATTTCTATCAAAATTTTTACACACTTGAGTTAGTTCAGTGTATTATAACATTTGTTAATATTATTAGACTTATTAAATATCTGTGTGTGTGTCTATAAACTATCACACCACATTACATATCATTACCCTAGACATTTAGCGTAGCCACATTCATTAGAAAAAAAAAAGATAAGTGGGAGGTCGTAATGGTAGCGAGAAGGGCCTTCTGACAATTCACAGTTACATATTATCTCAGGAGCCTTCACAGCTGACCTCATGCATCACACGTAGTACTATCACCATCATATAATACCATCAAACCCACTACAGAGGGGACAGTCTAGAACAAGGGCACTGAAGAGGCTTAGCGAAACTGCCGGAAAGGCATCAGGCTGGCTGTGGAACAACCGCAATGGGCAATGAAAATCATGACAATAAACGCTGCGGTACAGAAAACAACAAAATTTTTCCAAGTCCACAACGCTGAGTTTTTTTTTGGTGTACTAGTGAAAGGGCTGCGACTCTGGGGCAACCGGCGATGTATACTAAGGGGTGTCAGGAACAGAAGCGCGCAGGGGCTAAGGCTCGTCGGCTGCGCGCTAGTGACTCAGTATGTGTCCTTAGTTGTGAAGGGCGACGAAACGAACGGAATAATGTGTCTTCTATTTGTTACGTTCACAATTGCCTTCACGGCTGACGTTGTGGATTTAAAAGTTGATACCATAAGTGAAATGGGTTCATTTTCGATACAAGACAACAGGAAGCTGAGACGCTTGGGAGTCATGACCTAAGTGAGCCCGCCCCCTTAGAGTGTAAAGGAGTAATCGGGATGAAACACTTGTCGGATGGGGGGACTTCTTCTGATGATCAAATTGCTTCCTGTTGTATCGCTCTGTAAAGAGTTTCCTATCATAGTTGCGTGGTCAAACCAGTGACGATCGGGAAAAGACCGATTGACTTCTGGAAAGACAGATGACACTGGGAAAGACTAGAAACGGGCTGACCGGGTTAACACCCCGTAAGCTGTATTCAATCGCTACAGGACCCAAAAACGATAGATGCCCCCAGGATTCACCGAAAGGGGGGGGAGGGATGTTGAATCCACTGGAGCCTCATTGGAATCGACCAGACCCGTTACACGGACTTCGAGCTCTGAACAACGGCTGGAATTTCCATGTGCCTGTGGTAGGGAATTCTCTACTCAGAGAGGTATGAAAATCCACAGAACGAAAAAGGGGTGTGGGAGGTCATCTGTGGGAGATCAACAGCTTTCTGTCTCGACGGATAAGACGTTAGAAGAACGCAGCCAGGGGTCAATCCACAGTGCTGAGTACATTCAGGTTGATCTGCCAGATGATGATCTCACACACTTCTTGGACGGGAAGAGAGATGCAATAAAGTTTCCACCTGCCAATGCAAAAGGGCTTTGGGAACAGCTAGACGAAGCTTTGGCAAAAGAGTTGGATAACAACCTGAAGCAGCTAACTTTGGAGAAGAAGCTGGAAATCTTCGGCGACATAATATATCTGCACTGTCGCAAAGTGTTCGGAGTGAGGGGGGCAAGGGAAAGTAACCCACCACGGAAAAGTAGGAGACAAATTAAAATAGATGAAATCAGAAAACAGAAGAAGCATGCCCGAAAACTGTTCAAGAACGCAGTTGCCACAGTAAAGGAAGGGTTACGGCAAGTTTTGGAGCACCTGAAAGGCCAAAATAATGTCCTTTGTAGAGCGGAAAGGTTGTGCAGGAAGAGAAGGAAGACTCGAAGGGATAGGGAAAGATTCTTTAGGGAGCCCTTCAAGTGTGCCAAAGAACTGTTTGAGCAGCCACGGTCGGGTACGCTAAACATCAGGAAAGAAGACCTGAAAGAACACCTTAGAATGACATATTCAGATGGTCGCAAAGATGAGCCGCTCAGCAGCATTACAGGCCTAAAATAGCCGGGTAAGCCAGGAGCTGAATTTAACACCAAGCCCCCAACGGTGCAAGAGGTAGAAAGCATTGTCCAGAAAGCTCGGTGCAAGTCAGCTCCAGGTCCTAACGGTGTTCCATATGTGGTGTATAAGAGATGCCCTGAGGTTCTCAAACGACTGCTCCGTTTACTGAAGAATGCGTGGAAAATCCAGCTCGTAAGCAAGGAATGGAGAAAGGCAAACGGAGTCTACATCCCGAAGGAACAAAATTCCACAGACCTCAGTCAGTTCAGGCCAATCTCACTACTCAATGTGGAAAAGAAGATATTCTTCTCAGTGATGGCGAAAAGACTCACTACATACCTCCTGGCAAATGGGTACATTGACACTACCATTCAGAAAAAAGGTATCCCAGGTACACCAGGATGTCTAGAGCATGCCGCAATGATCTGGGAAGCAATCCAAAAGGCAAAGTCTGACAGAACAAACCTCCATGTAATCTGGTTGGATCTATCGAATGCTTATGGATCCGTTCCACACCAGATGTTTTGGCAGGCCCTAGAAATGTATCATGTTCCACAAGAGATTGCAGCAATGCTGAAGCTGTATTTCGCAGGGTTTTCTGTCAAATTTTCAACCAGAGAGTACACAACGAAGTGGATTGGCCTTGAAGTTGGAATTGCGATGGGATGTACCATCTCTCCAATACTATTCGTCATGGTTATGCAGGTAATCCTCAATGCGGTTGAAGGAATGGCTATAGGTCCAAAGCTCGGTGGAATGTGTCACATGCCACCGCTCAAAGCATTCATGGATGACACAACAATTCTGACATCAGACAAACATCAGGCCCGGAGGATGTTAGTACGCCTGGATAAACTAGTCAGCTGGTGCAGAATGAGCTTCAAACCCAAGAAGTCGAGAAGCCTATTAGTCAAAAAAGGGAAGATAGCAGAGGTCATATTCAAGGTTTCTAGCCAAAGAATCCCTACTGTCATTGAGGAACCTGTTAAAAGTCTTGGCAGGGTGTACGATGCCTCATTAAAAGACTCGAAGGCAGTGAAACAGACAACAGAAATGGCAGACAGAGGACTACAGATCATAGACCAAAGCAGACTCCTGGGAAAGTTCAAACTGTGGTGCCTCCAGTTCATGTTGATACCGAAGTTGCTGTGGTTACTGCTTATATATGAAATAAGCACAAGTACAGTGGAAGCTTTAGAGCAGAAGGTCAACAAGTTCATGAGAAAATGGCTATTGGTACCACCAGGTCTGTCAGATGTGGCACTGTACTGCAAAAAGTCAAAACTTCTGCTTCCCTTCAAGTCAGTTGTTGAAGAGTACAAAGTTGGAAAAGCAAGGCTTGCAATGATGCTACGAAGGTCAACTGATGACGTGGTTAAGTCCATTAAGCCCACACTGAAAACGGGAAGGAAGTGGAGAGTGGAAGAAGCTGTTGATGCTGCTCAAGAGTCACTCAAACTGAGAGAGGTAATCGGATACACACAAACGAATAGACGGGGATTTGGGCATAGTGACATCCGATGGTGGTCCAAGGCATCAAACAGGGAGCGCAGACACATGGTAGTTCAGGAGATACGAGGAGCTGAGAATGATAAGAGGTTGCAAAAAACAGTGCAGCAGGCCCAACAAGGCCAATGGACTACATGGGAAGGAGCCCTGCAAAGGTCCTTGACATGGAATGATATATGGCATATGGCACCTCTTAGGCTCAGCTTCGTGGTTAGATCAATGTATGACCTGCTGCCGTCGGCCACCAACCTTGTGAAATGGGGAAAGTCGGATGATGAGCAGTGCCCCCTGTGCCAGGGGAGGCAGACACTTGAACACGTGCTCTCAGCGTGTAAGGTGGCATTAGGGCAAGGGCGTTACACTTGGCGTTATAACAAAGTGCTAAATGAGCTTGCTGCGACAATAGATCAGGCAAGAATGAAAGCGAATAGCAAATTCCGGCCAGAAACCACAAACACATACTTTCTGAGGGCAAGAAATTCAGCACACCCCAAACCGAGTAACCCTGGTAGCAGTTTACCATCTCTTCTTGACTGTGCAAACGACTGTGAGATTTCGGTAGACCTACCTAGACGGGGGGCATATCCAGAGAGTATCAGAAAATCGCGGAAGCGGACGGATATAGTACTTCATTCTTCAGCAACGCTTCAGGTCATACTGATTGAACTGATCGTGCCATTTGAATCCAGATTAGACGAGCAACATTCATTCAAAGCGGCCAAGTATAGCGACCTGGCCGCGGATCTGAGACACGATGGGTACAATGCAAAGGTCATAGCGGTTGAAGTGGGCGCAAGAGGGCTTGTGGCTGCATCAGTGTATGATTTATTGAAACTGTTGGGGCTGAGGGGACAGTCTAGAACAAGGGCACTGAAGAGGCTTAGCGAAACTGCCGAAAAGGTATCAGGCTGGCTGTAGAACAACCGCAATGGGCAATGGGAATCGTAACAATAAACGCTGCGTTTTAGAAAACACCAAAATTAACCCGTCTTATATGAACACTTTAATTTTTTTGTGATCAAAGGTTTATAACTCTTGGTAAACTGTTATTACATTTTGACAATGGTTGTTACCTTCTCTTGTGTCTTGACCTGGTGGTCTATTTTTTAGATCGATGTCTGGTTGTTCTCCTTATATGGTCTGAATGGGAAAACTGTTCTTGGAATGTTTGCAACCTGAGTTGATGTTTATTCCCTGTCCATATAAGGCGCGATTTGGTCAGCATCTTTGCTTGGTATGTGTCTAACATCGGCCCGGTTTGAGTTGAACTCAGGGGTCGAGCGCTTCTGCGCATGTCTGGAATTTAGGGCGGTTTGAAAAATACTTCCGTCGAGGAGTCTAAGAGTTGTTATGAGCAGAGCAGGACGCTTTTTCAGCGTCTGTGATCTTTTGATGGGGAAATGGAAGTCCTCTGGTGTATTGGTTTATCTAATGAGGATTTTCCCTATATGTTTCTAAACGCCTGGAGGCGTGTGTGTTGTGGTGTTATTTCCGAAGCAAGGTAAATGCTCTCCTAATATTGAAATCTGTAGTCTGCTTAGATTTTTGACATTTTCGTTCTATGCTCGCTCACTATCTACAGGCAGGAGAGGCTCTTCTACTAGGAAATACACCCAGGTATCCTCATACCTTAGATTTATATGTATACGGGTCATGCTAGGCCCAGAGAACAGTTATTATGCTCCTTTTGAACTTCGCTATGCCAGCGATTATACCTTCATCAAGGTTAGACTTAGAAATGCCTACAAAGGTCAACTTGAACTATACACTTAAGCCCGCCATTCCCGTGCGGCCTACGGTTACGATAGACTTATTTACACACCTGATCTACTAGTATCAGAGTGGAGTTGGTTACATTCATAGAGTGATGATATGGAGCTGAGGTTGTTGAAAGCTGGAATTATACGAGATCAGTTTACATGATATATGCATGATTTACTGAGGAGCTTTGTTTATGCTGATTACTATGTCCTGCAGTGTCTGTGACTTATGTATATGGATATTAACGTACTTGTCATTGTGACGTCATAAATAAATGATAGAATACGTCACCAGCAGTTCATACTTCTATGACTTTCACGTCGTGAGTGAATGTAATGTCCTCATGACCCATGTATTGTAGATCTGTGGAACTTCATCTCATCTATACTCACAGCAAGCAACAGACCAGACAAGACACCTTACTTCACAGCCTTCGTCATTCCTGGTGTCTATAGTAGTGGTACATTACTTGGTTACATCATAGCAACAACATTAGACTTACATCTACATTTCTAGTAGACAGTAGAAAAATCACCGCTACACTGGCCTTTCACTCCTGTGATACTGGGACCCCAAAGCTAAAGTAATACTAAAGCCCACCACGCATATTGTGTCAGGCACGTATGAATGCTTAGGCAAGGAGTCGATATAATCCATACTTAAAATGTGTTAAGCATATAAAAATCAACAAGAAGATGTGTATGTTAACCAAAGCAAATAATTGAAATAACTAAACTCAGCCATTCAAGACGGAAAAATGTGCTATGTTGAGGAGGTTCATGGCAGAACTTAAAGCATGCCGAAAGTAGTCTTGACTGCTCATTCAACTTTTATTCTTCTATAACATTTTCACACTGTTCACCTGGAGTGTTCGGACTCTAACAGAACAAAGAAAAACTCTACATATGACAGCAAAAATGTAGGACAACAAAACTGATATTCTGGATCTCTCGACATAATGGTGGAAATAAAAAGAACGGGAAAAAAACTGAGCTCACAAGAACTGGTGCTGTTTTCAGGACATTAGAAAGAAAGCACACTCCATAGTGAGGGGATGGCTATAAGGGTGTCAAAGAAAATACAAAAAAATAAACTCTTAGAATCGGAAGCAACGGAATTAAAAATAATATCAGCAACAATCAAAACATCCAAATGAAAAGAAAAAAAAGGAGATGATAAACGAAGGATGGGGAGTTTGCACTGACTGTATCACAAAGATTTATTTATATGGTCGTCACTTTCTCATTGTAACTAAAATGTGGGGTTTATTACTTTTGACTTCAATTATTTATTGTCGAGAAAAATCAACTTGTGGCCAAACTCTCAGGTCCCCTAGCAATCATCAAGCGATGTTTTATGTTTCGATAAAGCAAGATTCTGTCTGGCAAGCTCCCTATCTCACTTATTTATACCTATAAGACATTATAAACCATACAGTTTTTCGTATTTTTATGTTTGTCCAAATTATCCTCTTTCCACAAAACCTGCCTAAGGAAAATTCTACAAATTTGTTGGTCGAATACCATCTCTAACCAGGAACTGCTTGTCACGGGCTGCCTCCCCTGCTTTGCAGTAGTGGACCAACAGGGGCCAAAACTCAAGAGTATCTAATATGGGCCTTCACAGGTGTCTACCTTCGCATACTATTACTCTTGGCAGAGTTGTAGATAGAAAGATATCTCTAGAGTTTTCACAAAATATTCAGAAAAGCGAGAACAATGTTGCATTGGCTGAGCACGTCAACTATATGATCTGCCGACAACTTTTGTGAAGGATTAAGCAATTATTATTTTAGCTCGTCAAGCCGCATCTTGATTTACTCAGTGGAATTCCTATTATTATGGTATAGCTCTGTTTAGAGTGTTTTTAATAAGCTGGCTGAGACAAAAATGCAGTTCATTTAAAATGATTAAATCGAAGTTAAATTTGCATAATTACAAATAACAAATTTAATAATCATTTAGTTTTAACAAGTGTTTTTAACAAGGTTTAAAAGAATGAATAACGGTTTTTTTTTCAGAAAGGTATCATCACTATTGTGACGGGATAAAAGTTTATAATGGAGTTCACGTGGCAGTTTAAAGGTTTCACTTATCTGCCACTGTTAGGTTCTGCTCCCGCTGATGGGTTGAATCTCGGTAGACTGATCACTGATAACGCTCGTATCTGGTCAAGGTTGTAGGGCGTAGCACGTTCTCAGAAGTGTCAGGGAGTGTCTACAAATTTGGTCCCTCGTCTTAAAGCTCAGGCCACTGTTCCATTCTTGTTCCACAGATAGTACCCTCGACTCATACCACCAACAACAACAATGGTAAAAGGATGGAATCGAAATGCTCTTCAGAGTATTGCGTGTCCCAACACATACTTATGTGTCCCCTTTCTCCTATTCTACCATCCCATCTACTCAGACTTTACCCTCGATGAGAATTAAACTTAATCCCTCGAGAGAAAACTTTCTTTACATTTAAATTGAAAAGCGTTATCTTTATTTTACATTTAAATGAAAAGGTTAATAGCACATATAGAATATGTTTACATTTACATGTCCACTGACTGCAAAGTATTCACAATACAAATTGAATATGTTTTCATTTATATCTACACTTGTTGAAAAGTTTGAAACTTTATTTATTTTAAAGTGAATATGTTTACATAGACATTTACACTGATTTGAAAAGTTAAATATTTTACTTAGAATGTGCATCCTTTTGTTCGTCTTTCCTCCCTGCTCCATATGGTACTTATGACTATTTATGATCTTAGTTCTCTTTAAGAAACTATCAATAAAGCAGTCACCAGCCCTTGCAGTGGTGGTTGTGGTGGGTTTTGATGTTACAAGAGATCAATATTACTTGTCTACAGAGTGAGGTCAGCTATGCAAGTCCCGGAGTATAATACTTGATGATGATGTTCTCAGGGTTCCTGACTGCTACCACCCTACGACCTCAACCTGCGATATAGTTTGAGCCTATTTTACTTCTGATGTCTGTTTGTCTATATGGCAAGGTGTCTAGGGAAATGTAAAATTTAATGGGGTGTGTACGACAACAAACACAATTTAACTCAATGAAAAGTGATTAAACAAGTCATTAGTTAAAATTAGAATAGTATTTTACAATTTTTAATTTCCTGTACGTCAAATCTTTTTTTTTTGGTACAGGAATGTTTAAAACTCAAAATGAAATGGAAATATATTTACAGTGTTAATTAATTCTAAAGGACAATTTGTCCATAACTGTCAATATGAAAATGTTTATAACATGGAATTCCCTGGTGAAGTACTAGATCCTATGACTGGTCACGATTATGAGGAACGACTTTTCTCATCACTTCATAAAACTGTTTTATTGCAATAGTGGAGAGTTAATGTTAAGTGAACACTCATTAAGCCCGTAGAAGGTTTGGCTTAACTGAATTTCTTTGAGAAATGTGATGACTTTCTCAACACTAATACACTCGTCACGACTGTGAGATTTTGAGACTGCTTCAGCACACTTGCTTCAGTATATAGGCAAAGACTTCCTTTTGCCTCGTACTCTGCAGCTCCAATATTACTTTGTGGCACACTGAGTGTTATAGGATGTAACCCTGCAATAAGAGGATTAATGCCTCCTAAGTACTTTATAAATAAATCTCTCCACAACTAACAATTACACATCATTAAACAGTTTAAGATCAGCTTCCTGTGCTAAACAAATAGCTATCGTCCCTATCTTATTCTGTGACTGCTTCATACTCAGGTAATCTTCCATATCATCAGTTTGATACATTCATTTCATAGGAAGTCATAGTTATTTTTCAAAGTCACGTGAAACACTGTGACTTGCCGAAGACGGCCAGTGGTTTGCTGGTCTTACAGTCATAATATTATAGATCAATTTTCAAACATCATGTGTTTTCAGTTGCTCCATATTATACATAGACATGCCTTTCGTAAGCTTCCACAATGGCAAATGTCGCAAAACACAAATTTTTGGTGGGGCGCCTATCTAGGTTAGCCTCTACAAATCAATAATACAGATACATATCAATAATAATGTTTATCTTACCGCAATCAATGAAATATTTCACACATATAAGGTTAACCGGCGATCAATGGGTCAAGCTGAGATCGCCACTGGCCAGAACAGCAAAGGCATTGGGTCATGAATTCCCTGTGTCTGATGATAACCTTACTTTGAAAATATTTTTCTTCAAGTGGCAACTAAGCATTAGCAAAACGTTCGTTATATCCCCTAGTTAGTTATGCTCCCCTAAACCAATCAGATTAGGGTAAGCCGACTTGACTTTTCAAAAATACACGTTAAAAAAAATGTGACATCCCCCGATTTTTCAAAGCTGAGTGGATATCACTGTGTCTGTCCTTCTGTCTTTCATTTTTATTTTCTGCGATATTTTTTGTTAATATCTAAGCGATTTTAATGGGGACAAGCAATTATTACCCAGACGACTGTCTTGTCATCTAGCACCTAGGATTTTATTTCTCTCTTTATCATAGTTTTCATTTTTGTATTTTTTTCTCTTCAGTTATTCAAATAACATATTTTTTCTCTACGGTAAGATAATATATCATAATGAGTAATATGATTGATAACGACGCTTATTCCTAGTATTCCTTCCAACTGATAAAGTATGATTGTTCCATCACCATTCCATACCCTAATTGATACAAGCTGCTATTCATCCAGTCTGTTCGTTGCATACTGTATGTAGGCTAATTATTTAGGGTGTACTGCTGTGCTGTTACCGTGTATGATATGTGAAGGGTGTGTAGAAACAGTCACTCACCCCACGATAGCTCACGTACGAGTCATGGAGGGTTAAACGCCTTGTAACAGTTAATGAACAGTTTTATTACACCACAACACGGTCACAATAACGTAGACGAAGTACAGCATGTTACACAGGTCATAATAGCATACCAAAAGAAGGATCCACATTATATAATAACAATAATCCATCAAGAAGAACTACTGGCAAACGCAGTGCCAATAGTTATAGGCCTCAAATATATATGACGTCTCAGCGCTCTTTAATTCATGTACATAAGACTGCTGACCATTGCAGTACTAGTAAATAATAGTGATGCGTGATGCCATATGATGATGGATGGCATCCGCATGTCTGGTTTTGTGTAGTGTGTAGATGTGTTCAGTCAAAACAATGTTCATGCAACAATAACAGGGCAATCCACATAGGACGTCAGTAAACTCACGACGTATAAAGTCAATGAGTCTTGAAACAGCCGTTGACGTTTTTCTTCATTATTTATTGTGGACGCCACAGTGACAAAATGGTTACGCAAATGTGTAGGCACATCAAACAGTCATTATCACAGCAACATTCAATACAGCAATGAACGGTAGACAGCATTACAATGATGAGTCAGATGCATGTTATATTTCAAAGTGCTGTAAATGTAGTCAGGTGGAAAACTCCATCCTTTTCTATAACAGCCAGGAGATAACCAGATGTATGACTGCCGAAGTATAAATAATGTCCTCAAAAATATCCTCTAGATAATAAAGGTTTTCCAAACCTAGTTCATTTAACAAAGTAGCAAGTAATGGTCCTTGGTACCTGCATCAACCGATGCAGTACAATGCAGCGACATGTGAGCTAGGAAAACATCTCGTGACGACGACTTTCGCAGACAGGCTATGAATCGAAATCGCTCACGACCCAAAATCAATAGAGTTAATGAAAGAGTCAATTTACCTTGCTTTCATGAAATACACAGAAATATCACGCCTCCCGACATGTGGGAAACACTAGAGGTATTATCTCGAATAAACGAAATATCCATTAAGAGGACTACACATCCCTGACAGAACAAAAATAGCGGAGATCCCCTCTTCAACGAGGCATCTCTTTCGCCATTCCAAATCGCTCACTCCCACTAGTGGTGGGCGGAAACCGATCGACAAAGAAGCAAGACAAGTCATGCGCAGTCCAGCGCAAAATGACCACAGCTCAAACTTAACTGCATTCGATACCAACGCGAGAAGACAAATGCTTACCGAGAAAAGTGACTATAAATTTCAAGCAGTTGTTGCCCTTGCGTTATAAAACAGATATTGAAATAAAACGATGTTGCGAGAATTTATCACGCAACATATCACCACCTCCTCCCGATAAAAAAAAATGTGGAACATATTTTTTTTTAATATCAAAGAGCAAGCGATAAGCGGCTCAAAACGCACGAATTATGCGCTGATAATTAATTAAATTGCCAAACAATAGGCTAATTATAGAGTGTCTGGTGAGGATATACCTCAACAGAAAAATAAATATGTCTCAAAAAATATTCACATCGGGGAGGTGTCACCAACACACATCACGTTAGCATGTAAACACAATATACGTATGCAAGTTACTATAATCATCATTAAACAGCATACTCTAATATTGTCTTTAAAAATGGATGTACAAATCTGATAGGAAAATTTAAATAGTACATTCTTTGACATGTAATGACATAAGTACATAGTAAAGTTAAACTACATGACGATCCAGGACATATGCTCTGGTATTCCGAGGGTAAGTACACAATCTAGAACTCGTAAGGTAAGTCCTCAGCTCAACAATGACATTCTGAGAAAGTACAAGCAATATAATGCTAATTAATAACTAATATGCTTCATAAGGTACAATACATTATTAATAATTGTGGCTGTTTAGTAAACTAACGGCCCTTATATTAACTACTCAGTCCTCCTCTATCATCTTAAAAAACGAACAGAAGAAGATGACAACAAAGCACGATAGTGTGTACATATAAAGTAAGTACAGATGTGCTAATCTATTGTAGAAATATAGGTGTGTTATGACTCTGTAATATATAGGAATATAGGACAGAAGTATTAGTTGGAGTCATGTGGGCATCTAGACAAAATGTCAGCCATCACATTATCCGCACCACGGATAGCTCGTACCGTGAAGTGAAAAGGTTGAAGAGCTATAGCATATCGAGTGGATCTCGAACTCTTCAAATTCTTAGTCTGAATAGCTGTAAGAGCTTTCTGATCAGTCTCTAGAATGAAATGTGCGCCCAGGAGGAATCTTTGTAGCTTTAGAATTGACCAAACCATCGCTAACAACTCACGGTCTAAAACCGAGTAGTTCCTCTCTGCCGCATTTAGTTTTCTAGAAATGTACATAACAGGATGCAGAGTATTTGCATATTCTTGCATCAGTGCTGCTCCAATCCCAGTGGATGAAGCATCACTCCGAAGAACAAAAGTCCTATCAAGAGTAGGTAATCTTAAGATGGGAGGAGAAGAAAATATATTCTTGATTTGGTCTAGTGAAGATTGGCATTCTTCAGACCAACGGACCAGATTAGGCGAACCTTTCTTCAACAATGTTGAGAGAGGTGCCATGATCGAAGATAAATTTGGAATAAATCTCCCATAAAATTGAATTAAACCTAAGAGACTCCTAACTTGTTTCTTCGTTTTAGGAACAGAGATGTTCAGTATTTTGGAAGTATTGTGGTCTTCTGTCTTCAAGAGACCATGACCAACACGATGACCCAGGAAAGAGATTTCACCAAAACCAACAAAAGCTTTAGAAGGTTTTGCTGTCAAATTATTCTCACGTAGAGTGGACAGTAAGTCATATAACCCTAAATAGTGATCTTCCCAGGTATCACTGAAGAGACAGATGTCATCTAAGTATGCGATGACATCCGAACGATGTGACAGAATTCGACGCATCATGCGAACGAAAGTGGCAGGGGCGTTCATGAGACCAAAAGGCATAACATTCCATTGAAATAGACCCCTAGGTGTAGAAAAAGCAGTAAGAGGTTTGGCATGCTCTGCTAAAGGCACTTGCCAATAACCTTTAGACAAGTCAAGTTTAGTGAAGAATCTAGAATTAGAAAGTCTAATCAGTAGATCTTCTAACAAAGGCATCGGTTCAGCGTCGAACTTTGTGACCTGATTCAATTTGCGATAATCAACGCAAATTCGTATGTTCTTATCCTTCTTCCGGACAATAACCATGGAAGAAGAATATGGTGAAGTCGATGGTTCAATTATATTTAATTGAATCATTTCATCCAATTCCTTTTCCACTTGCGACTGAAAGTGTATAGGAATAGGATACGGCCTAACCCTAATTGGATTATTGTCGGTAAGAATTATGTCATGTTCTATGACATCTGTGTGTCCAGGAATGTCAGTGAGAACATCCTGAAATGTTTGTAACATCGACGAGACTTGTCGATGTTCGTCACCAGAAAGATTAGGAGAAACAGAAACGTTTTTCCAAGATTCCGTGGAATGTAATGGAACCACTGGAAGGGGAAGGTTGACATCAGAGAAGGTAGCTTCCTCATCCTGAATGACAGACAGGGATGAATAATGACCGTGAGGTGCAGGAGCATCATCCGTTGCCTGGAAAATAGGCAGCAAATAGTCCGGACGTTCGTGAAATTCCGAAAGCATGTTTATGTGGAAAGTTTTATGCTTTCCATCAATATCGACCACATAGTCAACATCGGAAATCCGAGAGACTATTGCATACGGACCTTTCCATGCAATAAGAAGTCTATTTTCCCTACTGGGGAGTAGGACGAATGCTTTGTCACCTGGACAAAGTTGTCGTAGACATCTATTCTTGTTAGCAAACTGCCTTGCCTTCTCTTTAGCAATTTCTGATGAAGCAGTTGCTAGCTTACATGCCTCAATGATCTTTTGTCTAAGAGCAATGACATACTCATATGAGGATTGAGTTTCATCGCTAATATCATCGGCAGTGATGAGATCGTGTAATAAAGACATAGGGCCGCGTGGACGCGCGCCAAAGACAAGTTCGAAGGGAGAAAATCCTGTGTGTTCATTAGGGACTTCTCTATAGGCAAAGAGAGCCGCGGGTAAAACCCTGTCCCAATCTTGAGGATGATCTTCAGTTATCTTACCAAGCAAAGTCTTGAGCGTTCTATTCAGACGCTCAACTAACCCATTAGACATAGGATGGTAGATACTACTGAGAGATCGTTCAATATGTAAGGTAGACATTACCTGTGACATAGTGTCAGATATGAGTTGAGTGCCATGGTCTGACAATATTTCTCTGGGGAACCCCAAGCGAGAAAATATCAACCAAAGAGCATCTGCGATATCTGTAGTAGATATGCTCTTAAGAGGAATAGCCTCTGGCCAACGTGTGCACATATCGACACATGTAAGGATAAACTGATGTCCTCTGGCCGACTTGACCTTAAAAGGGCCAATAATATCTATGGCCATTTTCTGAAACGGCCGAATAGGAATGTCAGCAGCCTGGATAGGCGCAGCATGTCGTGGTCCTCTAGATTTGACCTCCTGACATACCTTGCATGATCGGCAGTAAATACGAATGTCCTTATTGACAAAAGGCCAAAAGAAAGCCGCAAGGACTCTCGACTTCGTACGGGCAAAACCCATATGTCCAGCACATTGCGAGTCATGAGCATGTTGTAATATTTGGACTCTCATGCTCTTGGGAACAAGAATTTGCGAATGTGCCGACGTAGTCGAATCTTGTACCATACGTACAAGTACGCCGTTTCTCATTGCAATCCAAGATTTTCTATTTGTATCCTGATTCGGATCACCTTTCTTCGCAAGAACGAAGAATTTTTTTAAAGAAGGATCTTCTTCTTGCAATTTTATGAAAGAGTCACGAGTGATTACTAAGTGACTATCTTGGCTATCAACTTCATTATCACTATTCAGTGAAGTTTCGGGTGTTTGTAGAGCTTGTGCTCTTGTAACTACTGCATTTGTAGCTTGCATGTTATTATCTTCCCAAGCAGCAATCTGCTGTGGGGTACACTCCCTAACTCCGTGAATACGACCAATAATAAGGTCCGCAATAGGATTAGGTAAGAGACAAGCATGCACATCTCCAGTAAAGAAAGGAGTGGCAATGCGAATTACAGCAGTAGGATATTTTTCTAGAGTGCCGCCAAATGTGACACATTTAATAACCCTTCCTGTAGCACAAGATGGATCTACAAGCGATTGTCTAACACCAATAGTGGTGCATCCGGAATCGAAAAGTAGTGAGACCGGAGTATCATTAACAAGACCCTTATGTAGAATTAAAGAACCCCTCCCGTCATGCGCAACAGCAGCAGGAAGAGCGGGAAGTGGGTGACCACAACTCAAAGTAGTTATGGTACCCGGTTCGAATAAAGTACTGCATTGGGGGCATTTGTTTGCTCTCTCAAAGTCAAAAGCAGAACTAGTGACAGCGTCAAAGTTTTTACTATCAACAACATGATTACAGGCTCCCTCAGTTTCCTGTTGTACAGCATTAGCCTGCTGATATCTCTTTTTTTTGTGTTGAGATCTACCCCGACTATTATTACCTCTGAAGTTATCAGAGTTATTATTATCTCTGCAGTTATTATTGTCTCTATTGTAATTGTTATCCTGGTTCGAATTCCAGTTTCCACGATTACTATCATGTTCACATTGATGCGAACATCTATTTGTTTGGTTCTGAGGTCTTCGGCAGGAATAACCTCTATTACCATATCCTCTTTTGAAATGCTTATAATTATTAGGGTGATAGTAACGAGTACTATCAGGTTGTCTCCAATTCTTCGAAGAAGAATCACCATGAAATTGATTTCCATGATTTTGACAGAAATTACCGCTACTCTTTCTATCAAAATTTTGTTGGGATCTACGAGCAAAGTTTTGACCATACGGAGCTGCCGAAGCAACTGGTAAACCTTCTTTCACCTTAGAGTTACCCATGGTTATGTGTGGGTGCGCAGTTACGTATTGGCAACAGAAATCTTCCATTTCTTTTATTGTTTTAGGTTTACGTTCATGAAGGAAAGCAAGGAAAGACTCATTGACAGACGACATGACTTTGTCTCTAAGTATTAAGTCCATAAGTCCTTCATAAGTTTTTTCCGTCTTAGATAGTTCAACCCATCGTGAGAAAGTAATGCGTATTCTTGCAATAAACTCGGAGAATTCAACTCCATTTTCAGGTAACATGTTTTTAAATTGTAGACGATAGCCGTCTTCGTTAAGCTGATATTTCTTTAACAAAGCGGCCCTGACAACCTCATAATTGTTCTTGTCAGGTTCATCCACCATATTTAATATACTTAGAGCTTTACCTGTCAGTATCCCTGATAACTGATAAACATATTTTGCTTTGTCTATGTTATGAGCTGTACATGCTTGTTCAAATCTGTCCAGATAGAACATTATGTCATCACTGGAAGGACTAAATGTTGGTAACTTAATCTTAAAAGTATCATTATTAGCCTTACCAGAAGATGAACCCTTGTTTGAATCATTACCATTACTCATGCTCGTCAATTTCAATTTTTCCAACTCTAAAGCTAAGACCTTTTCTTCATGTTCCATTTTTGCTTTCTCTTTCCTCTCATCAGACTCTCTCTGTAATCTTCTTTCCTCAGCCTGAGCCTCTTTTTGAAGTCTTTCATTTTCAGCTTCTTTTTCAAGTCTTTTATTTTCAGCCTCTTTTTCAAGTCTTTTATTCTCAGCCTCTTTTTCAAGTCTTTTATTCTCAGCCTCTTTTTGAAGTCTTTCAGCTTCTAGCTGTAGCTGGAGTTTTCTCTCCTCAGCTTCTGATTCCCTTTTTTGTTTTTCCATTTCCATTTGGAATCTTTTTTCATCCACCTGCATCTGCAGTTTCTTTTGTTCAGCTTCCATTGCTTTATCATATCGAGCAGTTGCAAATTCTTCTAACTTATCACCAGTCTTCACAAGCAATTTACCCTGCTCAATAAAGTGCTCAAATGTAGACATGTTGTCTAACATATGAGTCCAAAACCTGAAATAATTAACTAATTTATTTCAAACCTAAGTGTAACAAGTCTTAATTAAGCACTTGTATATTCACATCACCTTATATTATCCCAGTCTCTGTGGGAAACAAGTCTCCAATCAAAGAACTTGTATATGAAATATCAGCACTCAATTCTTGATCATAAGTGCACTTCTCATTCAATAGTGCACGACACTATTCATCATTCATTTATCATCAGTGTAGTAGTAACAGTGCATTAGCATAGCCCATTAACTAATTACTATAACTGTAAACAATGACTATGTAAACACATGCAGAATGTAAACATTGAAAATGTAAACAATACAAACAATGTAAACAATAACAATGTAAACAATAACAAAGATCAGCAACAATACAAAAACTTTCGCAGAAATCAACTAAAAATAAAGCAGAAATTAATGAAATATCACAAAAAATGTGACGATATCTGCGATAGAATTAAACAAAATACATGACACCACAGTGTATAAACAAAAATGTTGTATGAAACTAAATTATAGACAAGAGTAGGCTAACAAATACAAACAAATCAAAACAAAACTAAAGAATGCGAAATAATAACGAAAACAATATTAAAACATGTCATCACAGCTAACATAAATAGCAACAGAAGTCGCTTAGCAAATTCCAGTATCGGAAATTTGCAAACCCTACAGAAAACGCTCACAATAGACGACCTCTATGACGTGGCATAATCTAACGGAGACACCACCCAACCGAGAACCCGCTGAAATATAAACATATAAATATACAAATAACATATAAACATATAACATATAGAATGAGATGATACACAGAAGACTCAGCAGAAGTATAAGGGCACAGTTTACATACAAACAGGCCACTTAACTTATAGGCTTCCAATCGTAGAACAGCAGAAAAACGGATGTCAATCAACGTCCTAAAGAGCGAAGCTCCAACGATGATGGCACATCTGAACTGCTTCCACTGCTAACACGATGGTACAAGAGCTTCTGAAATACTGTGTGTTGAGTTGTTTCGGCACTTGACCTTCTAATCCAAAAGTAAGTTGATGGAAATCGGTACTTGGCCTTCTTCAGAAAACAACCCGTTTCAACCGGCACTTGACCTTCTCAAAAAACGACAGCACTGGAACCTTGACAGCAGCAACTTGCTTGACTTGCGTAAAAGATAACAGCAGTCCGAGTTATCCGGCAACATGTAACAACGCCGGGTACTGTCAAATTCTTGTTTCCGTCAAAAAATTGAAATTTTGACTTTTACCGGGCAACGCCGAGTACTTTGAAAATTTTGAAGATGTTGACTGTATTGAAGAATGTTAATTTCTTGAAGGATGCTGATGAATTCTTGTTGAAAATGAAGTGGGTAAGGGACCCCGTGTTTGCTAGTACCAGAATCAAACCAGCTTATGGCCACCAAATGATGCGTGATGCCATATGATGATGGATGGCATCCGCATGTCTGGTTTTGTGTAGTGTGTAGATGTGTTCAGTCAAAACAATGTTCATGCAACAATAACAGGGCAATCCACATAGGACGTCAGTAAACTCACGACGTATAAAGTCAATGAGTCTTGAAACAGCCGTTGACGTTTTTCTTCATTATTTATTGTGGACGCCACAGTGACAAAATGGTTACGCAAATGTGTAGGCACATCAAACAGTCATTATCACAGCAACATTCAATACAGCAATAGACGGTAGACAGCATTACAATGATGAGTCAGATGCATGTTATATTTCAAAGTGCTGTAAATGTAGTCAGGTGGAAAACTCCATCCTTTTCTATAACAGCCAGGAGATAACCAGATGTATGAGATCAGTTCACTCTCCTTAGTTTGACTTCAGCAAGACAGACACGTCTGCCGAAGTATAAATAATGTCCTCAAAAATATCCTCTAGATAATAAAGGTTTTCCAAACCTAGTTCATTTAACAAAGTAGCAAGTAATGGTCCTTGGTACCTGCATCAACCGATGCAGTACAATGCAGCGACATGTGAGCTGGGAAAACATCTCGTGACGACGACTTTCGAAGACAGGCTATGAATCGAAATCGCTCACGACCCAAAATCGATAGAGTTAATGAAAAAGTCAATTTACCTTGCTTTCATGAAATACACAGAAATATCACGCCTCCCGACATGTGGGAAACACTAGAGGTATTATCTCGAATAAACGAAATATCCATTAAGAGGACTACACATCCCTGACAGAACAAAAATAGCGGAGATCCCCTCTTCAACGAGGCATCTCTTTCGCCATTCCAAATCGCTCACTCCCACTAGTGGTGGGCGAAAACCGATCGACAAAGAAGCAAGACAAGTCATGCGCAGTCCAGCGCAAAACGACCACAGCTCAAACTTAACTGCATTCGATACCAACGCGAGAAGACAAATGCTTACCGAGAAAAGTGACTATAAATTCCAAGCAGTTGTTGCCCTTGCGTTATAAAACAGATATTGAAATAAAACGATGTTGCGAGAATTTATCACGCAACAAATAGGCCTCCAATATTTGACGTCTCAGCGCTCTTTAATTCATGTACATAAGACTGCCGACCATCGCAGTGCTAGTAAATAATAGGCCTCCAATATATATGACGTCTCAGCGCTCTTTAATTCATCCATTAGACTGCTGACACTCACAGTACTAATAGTTATATGGCCTCAAATATAAGTCGACATATCAAGCACTGTCTTTAATCCATCTAGAAGACTGCTGATAAATAATAGGCCTCATAATATAAGTCGACATATCAAGCAGTGTCTTTAATCCATCTAGAAGACTGCTGATAAATAATAGGCCCCATAATATAAGTCGACACATCAAGCAGTGTCTTTAATCCATCTAGAAGACTGCTGATAAATAATAGGCCTCATAATATAAGTCGACACATCAAGCAGTGTACAGGCTTCCCTCGAAAACACTGGGCTGATTTCTCCAGTCACGCCCAGGACACAAACTCTTCAAAAATGTACATAATCTTTAAACACTGGCCTGTGTACTCAAAGGCCTAAGAAACATCTCCTTAGCTAATACATCTCATCTGGGATAATCACACATAATATATCTCAGCATAAATGCCTGTACACTGGTACACATTGAAAAACACTTTACATCTCTCCAGTGCACTCGCCCAGTACACACTGACCCCAAAAACATTCTCCCCCAGAACACCCCAGCCAATCACATCCGTGGGGCTTCCCGAGAACTTTCGCTCACAGCTCAAAAATAGCTTAGAACTTTAACCTCACGTGGAACTCTGCCACCGTGACAAGCATTCTGAATCTCGAAGATTCGAATGCGATACACTCATATATTTTTTAAATAAATTAACAGCTGTTCAAGTGGAATAACCACTATAATCTATGGTACATCCGAGACTCATAACGATTACTGCCCTTGCTTAAATTTGGACTTATCAGTTTACACCACTACCGGGGAAAAAAATGATAACATCATTTTTTTTGAAAACATTACTCCGCCAAAAAATTAAGTGGGTGATAAAGCTCTAATCCGAAAAATTAATCCACCTGTTAAGTCCAAATACTATATATCATCCAAAAAATATCAGCATTATGAGTAAAGCAGAAAACAAAGCATACAAAATAATCAGCTAAGTCTACCAAAATAATCTGCTTTCAACAAAGTTAAGTCTATTTAGCATAGAATTAACCTAACAATATACATGATTCAAGTATCAGTATAGTAGGATGAATAAGAATACAAATAGTATCAAGTGACATATAAATGCAACATGAAAGTATAACCAACATACGAACTGCTACCGAATAATCAGTAGAAGAAATAGAATAAAATGAAGAATAATCAGGACAGACAAAAGAAAAACACAGGTATGTCTGTAGAGAACGATGGATTAATACATCGTAATAACCATTTGATCAAAAACGTATTATATAAATACATATAATGATGACAAGAAAGTATAGGACACAAAGACAATGTATGTGTATATCTAACAACCACAAAAGAAAGCTGTAGATAAACGAAGCATAATCTAACCTTAACCCCGTTATACAACTTATTCATAAGTAACAATGAACTATCAGACATTATACACAAAAAATAATACCGATATAAATAAACTCCAAATAACGCACCATGAAGCGTTAAGTAAAAACAAATCATTACTCCCTCTAGCGCACAGTTAAGCGCAGGGCACCGAAAAAATTTTACAATCTTAGAAAACATTTTCCAAAAAGTAAAAAACAAAAATATTTCATAACGCTAAGTTAAATAAAAATGGTATTTTAACTTTTTTTTAAGCTTTACTTTATATTAATATACCAACAATGTAATTAGGCTAACAAAAATGTGTGACATACAAAAATCTTTATACTTAAGCAGACACAAAATCAAAACAATCTGCTGGAAAATGATACATGTCTAAATTGCAAGAACAAAAAAAATCACATTATTTTAAGCTCACAGGTGTTATTGTTTCGAAAAACCTCAGAAACCAATGTTTCAGAATATGTTCTCAACTTGCAATACAAAATTAATTCTGATATAATTTAACTAAGTGTCCAAAATTATGTTTGACAATATAATGGTTACTATATAATGTCTTAGAATGTGCTAATACATAAATAAACATGACATCAAAACACAAGAAAGAATTTCAAATTTAGTGAGTACAGAGACTCTCTGAAGATGACTACTGCACCATGCCTAGCTAATGAGGTTGTGCATAGGGCTGACAAACTCATCATGCATATAAAACAGTCCTAATAATCATCGCTGCAAAAACACATCAATGTTTGATGTATCAGCTCTAGTAGCGCTAAGCTCACAACAGAGCATAAAGGTCAACCATGAATTGACTACATGAGCATAGTCTTCTGACTAGCGTGCCTAAATACTATAGTCCACTGCTTTTGTCAAAAAGTTACAAAGATAAGTCACTCGCAAATGATATCATACACCTTATTGCAATCATAATACATATAATATTCGTCATAACACAATAGTGTAAGAATAGTATGAAAATAATTGTTGCATCATCAAAACATCGTCGTACAAAAAATAAATATGTTGTTGCTGTCATTTTTGACGGAGTCATCTGTCAAGTTATTTGCTTATGTTTTTATCATAAGAATAATTGTGTCTTTACCTGCGATGTCAGGTTGATTAGGGGTTATCTTCCCTTGTTTATTCATTCATTGTGTTTGACCTTTAGGGTCAAAGGTAGACAGTTCGGGCGTATGCCCATGGGCAGGGTTTTTTAGCGGGAGTTGAGTTAGACTTCCGTCGAGCCGGGGAAGTGTCCTGGTTTCTGAAGGGACGAGAGTCCATTGTGTTTTTCGGGGAGAATCTTCGAAGTGACTGCACTGGCAGTTTTCCCCAGTGAATCTCTGTGCGTTGGAATGACAGCAGAGTTTCTTATATTGTTCTGTGGACTCGGTTACAGGTAATACCGACTTTTTCCATTACTATGCTTTCGGTAGCAGAACATGTTAGAAGATTGCCTAGTCTGTGAACTGCAGCTCACCGGTCCTCCATTTCAGAACTTATATGTTGTGCTCAAGGTAGCCATTCAAGACTATTAGTCTTCATACCATCCAGAAATCCAGTGACGAAGATATATTGTGGGAGCCGCAGATTGGCGGCATATTTATGTCTACAATAAGCATTACTGCAGGGTTGATGGTAACCTGCTTATCAGAAGTATACAGCCGACGTCAGAACGAGGCCTGTGTTTTCGGCTATGATACTACAGCCTGATAATGTGCAATTGGCGGGGAATGCCAAGTTGCACCTATGTGTCAAAGTGATTAAGGTATCTGACGCGTTTAGTCAGTAATCCCAGGGTGACGCCACGAACTGTCCTTATTGAAGAACATTGTATTGACCATGCACGAATATTCAAATGTTTACCAGCTTGATGAATGCCTAATGTATACCTATCGATTTCCGGTCAGCATGACCTTGTTTACACTGACTGTTCCTGTTGATACCATGTGTGTTCTCGTCAATAAATGTTTTGAAACGTGCCTGCAGTGTCCAAGCATCCTTGACTACTGCATGTGAGTGTATGGGTTGCAGGGTCTACATACATAAGAGCCTAAACACATTCGCGCCTTCATTCGCACCCACACTCAGTTCATCATCCGCTCGCACTACACACCTAACAACATGTATACTGTCTTGGGCCAGTGATCACCTCAACAAGAGAAAAACCACAGTTACATTTTTGGTGGCCAGTATGGGGAGCTGTTCTGATACATTTCAGCTGGACAGAGCGAGAAATTAACATTTCCGTGGACTTATGCTACATTTATTATGCCTCCAGTGTTGTCCAGAAATTTACATTTGTACATGTGCTACATGTCATGAGGAACAAAGTGGACAACTGAGAATAACTCACATACTCTATGCTTTCAAGTTTTGTCTACACAGGACAGAAATAGGTCATCAAAAGTTGACTCAGATAAACAGTGCTAGCATTTATGTTATAATGCTACATAAACCACAACAGGACAAGTACTGAAGTTAACATCTAGGCATTTGCTACGTGGACCACAACTGCAAGTCGAGTCCCTTTTTGTAAACGGTACCGCTGGTCGTTTACACGTTTCAGTCAACAACAGACTTTTCTACGCCCGAGCATTCAAGCTACATTGTTCGAGGTCAAGTTCCTGTTTGTAAACAGTACGTGGAAATTGTAAACATTCTATGTGCAAGTCCTAAGTCGAGAAGGTCATAGTAACTTTTGTTCGTGAATACCACTTTATGCTACAGTGGATTTGACATTCAGTGCGCGCTTGACATTTTGTTTCTGTGTTCGCAAGGAGCAAGAAATTTACTTTAGTTTCAGCTGTGACTGAACTTGTTTTGCAACACATTGAATTGATTGCTATTTATGTTAATTGTATTATTTTTGTGTATTTTTCTTGTGTTCTTTTGCGGGTTTTCGGTTGGTGGGTCTTACAGTAAATATGCCACTTAATCGAGGGTTACTGTAAGCGTTCTGTAGGGATTGCAATTTTCTTAATTGAAATTTGCTAGCGACTTTTGTTGCTATTTTTTTTTTTAGCTGTGACGACATCAGTTAGTGTTGTTTTCGTTATTTTTCCGTTCTTTGATTTTCGATTAATTTTGTTTGTATCTGTTCTTCTCTCATTCCTTCCGTTTATTTCTTTACACCTTTTCGTTTATAACAGTGTTGCCATTTGTCTTGTTTATTTTTCGCGGTTATCATTACACATTTGTGTAACATTTTTTTTACTTTTGCTGTATTGTTTATTTGACTTCCGCGAACGTTTTCGGTCATTGTTCTGTATTTTTGTCTTTGTATTTATGATTGTTCTACATTATTGTCATACACAGTCTACATACATATACTTGGTCATGTATTATTATTGTTATTGATAAGGTACACTCTTCATATAGAGATTGTTAATAAAATATTATTATCTAAGATATTTATACAAGTTCTTTGATAAAAGACTTGTTATCCACAAAGATTGAGACAAGGTGAAATACATATTCAAGTTCTTTAAAAAAAAAAAAGACTTGTGCCCATAGTGAGTGGGATATAAAGGAATTATTTTCCACAGGTACTCAAGTGATTTTTTGTTACATTATAAACAAGAGGACCATACAAGGTCTTTGTCTAAGACTAAGAGAGTGAAATAAAGTGAAGTGAGTATACAAGTCTAGCATTTCAGACTTGTCTCCCATTGAAGTGGGATAAGGTAATTGTTGAATTTTTCAGGTTACTGATCTCATTAGACAGAATGTCTACATTGGATTTCTTCATCCAGCAAGGGTTGACTCTTGGTAAGTCTGGTAAAGAATTGGAAGAATATTCATCTGCTCTATTCGCCACTGCATTAAAGTCAGAAGAAAAGAAACAAAAAGAGGAAATTAAATTGAAAGCAGAAGCTGAACAAAGGAGAGCAGATGCTGAACTAAAGAAGCTAGATGCTGAGAATAGAAGATTAGAACTTGAAGAGAAAAGGTATCAAAGAGAAGCTGCTGCTGAGGAGAGAAAAGCTCAAGCTGCTGCTGAGGAGAGAAAAGCTCAGGCTGATGAAAGAAAATTCCAGATGGAAATGGAAGACAAAAAAACTTCAAGCTGCTGCAGAGGAGAAAAAAATTCAAGCTCAAGCTGCTGCAGAGGAGAGAAAACTTCAAGCTGCTGCAGAGGAGAGAAAACTTCAAGCTGCTGCAGAGGAGAAAAAAATTCAAGCTCAAGCTGCTGCAGAGGAGAGAAAACTTCAAGCTGCTGCAGAGAAGAGAAAACTTCAAGCTGCTGCAGAGGAGAAAAAAATTCAAGCTCAAGCTGCTGCAGAGGAGAGAAAACTTCAAGCTGAGGCTGAAATTAGAAAAATGGAACATGAGGAAAGAAAACAGAAGATGGAACTTGATGAAAGACTCGCAACTTTGGAGTTAGAGAAATTGAAATTGGCGAGTACGGGTGCTCAGCAAACAACTTCGAGTACGACAAAGGAGTTTGTTAATAGGATTAAATTGCCTCATTTCAATCCTTTAAAGGATGACGTAGCAGATTATCTAGATAGATTCCAATTTTTATGCGATACGCATAACATAAAAAAGGAAAAATATGTTGAACAACTGATGGAATTTTTTACAGGTGACACAGTGACTACTCTTATGACAATAGACGAACATGACAGGACTAATTATGATGTTGTCAGAGCAGCATTGCTAAAAAAATACCAACTAAAAGAAGAAGACTATCGTCTTCGTTTTAGGACAATGTTGCCAGAAAATGGAGTAGATTTCTCTGATTTTGTTACAAAAATACGTCGTACATTTACACGATGGGTTGAGTTGTCTCAGACTGAGAAAACATATGAAGGTCTAATGGACTTATTATTGCGAGATAAGGTTTTGTCATCTGTTAATGATTCTTTTCTTGCATTCCTTCATGAGCGTAAGCCTAAAAACTTAAAAGATATGGAGGAATACTGTTGTCAGTATGCCACCGCGCATCCCCATGCTACAGTTAGCAATTCTAAAGTGAAAGAAGGGTTGCCAGCTGCTTCGGCAACACCATATGGCCCTAATTTCAAAAAAAAATTTCAGGGTGCTCAACAAAACTGGAATAGGGGAAGTAATCAGAATTACACTCAGAAGCGGAGTAATCCAACACATGATGGTTCTTCGTCTATGAATTGGAGACAAGATGGTAGTTCTCGTAATTTTAGTGGTAATAATTTGAGACACTTTCGCAAAGGCTATCCAAATAATAACTATTCGAACTTTCGAGGTAATCATTCTCGACGTCAAGATTATGACGATGGTGAATTTAGAAACCGGGATTCAAACCGGAATGATGATTACAATAGGCAATATGATAACAATTACAGGGGAAATGATAGTCGAAATAATTACAGGGGAAATGATAATCGAGGCAGACCTAGGTTTAACAAAAAAAGACCTTTCCAACAGGCAAACTCTGCACAACAAGAGTTTGATGGAGCCTGTAATACAGTAAATGATAGTGGTAACTCTAGGGCTATCACTGGTTGTGCTTTCGATTTTGGGAGAGCAACTGAATGCCCCCAATGCTTAACATTGTTCGACTCATCGACTGTATCTACTCTAAGTTGTGGTCACCCTCTTCCTGCTCTACCTGCTACAGTTGCGCATGATGGGAGAGGATCTCTCATCTTACATAAAGGTCTAATAAATGATAGGCTAGTCTCAGTACTTTTCGATTCGGGATGTACTACCGTCGGGGTTAGGGAGTCTCTGATAGATCCTTGCTGTGCCACTGGAAAAACAATCAAATGTGTTACATTTGGTGGTACTATGGAAAGTTATCCTACTGCTATTATTAGGATTGACACTCCCTTCTTCACAGGAGATGTCCATGCATGTCTTCTTCCTAATCCTATTGCGGATCTTATAATCGGTCGTATTCATGGGGTTAAGGAATGCACCCCGCAACAAATTTCTAGTTGGGAGAAAAAAAACATTCAAACGGTCAATGCAGTGGTGACAAGAGCTCAAGCTCTTAATCCCCCAACTTCATCGGATAATAGTAATGAAGTTGATAGCCAAGACGAGCACTTGGTGATTTCCCATGACTCGTTTGTTAAACGTCAAGAAGAGGATCCTTCTTTGAAGAAATTCTTCCTTCTTGCAAAGAAAGGGGATCCCAATCAAAATACGAATCACAAATCGTATATTACTATGAAGAATGGTATATTGGTACGGATGGTACAACACTCGGACAAGTCTATGCACTCGCAAATTCTTGTGCCTAAGTGTATGAGAGCCTTAATTCTTCAGCATGCACACGATTCTCAGTGTGCTGGACACATGGGTTTTTCCAGAACTAAAACTAGAGTCCTTGCGTCATTCTTTTGGCCATTCGTGAATAAAGACATCCGAATTTATTGCCGATCTTGCAAAATTTGTCAAGAGGTCAAGTCTAGAGGTCCGAGACATGCTGCTCCTATTCAGGCTGCAGATATTCCGATTCGGCCGTTTCAGAAAATGGCTATAGACATCATTGGTCCGTTCAAAATTAAGTCAGCCAGAGGACACCAATTTATCCTCACTTGCGTGGACATGTGCACGCGTTGGCCAGAGGCTATTCCTCTGAAGAGCATATCAACTGTCGATATCGCTGATGCTCTTTGGCTCATATTTTCTCGTCTGGGATTCCCCGGAGAAATACTGTCGGACCACGGCACTCAGTTAATTTCGGACGTTATGTCTCAGGTAATGGCTACGCTAGACATTAAAAGGTCTCTCAGTAGTATTTATCATCCAATGTCCAATGGATTGGTAGAACGTCTTAACAGGACACTAAAGAACTTACTTGGCAAGATAACGGAGGATCATCCTGAAGATTGGGACAGGGTTTTACCTGCAGTCCTCTTTGCCTATAGAGAAGTTCCCAACGAGCATACAGGGTTTTCTCCTTTCGAACTTGTCTTTGGTGCGCAACCGCGCGGTCCGATGTCCTTGTTACACGATTTGATAACTTCTGATAATATTGACGATGATACACAATCGTCATATGAATATGTCATTGCTCTTAGAGAAAAGATTATCGAATCGTGCAGGTTAGCAACTTCATCTTCCGAATTTGCGAAAGAAAAAGCTAGGCGATTTGCTAACAAGAAAAGACGCCTACGTCAACTTTGTCCTGGAGACAAAGCATATGTCTTACTTCCCTCAAGAGAGAATAGACTTCTCATTTCATGGAAAGGTCCATACACTATAGTCTCCAAAATTTCCGATGTCGACTATATTGTCGATGTGGATGGAAAGCATAAAACCTTCCATATAAATATGCTAACAGAGTTTATTGAACGTCCAGACTATTTGCAGCCTATTTTCCAGGCGACGGACGACTCTCCAGTCCAACATGGTCACATCTCATCCCTGTCCGTTATACAGGATGAGGAAACTATTTTTTCTGACGTTAACTTACCTCTTCCTGCGATTCCACTGAATTCAACGGAATCGTGGAGGGACGTTACAATCTCTTCGAACTTGTCTTTTGAGGAGCAACGTCAAGTATCCTCTACGTTACAATCATATCAGGATGTCCTTACCGACATTCCTGGACACACAGATGTCATAGAACATGACATCATACTTACTGATCGTAATCCGATCAGAGTAAGACCATACCCAATACCTATTCATTTTCAAGCACAAGTCGAGAAAGAATTGGATGAAATGATTCAACTGCAAATAATTGAACCATCCACTTCAGCTTATTCTTCGTCGATAGTTATTGTTCGAAAGAAAGACAATAACATACGTCTTTGCGTTGACTATCGCAAATTAAATCAAGTTACGAAGTTCGATGCTGAACCTATGCCATTATTAGATGATCTACTTATTAGACTTTCTAAAGCTAAATTCTTTACTAAACTAGACTTGTCGAAAGGTTATTGGCAAGTCCCACTGACGGAACACGCCAAACCTCTCACTGCTTTTTCGACACCTAGGGGTCTGTTTCAATGGAATTTTATGCCTTTCGGGCTTATGAACGCCCCAGCGACTTTCGTGCGCATGATGCGACGAATTCTATCAGATCGTGCAGATGTCATCGCATATTTAGACGACATCTGTCTTTTCAGCGATACTTGGGAAGAACACTATTTGGGTCTAAAGGAATTGCTATCTACTCTACGTGAGCATAGTTTGACTGCAAAACCCTCTAAAGCTTTTGTTGGGTTTAGTGAAATTTCCTTCCTAGGTCATCGAGTTGGTCATGGTCTGTTGAAGACAGAGGACCAAAACATTTCGAAGATATTAAATATCTCGGTTCCGAAGACAAAAAAGCAAGTGCGTAGTCTCTTGGGATTGATACAATTCTATGGAAGATTCATTGAGAATCTGTCCTCCATTATGGCACCACTTTCATCGTTATTGAAAAAAGGTTCTCCTAATATGGTGCGTTGGTCCCAGGAATGCCAATCTTCATTGGATCAGGTTAAGAATTTGTTCTCATCTCATCCTATCTTAAGACTACCAACGATTGATAAGACTTTTGTTCTTCGTAGTGATGCCTCTTCCACTGGGATTGGAGCGGCACTAATGCAGGAATATTCAGGAACTCTGCATCCTGTAATGTATATTTCTAGGAAGCTAAATGCGGCAGAAAGGAATTACTCGGTTTTAGACCGTGAATTGTTGGCTATGGTTTGGTCCATTCTTAAGCTACAAAGGTTCCTTCTGGGCGCGCATTTCTTTATGGAAACCGACCAAAAAGCTCTTACGGCTATGCAAAGTAAGGATTTGAAGAGCTCGAGATCTACTCGTTATGCTATTGCTCTTCAGCCTTTCCATTTCACGGTGCGAGCTATCCGTGGTTCGGATAATGTGATGGCGGACATATTGTCTAGATGCCCACATGATTCCAGTTAAATCTTGTGTCCTAGTTTTTCCTGATACACTTTCAGACTTAGGTCTGTCCTTAATATCATAATATGTTGTAATACAAATGTATTTGGATGATGTTTAGATAATTTAACAAATTTCATTTTGTCCATCCATCAGTGATATGTTGCTAAAATAGCATTGACATTTGTATATTGCTATGATTATATTATTTAGTAATGTTTGATATATGATTGGTATTGCCAGCAACTTAGGTTTCTTGAATGGTATCCCTTAGTTTGTTTGGCTTAAAGGAAATATTTTCTCCTATGTTGGGAGATGATTTGTATCCTCTTCAGACGCTTTGTTTATGCGTCTATTGTACCTGATATTAGGTTCATTTTTTCATGAGCACATAAGTGATACTTGTGCAATCTTGCTCATGGACATATTTTTAAAAAAAAATTCATTTTTTTTTTAAACAGGGGGGTGGTAGTAATATGTTGCTGTCATTTTTGACGGAGTCATCTGTCAAGTTATTTGCTTATGTTTTTATCATAAGAATAATTGTGTCTTTACCTGCGATGTCAGGTTGATTAGGGGTTGTCTTCCCTTGTTTATTCATTCATTGTGTTTGACCTTTAGGGTCAAAGGTAGACAGTTCGGGCGTATGCCCATGGGCAGGGTTTTTTAAGCGGGAGTTGAGTTAGACTTCCGGCAAGCCGGGAAGTGTCCTGGTTTCTGAAGGGACGAGAGTCCATTGTGTTTTTCGGGGAGAATCTTCGAAGTGACTGCACTGGCAGTTTTCCCCAGTGAATCTCTGTGCGTTGGAATGACAGCAGAGTTCCTTATTGTTCTGTGGACTTGGTTACAGGTAATACCGACTTTTTCCATTACTATGCTTTCGGTAGCAGAACATGTTAGAAGATTGCCTAGTCTGTGAACTGCAGCTCACCGGTCCTCCATTTCAGAACTTATATGTTGTGCTCAAGGTAGCCATCCAAGACTATTAGTCTTCATACCATCCAGAAATCCAGTGACGAAGATATATTGTGGGAGCCGCAGATTGGCGGCATATTTATGTCTACAATAAGCATTACTGCAGGGTTGATGGTAACCTGCTTATCAGAAGTACACAGCCGACGTCAGAACGAGGCCTGTGTTTTCGGCTATGATACTACAGCCTGATAATGTGCAATTGGCGGGGAATGCCAAGTTGCACCTATGTGTCAAAGTGATTAAGGTATCTGACGCGTTTAGTCAGTAATCCCAGGGCGACGCCACGAACTGTCCTTATTGAAGAACATTGTATTGACCATGCACGAATATTCAAATGTTTACCAGCTTGATGAATGCCTAATGTATACCTATCGATTTCCGGTCAGCATGACCTTGTTTACACTGACTGTTCCTGTTGATACCATGTGTGTTCTCGTCAATAAATGTTTTGAAACGTGCCTGCAGTGTCCAAGCATCCTTGACTACTGCATGTGAGTGTATGGGTTGCAGGGTCTACATACATAAGAGCCTAAACACATTCGCGCCTTCATTCGCACCCACACTCAGTTCATCATCCGCTCGCACTACACACCTAACAACATGTATACTGTCTTGGGCCAGTGATCACCTCAACAAGAGAAAAACCACAGTTACATATGTGCATAAAATAGTGCATAAAAAATGAGCTTACACACTATCTAATAGAAGTTATATGGTATCTTAATACAATTCTATATATAATATCCTATATTTATTTGATACAATAATATCAATATTCTAAACAAGTTGAACAGGAAATAATTCCAGCCGTGTTGAATAGTCTCATAAACTTGGCAAGATAACCGCATACAATTCAGAGTCAACTTGCTGTCCGGTTTCACTTGGTCAACCACATGGATACAACGTGGCATACCTTACTCTGTCTACTCATGTAACACCGGAACATAGACTTTCATTGCAAAGCTGTCACTGTGAAAATATACAAATGAAAAAAATTCTATTTTACTTCACAGTAAGATCTAACGATGTAAAACGGAAATTAACGTTACATTTACCTAAAACTGTGGCTTGTGTAACTTGCGGCCCTTTCAACCCGATCAACAAGCCTTCCCTTGACACATGTAAACACCACAGGAGGCTTATGGGGTAGAAAATGATCGTAGCTCAAGGTCGTCGCTATTGGATGCTGAAAAAAATTTGCTACCCTCATAACAGCGAGATACTCTCTCAAAACCACAAGCAGTTGTATTAGAGACTCTATTTTTATTATTATTACCTTGTTTATTAATGACTTTAGGCCTTTGTTGAGAAAAGTTAACATAGTTGTCATTATTATTTCTCTTTTGATAAAATTATCTGCCAGATTGTTTTTGTTGTCTTCTAGACTTATTATCGTAAAATTGATAATCTTTCATGTAATCATTTTTACCATACTTCTCAAAATTCTCAGAACCAAAATATTTAGATCTGTTAAACTGTTTCTGGTTTCTTGGAGAAGACAGATTACAATTTGCTGATCTCCCTTGATAATGTTTAAAATCTGTATTATCTTTCCTGTCATGATTGCTTTTCTTCTTTTCGGTGGCAGCGTGCTTAACCTCTGAATCAGTAATAGGGATAATAAAATCCTTATGGCTGCTAACATACTGAGTATTACTTTGGGCACAAGTACTACTAATCTTGTCCCTTGTTATGTTTTTATGAGGCTTTCCCACTTCAGATACAAGGTTAGTTTTTTTGAACTTTGACATGAAATTTATCCTTGTCTTTACTGTGATGTACAGAATCAAGTATCACAGTAGAATTAACCTTGTTGGCCTGTCGCCAGGAATTATTAATATTACCAGAATAGTCACTAGTACGATGAAAATTATATCTGCCACGCAAGGATTTCCGCTCACCACGTTTGATGTTAGTATTGGCATCGAGTGTCTGTTGCTGACTCGACGCTTTTATGACGTGTTGATAACCGTCTTTCTGTCTAACTTTGTCAACATTGACAGTAGACAGCATTTTTCTACCTAAAATTATATCAACCAAACCGTCCACTCTTTCCCTTAATTCCGTAATTTCAATATTTTTAAGTGAAATCTGTTCACTTTGTTTCTTAATTACGTCATCGAATGTCAAAACTCTACATCTCTCCTCCGTCAGTAATTTCTCAATCTTAGCTAATTTATCCTTCTCCATTATTAACTCTTCCAATCTCTTCTTCTCTTCTTTTTGTGCTAAATTGGCTGCTGAAGCTGGAGCAACTGTATCGGCAACAGCAGCAAACTTTAATGGGTCCTTTAAGAACTCCTTAGTCCTTTCTGCTTCCTTGAATGTGTAGTCCGTTTCAACAGCAATAGCCAACAGGCGTTTGAACCCGTTGATCAATGAATGTGGGGCAGAGGAGGCTGTTGGGTAGCCACTACACTTTTCCCTATTTGTTGCCTGAACTCTCAATTTCTCATGTATCTCCTTCTTTTCTTTCAATTGGCAACTGAGAATATCATTATCATCTAACACATTATGAAGCATTTCTATGTAAGTCTTCTCACGAACATTGCTCTCAACCTTCAACTTGTGATTCATCTCTTTCTGTTCTTGAAGTTTGTGCGTGAGATTAATAGTTTCGCCTTGTTTATCTCCGAGCCTAGCTTCCAAGTATTCAATCTTGCACAATGCCGAATTTAATGCTTCTTGCCCTCTTTCAAGATCCAAGTTTGATTTATATAAATCACTTTCAAGTTTAGTAACTGTTGCGTGTAATTTACTCTCTTTAGCAACACTTTCTAAAATCTTTGCCCTTTCCTGAAGCGCACTTTGTTTAATGCCTTCTATCTGCTCTTCATCCCTTAACTCCTCTTTCTGTTCATCAGAAGTATGGTTGTGGATTATTTTGAACATGCTTTGCACTATATGTCCGTGTTCAAGCTCAATATACTGTCGCAAAAACAGACGAAGGTGCCGTAGCAAATTCACCAAATCCTTGGCCATTACCAAATTGCAAACAAACTTAAAGTTATTTTTAGCAAATAACTCCAGGGATGTTGACACATTAATCAAAAAATCATCCATTATCCATTCTCCAAGTCGTGCACCTCTCAATCTCTTACCATCTCTACCTACTACCAATGCAGACTCCAACATAGGCCTTATATCTGTAGGGTACGTATTACGATCCATGGTGATTCACTCACCAAGTCCACTGTATATATATATATATATTCACCAGTTATAATTACCACAAGTCTATGTCCCTAAAAATTCGAACAATTACCTTTTCAGCTCACAAAGCTAGATATCCTTTCAAGTAATTGCAAATATAAGTTAATCACTGTATACCATAGTAGCATAAGTTCATGTGCATAGAACCTTTGTAAAAGTATATACCAATATGAGGGATAACTTTATGTCAATTTGAGTGATGTCAATATTATGTGAAATAGCCTTAAACACTCATGCATCAAAGTCTTACAATAAGTTACAAACAACTAACATATTATATAGACAATAGGAATCACGGTTACAAAGACAAGGTACTACAAAACAAACGATAACGTTCGCAGAAGTCAACTAAACAGTAAGGCTTAACTAAGGCAAAATATTTTACATAGCATGTAATGATAACCGCGAATAGTGGCAAGACAATAACCAACACCGTATATAAACGAAAATGTGTATAAAAACTAAAAGATAGGAAAGAGAGAAAGACACTCACGAACAAATTAATCAATAAACTAAGGAACAAAGAAAAAATACCACAATAATCACAACGAAACGTTACGTCACACCTATACAATTACTTGTCCCAAAAGACAAATCGCAAACCAGACTTCGGTAAGGTCTGTAGCCTTAAACCGGAATTATCACAAACTTGACACTTACAAAACAAATCCTAAAGAACACTTATGAAGCCCTGGGTAAACTGGGATATAATCTTCATAAGTAGACATGAAACAGAATATTTAACATGAAATACTCATTACAACAAATAGTACACAATATATATAGGAAGACTTGTTGACACAAGATAAAATGGCACAGTTTCCACAATATAAACCACTTATCTTCAATAAAGGAAAGTACGCCCGTCCAAAATGCTGAACATCACAAAGTCTGCTGAGGAAAACAGTTCACCGCATAAGGTCACCGAAGCTTGACACTTCTCACTTCAGGTCCTTTGTCCTTGCCACGGTATATGTGCTCGTATACCGCACAGGTAAACAGGAACTGTATTACTGCCAATCATCTACTTGAGGTACCCGTGTAGAATGACTGCACATCAGCTTGAATTCTCTCTGTAACTGTAGGGGTACACAGTCTGTCAATCTCGTTGATAATCCACTTGAAAGGAAGTACTTGACATCTCTTGTATACTTTGACGATAAACTTCTGTAATCGCGCCACCAAAATATTGGCACAGTTCACTTGAAAGCTTCAATTCAAAAGCAGAACTGAAACATGAAGCATATCTTGGCAATGGAAATGTTAGATATGTTATAGTCCTCTATGTAGATGGGTATTAATAAGCTGCACTCCATCAGATATGTTCCTGCCTAGTTATGTTAACGTCTGTTTTTGGGTAAGTCTTTATAGTAGGTATCACACCACGTACGTTTGAAAACAACCACTATTGCACACGTAGTTGATAATGATGATGGATTCTTAAATGCGCCACACAGCATAGAAGAAAGTCACATAACGCAGATGACGTGGGCATCATGTCCGAAAGTTTTGGCCACGACTGCTGCCCCTAGGATTAATATTGCCGCCACTGTAACAATCGGTATTTGTTGCAAAACGATGTTGCATCTACTGTTGCAGATGAAGTGTACAATTGCTAACCATAGAGTAGTCGAATACCAAGGTTGCTATATATTATATCACGCCACACAGGCGACTTATTATAAATGTCGTAAGTTCGATCCAACTTGAACTGGAAACCACCACTGATAACGAGTCTCGACCCTTGTATTCCTTCTAACTGATAAAGTATGATTGTTCCATCACCATTCCATACCCTAATTGATACAAGCTGCTATTCATCCAGTCTGTTCGTTGCATACTGTATGTAGGCTAATTATCCAGGGTGTACTGCTGTGCTGTTACCGTGTATGATATGTGAAGGGTGTGTAGAAACAGTCACTCACCCCACGATAGCTCACGTACGAGTCATGGAGGGTTAAACGCCTTGTGACAGTTAATGAACAGTTTTATTACACCACAACACGGTCACAATAACGTAGACGAAGTACAGCATGTTACACAGGTCATAATAGCATACCAAAAGAAGGATCCACATTATATAATAACAATAATCCATCAAGAAGAACTACTGGCAAACGCAGTGCCAATAGTTATAGGCCTCAAATATATATGACGTCTCAGTGCTCTTTAATTCATGTACATAAGATTGCTGACCATTGCAGTACTAGTAAATAATAGGCCTCCAATATTTGACGTCTCAGCGCTCTTTAATTCATGTACATCAGACTGCCGACCATCGCAGTGCTAGTAAATAATAGGCCTCCAATATATATGACGTCTCAGCGCTCTTTAATTCATCCATTAGACTGCTGACACTCACAGTACTAATAGTTATAAGGCCTCAAATATAAGTCGACATATCAAGCACTGTCTTTAATCCATCTAGAAGACTGCTGATAAATAATAGGCCTCATAATATAAGTCGACATATCAAGCAGTGTCTTTAATCCATCTAGAAGACTGCTGATAAATAATAGGCCTCATAATATAAGTCGACACATCAAGCAGTGTACAGGCTTCCCTCGAAAACACTGGGCTGATTTCTCCAGTCACGCCCAGGACACAAACTCTTCAAAAATGTACATAATCTTTAAACACTGGTGTTACCGATGATGAATATTAACGGTGTATGGGTGGCGTAGGTGTGCCGTCGTATCTGTGTTTGGTATGTATTAGTGAGTGTGTGGTAGAACAGTCACTCACAACACAGGTACGTAAATAATAGTCATGGATGGCCGTAAACATCTGGTGTAATTTAAATGTCGATTTATTAAGTCACAGCACGATCACGTTTACAATGATATACACACAGTCACATTACAAGTCATTGCAATACAATACTCTTCAACATTCATCAGCAGATCTATATCAAGGCCTAAAGTCCTCACGACTCATCTCTGCGCTATAACACTGCGCTATAATACTGCACCCAGCAGTTCACATAAATTATGGCCTAAAGTCCTCATGACTCACTTATAATACTGCACCCAGCAGTTCACATAAATTATGGCCTAAAGTCCTCACGACTCACTTATAATACTGCACCCAGCAGTTCACATAAATTATGGCCTAAAGTCCTCACGACTCACTTATAATACTGCACCCAGCAGTTCACATAAATATTGGCCTAAAGTCCTCACGACTCATCTCTGCGCTAGACTTATAATACTGCACCCAGCAGTTCACATAAATAATGGCCTAAAGTCCTCACGACTCACTTATAATACTGCACCCAGCAGTTCACATAAATAATGGCCTAAAGTCCTCACGACTCATCTCTGCGCTAGACTTATAATACTGCACTATAATACTGCACCCAGCAGTTCACATAAATTATGGCCTAAAGTCCTCACGACTCATAATAATACTGCACCCAGCAGTTCACATAAATAATGGCCTAAAGTCCTCACGACTCATCTCTGCGCTAGACTTATAATAGCGAAATATATGTCGACATTTTTCCAAAGCACTACGTAGGCATACATCCTCGAAAAACACACACAGACAGCGTTGACCACTCCCGGTCCAACGCTCCGAATCCCTCTTCTCCTCTCCGGGATCACACACTCTAGTCCCGCCAAAAAACCCAAAACGAGACTCCGCTGTTTTTGAACACAGCTCAAAAACAGTACAGAATAAATACATCTCAGCATTTGAGATAAAAGCGTTCGCACGCTTTCCTGTACTCTGTCACTCAAAATAAAAAGGATATGTTTCTATTATAACGTTAAACAAACCTCAGCTTAATCAGGTATACAAGTATTGTAACTCATAATCTACTTTGCCCAAAACATATTCCGAATTACTGCCCTTTCAAAGGATCAACTTGTTACAGTTTCCCACACACCCAGGAGAAAAAAATGATTCTATCATTTTTTTGAAAATTAACTCCCAAAACGAAAAAATTTAAAAGATAATGGAGTTCTAACCTATGTTTTACAAAATTCATCTTATGATAAGTCAGAAATAGTATATCTACAAAATATTAGCAGTAAATGTAAAGTAAATAACAATCATCCAACGTATGATTACTAAAATTAATCTATTAGAAAACCAAGCTAAGTATCTCAAAATTAATCTATTACAGAACTAAGTTAAGCATATACAATAATACTCAAACAAGCAACAAACAATAGTAATAGAAATGATAATATCAAGCAAACAAAGTATAATTCGAAAAGAAGTAAAATATGAAATCATCATATGAAAAACAACAAATAATATCACAATGTCAAATCATGTAAAGCAAATACAACTATCCCTGATCTAAAGTTACATCATTACTTGAACAATACAAAGAATGAAAGTCTAAGTAGCGTAACAGAAAAAAGTATACACGAAGCATAAAGTGAGACAAAGATGAAACACGGAAGTATAAACAACATATCAGATTATGCTGAAAAGACAACAGAAAAAATGTAAAGAGATGACGAATAGTCAACAAAGACAGATGAAAAGTAAAGATGCACATGTAGAAAAAGTTGTAACAATACCTTACAATAACTATTTAAATCACACATCATATAATATAAGTTAATACAACTACGATAAAAAATTATAACACAAAATGACAAAGTATATCTATACTAACAACACAAGTGAAAAAAACTTATGACAAAAAAAATAGTAAGTAATTTAACCAAATTATACAACTTATGCATAACTAATAATAAATTATACAAGATATCGCACAAACAAAAAATAAAACGCTATCAAAAAGATTTGCACTGACTCAAAGTCACGCGCTAAATACAGAAAATACATCAAACATTAAAAACAATTGCAAGGAACTAATGTCACTACACATTACTAACCATAATATACAGATTAACATTGGCACAGAAAAAATATTACAACGTTCGAAAAAATACATTTTCAAAAAAAAAATACAAAAAAGTTTCGTATCACTAAGTTGCATAAAAATAGTATTACATTTACAACCAATTCAAAGCTATAATGAATAAACTAACAAAGAAATCGACTTCAAGAAAATGAAGGACGTATGAACAATCTATCTCTAAACAGACACACATTAACAAATGTAAGTTTTTTTTTTCTCTTCAAAAAATATACATCACATAAAACACATGAGAAAAAATTCAAGTGCTCATGAATTATCTAAAAGTAATTATTGCACCATTACAACTAATGAGTTTTGTGCATAGGGCTGGCAAACTCAACATGTACAAAAGTTGTCTTAACAAAACTGCTACAACAACAAAAAACCAAAACAAACAACTGCAAGTTCAACAGTGGAATATAACTAACAATAGAAACACAAAATCATGGCAATCAAATAATGCATTAAATATTTCAAACGAAATTACATGTTATTGCAAAACAAGAACATATCATTTATTATAGTAACAAATACAAAAAATATTTACTGTTTTAATAAATAAAAAATCAGATGTAAATCTATAGCTTTCCTGTCAATATGTCCTGACCCTAAGCAAGTAAAACATCCGATGTTTAATGAGACGCTGAAAAAGTTACGCTTGAACGCACACAATGACCCAAAGTTGACCTCCTTTTCTCACAGTTAATATGTCACAGGAGCCTTGACTGTTATCGTAAAGTCGCTTCTGTCAAAATATATGAATGAAAATTTCTATTTTAATGAATGGTGAAATCTAATGAGAAAAAACGTAGAAGTCACAATGACAATTACCCTGTACTTTGGTCCTTGTAAAGCAATGGTCCTTTCACAATGCCTTCAGCTCTTCTTTTATAATCTCTAGACATCACAGAAGACATTACTGCCGTAGGCTGAAACAAAATGTTACATTCACAACACCGAGACACTTTCTCGTGCTGAACAACATTATCAGACATAGTATTTAAAACACCAGTGTTATTGTTACCTTGTTTATCTCTATTACAACTGACTCTGGGCTCATGTTGAGCAAAGTTAGCATACTTGCGCTTATTATTTGTTACATGATGAAAATATTTATTACTACAGTTGCTTTGTTTACAAACAATGACTCTAGACTTTTGCTGAGTCAAGTTATGTAGAGAAACATGTGAAGAGCTATTATCTCTCTTTATATTCTTGTCAATTCCTCTATTATGACAAATGTTATGTCTATAACCCAAGTTAGCATTGTTGTTGTTAACATATCTTCTTTGACAAAAATGTCCACTAGACAAGACTTGCTTTCTAGTAGCAAAATCATTACCAGATTGATAGTTTTTCTTACAGTTATTTCTACTATAACTTACAGAATTCTTCGGATCAAAATGTTGAAATCCGCTAAATTGTTTACAATTCCTTGGAGAATCAAAATTACCACTTGATAAACTCCCTTGGTACTGTCTAATCTTGTGATTATATCTCTTACTATCAATGTTCTTCTTTTCACCTATGGGAATATGTTTACCAATCCCGTCAAACTGGCTGTGCTGAGTTTGACAAGTAACTGAACCCTTAGAATGTTTATTTTCCTGCCCATAGTGGGTTTCATTCCTGGAAAATATAGTACTATGTTTATTCCCTGTTACAAGTTTATCAGAATCTGCAACAGTAAACACGTGATTGATTTTAGGAGCCTTAACTTTCAATTTCTCACATTTCTTTTCGTAATCAATAGAACTGGCTGAAACACAAGAATCTTTATTAGCCTGACGCCAAGAATTATCAATAGAGTCACTAGTACCACTAGCACTAGGGAAGTTGTATCTCCCACGAAAAGTTCTATGTTTACCATGTATGGCCTCTCTATGAGCAAAAAGTGTATGGGGCTGACTTTTCGCAACTTTCTGTCTATCACTGTCAACATAGACAGAAGACCACATTTTTTTATCCAAGACGATGTCAAGCAGGCCATTTACCCGTTTTCTGGCCTCTGCAATTTCAATATCTCTATGCGCAATCTCTTGACTAAGTTTCTTATTTAAATCATTAAGAGCCAAAACTCTGCAACCTTCTTCTGCTAGCAATTTCTCAATCTTAGCAACCTTCTCTTTCTCAGAGGTCAACTCTACCAATGTCTCTTTTCCATCTTGCTCTTTATTTACCTTTATTGACTGTGTTTCATTCTCACCATTATTATTATTCGCTAGCTCATCGACTTCCCCTGGAATTACAGTATTCTTCTCTTCAAGTTTATCAAAACATACAACATGTATCCTTTCATTGTATAATCCTTCTCGCTCATTGGTTTCCGCTTTTAATTTTTCATACATGTCATTTCTTAGTTGGATCTCTTGTGTAAGGTTTTCCACCTCCACATGCTTAACTTTTATCTGGACCTCCAACTCTTTAACCTTCAATAGTGAAGAATCCAAACTTGCTTGTACTCTAGCAAGTTCCAGGTTTGATCTATTTAAATCACTTGTAAGTTTAGCTAATTTTTCCTTAAGTTTACTCTCTTCAGCTTTACCCTTTAAGCAATCTTTTCTTTCCTGTCTCTTGATTCTTACTTTCTCATCTTCTAGCTTCTTTTCCTGATTGTCAGCAATGCCACAATGAATTATATTGTGTATATCCTTCAATATATTGTCGTGTTCAACATGAATATTCTTATACACAAATACACGAAGGTCTAGCAGCAGCAAACGGGCTAAATTCTTAGCCATTCTTAAATGAGGGATTGACTTAAATCTATACTCAGCAAAATCCCTTAGTGCTCTGGACGCACTGACCAACAATTCGTCCATCACGTGTGCTTCTAGTTCTGGTCCTTTTAATCTCTGAAAATTTTTACCCTCTTGAAATAAATATTCCAATAAAGGCCACATATTACCAGGATCCATTTCGTCATCATCCATAGTTACTTATTTATCAAGATCACTATATATGTATCAATGATCCTTCTACTCCTGACAGCTAAATCATCATACAATAAATTGCAACCCTTTCTAATTATTGTCAGATCAATTTCTGTACAAAGAACCTTTATATGGTCATATCCATATCATGGAAGACAACACCACATGTTAATAGCCATAAATTACTTATGCATTAAATTCTACTTATATGTCATTATAGACATAAACAACAACAACAACAACAGAATTATAAAAAAAATGCATAGAATTCAGAAGGCCTGAGGACATGAGTGACATGACACACTTTACAGAACAAACAAAAATCACTTATCTGTCAATTTTCCATTCCCTTCCGCCAAGACTTTAAATATCACATAATTCTGACGCTAAAACAGTCTATCGCCGAAAGGTATTGGATCTAGATTCTCTTCCCTTCAGGTCCTCGCTTTAGTAAGGTATGTGCTCGAATACTGCATAGGAGCACATGATGATCGTAACAGGAACACAGCAAACCCGCTCTTGACTCGAGTTATACTTGCAAAATGACTGGTACAACTGCACATACACTCGACTTGTACACGCTATCCTTCAGACGTTGTATCACCTCATAAACTGCTGGCTCGCTGCTTGATAATTTCGCTGCACATCTGATAGGAAATGTAGACTACAGACGTTGTTGTTTTCTACAGGCACGACACAGGACGTCAACTGACAGTGCTATAAAGCTGATTATTCCCACGAATAAGGCGTTTCCCAAATGCGCTCCACAGGCAGACTACAAACCAGGTCACGGTTTGAAGCACATGAGATTCACGTCACGCATGAAGTTCTCTCAAAACGACTGTTGCGGGTGTCAGAACCCGAAAACAAATCTATCAAATGATACCGATATGTGGACTGTATCGATAACGATTTTATCCTTCCGTCTGTTAAATACTCTCTCAAGTTAGAGAAACTCTTGATATGCGAATGTCATATCCATTCGTTCCAATTTGAACTGGTCCACCACTGTTAACGATGATGATTATTAACGGTGTATGGGTGGCGTAGGTGTGCCGTCGTATCTGTGTTAGGTATGTATTAGTGAGTGTGTGGTAGAACAGTCACTCACAACACAGGTACGTAAATAATAGTCATGGATGGCCGTAAACATCTGGTGTAATTTAAATGTCGATTTATTAAGTCACAGCACGATCACGTTTACATTGATATACACACAGTCACATTACAAGTCATTGCAATACAATACTCTTCAACATTCATCAGCAGATCTATATCAAGGCCTAAAGTCCTCACGACTCATCTCTGCGCTATAACACTGCGCTATAATACTGCACCCAGCAGTTCACATAAATTATGGCCTAAAGTCCTCATGACTCACTTATAATACTGCACCCAGCAGTTCACATAAATTATGGCCTAAAGTCCTCACGACTCACTTATAATACTGCACCCAGCAGTTCACATAAATTATGGCCTAAAGTCCTCACGACCCACTTATTATACTGCACCCAGCAGTTCACATAAATAATGGCCTAAAGTCCTCACGACTCATCTCTGCGCTAGACTTATAATACTGCACCCAGCAGTTCACATAAATAATGGCCTAAAGTCCTCACGACTCACTTATAATACTGCACCCAGCAGTTCACATAAATAATGGCCTAAAGTCCTCACGACTCATCTCTGCGCTAGACTTATAATACTGCACTATAATACTGCACCCAGCAGTTCACATAAATTATGGCCTAAAGTCCTCACGACTCATAATAATACTGCACCCAGCAGTTCACATAAATAATGGCCTAAAGTCCTCACGACTCATCTCTGCGCTAGACTTATAATAGCGAAATATATGTCGACATTTTTCCAAAGCACTACGTAGGCATACATCCTCGAAAAACACACACAGACAGCGTTGACCACTCCCGGTCCAACGCTCCGAATCCCTCTTCTCCTCTCCGGGATCACACACTCTAGTCCCGCCAAAAAACCCAAAACGAGACTCCGCTGTTTTTGAACACAGCTCAAAAACAGTACAGAATAAATACATCTCAGCATTTGAGATAAAAGCGTTCGCACGCTTTCCTGTACTCTGTCACTCAAAATAAAAAGGATATGTTTCTATTATAACGTTAAACAAACCTCAGCTTAATCAGGTATACAAGTATTGTAACTCATAATCTACTTTGCCCAAAACATATTCCGAATTACTGCCCTTTCAAAGGATCAACTTGTTACAACTGGCCTGTGTACTCAAAGGCCTAAGAAACATCTCCTTAGCTAATACATCTCATCTGGGATAATCACACATAATATATCTCAGCATAAATGCCTGTACACTGGTACACATTGAAAAACACTTTACATCTCTCCAGTGCACTCGCCCAGTACACACTGACCCCAAAAACATTCTCCCCCAGAACACCCCAGCCAATCACATCCGTGGGGCTTCCCGAGAACTTTCGCTCACAGCTCAAAAATAGCTTAGAACATTAATCTCACGTGGAACTCTGCCACCGTGACAAGCATTCTGAATCTCGAAGATTCGAATGCGATACACTCATATATTTTTTAAATAAATTAACAGCTGTTCAAGTGGAATAACCACTATAATCTATGGTACATCCGAGACTCATAACGATTACTGCCCTTGCTTAAATTTGGACTTATCAATGATATTCCTAATAACCAAGTATTATCATTTCAGTCGTCAACTGTCCTTTCTTTCCTTTATTATTCAATTAGAATACGATACTTCATCTATGTTTCTTTTGCCACCTTTATGCTACCCTCCTCGATTTTGGTTACTTAGTTTCACTTTCAAAATGCATACGCTAGTTTAGGTTTTCCTCCATGTTAATCCCCTCCCCTTTGTTTATTTTTTTCTCTCTCGCTTGTTCTAAGAATTGAACACGCGTTTGACCTATCGCCAATCGTGTTTATGTTCGATTTAATTTCCAAGTCGGCGAGGGACCAAGGCGGTGGGTTGTGAAATGTGGTATCATCGCGTGCATTAGCAAATATCCCAATACTTTATTCAAACATTAACTGTAGGGGGAAAAAATGTGTCCTAACTACGGTTTCTAAGACACTAGTTGATTTTCAAACGCTAGCCTCTCGTTTTCGTTTTGTGTTACCATAAGTAAATCCTTAACGTCAACTTTCGCATGGCGTGCTATTAATAATTTTTTTTTTAAACGCTTTAGTCAAAGTTTCATTCTCCTTCTCTCCTTTACTCCTCCTTTTTTCTATCACTCTTTTGGGGAACGAAACATGTGTTATGTTATTTTAAGTCTTTGGACAGAGCAACGAAAAAGCTAGTGGTTTTGGTATCGTTCACTTTGGCGTTAATGCTTTTTCAAATCCAGCGCGAATCGCAGGCGTGGGTGATGACTTTGGGCAAACACGGGCGGGGTGGTAAATTTACTTGGCGTAGGGGTTAATTATTACTGTATTTGGCGATTGCATCACTGATATCGCTAAAGTGGTTCATAAAATCATCATTCTATACGCTGAGGTTGCCAGCCTCAAATGACTCGGACATCCACTAGCGATTTTCACATATTAAAATTCACATGGCAGTATATACATATTAGCTCACATGTTAGAAATGAAAATCGTAGAATGTAAAATGACAACTTACGCCAATCCTGCCTCACGGACTTTTTGCTCGGATGAATAAAGGCACTAGTAGATTACTTAATTCTCACGTGTTCTTAGGGTCGTTACTTTTACAAGGTATCTCCCTCTATGACTCCGTGTTTTCAGTTTCCTCAGTCTCGGTTTCCTTGTTAAATTGATAGAGTTTTCCTGGGCTGTTTTGGGAGTCCTTTTAAATACTCCAATAAAAGGTGTCCGGTCTGATAAAGGGAATATTCTGAATTCTAACATTTATCAGTCTGGTTGTGTTGTCTTTGGCAAGCGATTTCTCACAGTGTATTAAAACTGCAAAAAGGTCCGGGTTTTCCGCCTTTACTCCCCCGCATTTGTTTGATTAGAGGCTAATCAGAACGCCAATCGTTTCAAACATGCTTGTTGGGTGGGGTAATTTCAAAATATTCCGATATGGAATAATTTTGCGCGTGATGCAAAGGTCACGTCTCCCATATATAGCAATAAAACATCCGATGCCTGAGGAAAAAACGCACCAACACATCTGTAAACTCATACGACCATGTGTTTCAGATGTAACAACATATTACTCTAATATAAAGTAATGTCTTCTTGAGAGTCGGATAGGAAACGATTACGTCATTCGTGTCTGTCCAAAATGTGTTCTACAGACGAGTAATCTTGTTATCTGTCGCTTGAGCACATAACTCTACGCGAATACTAAGCAGACAAATATGGGTTTCACCTGCGATAATCTCAGCAAAGCTGTGCCTTGCTTATCAAATGTGATGTATTATCACCAACAAGGAGTGTCAAATGTTTTGACAATATCAAATATCTGCTCCATAACAGAGAAAAAAAATGTTCTGACCATGGAAAAGCACGTAAATAGTCAGTACAACAATTTAAAATGAGTACTGCCGGAGAAAGATAGATCAAAAAGGGGTCGCCCCAAATCCATCATGTCACACTGTTTTCACAGCGCATTCAAAAGGATATGCACGCCATCATTGGGGACATAAGCTGGAACTGGGTTGGCCATGTCCTCAGAAGGAACCATCACAAGAACTGTAATGCTACGGACCCAGGAAGAACGGCGACAACCTGGCGGTGACTGTGGAGGCTGAGGTGCAGAGAATGAACCAGAGTATGAGCACTGCACGAAGGATGGCCGCCGACCGAGCAAAGTGGGGACAGTTTGTTGCTACCCTACAAGACGCCACTAAGCGTGATGGCCACTGACTGCGTTGTCTGTCAGGGGTTAAGGATCCAAGAAGGAGAAGTAGATAAAGAAAAGCATTGAGCCAATGCCAGCTGCAGATGTGCCAGATTTTTGTAAGACAGCTACCAGCTTGAACAGCAATAAGCGTAGTCTCATAGTAGATACTGACGTAGGGGAGTGAAGTATTAGAAACATGACTACGCCAGGTCAAGGAACTAGATTAGGCGTCACCAGGTCAAGGAACTAGATTAGGCGTCACCAGGTCAAGGAACTAGATTAGGCGTCACCAGGTCAAGGAACTAGATTAGGCGTCACCAGGTCAAGGAACTAGATTAGGCGTCACCAGGTCAAGGAACTAGATTAGGCGTCACCAGGTCAAGGAACTAGATTAGGCGTCACCAGGTCAAGGAACTAGATTAGGCGTCACCAGGTCAAGGAAATAGATTAGGCGTCACCAGGTCAAGGAACTAGATTAGGCGTCACCAGGTCAAGGAACTAGATTAGGCGTCACCAGGTCAAGGAACTAGATTAGGCGTCACCAGGTCGAGGAACTAGATTAGGCGTCACCAGGTCAAGGAACTAGATTAGGCGTCACCAGGTCACGCAACTAGATTAGGCGTCACCAGGCCACTTCTTCGTTGCCTTTTCCTTTCTGATCTTAAAAGAGGGTCAGATACCCATTTTCAGTTGCATAGACTGTGACGTCACCGTGTTGGGAACCCGGCTTTTACCATCAGAGACTACCGCTCTAGCCACTGTGGCAATCGGACACTCCGGTAGGACATTAAGTATGTAATTTAGGGGTCTTATATATATATTGTAAATTTATTTTTATCTTGTTGTTTGATTGTTACATTCTTCAAAATTTCAAAATATTCTGATTATTTCCAGAGGCTCCCATCCTCACAACATACATCAGCACAATATAGGTAAGAAGAACTGTAAATGTGACAAATCTCACCTCCGCTGATGTAGATAGAGCACACAAAGGGTGCTATTGTTCCTTCCAGTTGTAGCATGGCCAGAGGATCGGATCCGTCACACGTTACGTCTATTACCGTGTCGCTAAGTGGAAATCTTCTCTCGCCGCTGCAACCACTTCCACCATTGGTCTTTAGTGAAAAGCTGTTTAGATTTCCTGGAATAAATATATATTGATCGTTATTATTTTGGTGTTTTGGTTAACTAAGCAGGGATTTAACTAAAAGCATTTGTGTCTACACCGGAATATAAAATCTGCATGCGATCTTCATGGTATTTGCTTTTGAACACTCGAAAGTTAGTTACCAGAGATCAGGAGTGATGCCTTCTACACGCTTACAGAATGTGTTTATTTGATACGTTGTTATTTTCAGTTCCATTCATTTCTTATACATTTTGTACAACTATGCAGACATTGTTTCTCTTCCACTAATTGTCTGCCTTTTTAAGTGTTCAACGTGTTCAGCTACTAAACAGTTGGATTGTTAAGGGGAGAAACTACAGTAAAATGCTATTTACATAAATGATCACAGGATGATGCTAAAAATTCAATGGGTTAACTTATAACAGTAATAGTTTTACGTACCAACGCAGCTGATGATATAATGCTTTTGGTTGCAATGGAAACGGAGGCCATAGAGGAATTTAATCTTATATTTTAATTGACTAAGATATTGGATGTTAATCCTGCATTTAACTTTCACAAATGCTTTTTGCTTCATTGAGTTATCAGCTTCAAAGTTGAATTATGTTCTCATTATTGTATTTTGAGTTTTTTTTGTTTTTGTTTTTTTTTAGATTAGATTTTTCATAACTTTAGAACAGAATTTTAAACACTAATCAATTTTTTTTTTTAATGGAAATGTTATAACAATTATTACAATAAATCAAACTTATGATAAGATATCAAAAATAGGATATTAGATAAGCTTTATTATGTAATAGAAAATATGTGTGCCAAAGTTACAATTACAGATATATAAGGGACATAATCGAGAGAAAAGAATCTTCAGTCTAAAGCAGCAGGTGAAACCCTTTTTTCCTTGTTCAGAATCGCTGACATGACGCTACATTACATTATATATAGTTAAAAGGTCATGGTTAGACAGTGTTTACAAAGCGTACTTAGCTTGTTCGCTCTCTTTTGTGCAAGCTGTCAAGTTCATAGAAAGTTCGTAGTATTAACGTGAACGCGTTAACACAAATCACACTTCCTGTATTGTACAGATGAAAAGACAGGTAAAAAGTAGACAACAGAATATTTACCTCATACAACACATCAGAGGTGTAACAATCTGCGATAATCTACTGCATCTTAAGAGCGAAGGAACCAAGCTGAGAAGCGGACAAGAATATTATACAAGTTGAATATGAGCGGAGAAGACATCTCCATTTTTCTTCAGAAGTAGGCCACGAAGTAACCAGCTCATTGAGCAGCCATCTTTCAATTCATTAAGTGATATCGCTCGTGTAGAGGTGTACCAGCGTTGTGAAGCAATACTACATGTATGCTTTGGTGGTGTATTTGGTATATTCATAACTACCAGGTTGGTAAAACATATTTCTCGATGTTTTACTTCATTAGACATTGTGCGCTGAGGAGACTATTATTAGTCGAACGTACAATTCTGGGGGTAAGTGGTAAGACAGCTAAGGAAGGGTGGTAAATAAAAACTTAGAGGAACATTTTTCTTATTGTAAGAGATGAACAACTGTGTGAATGCTAGTGAACAAGGGCTCTGAAAAATGATCCGTCCTCAGAAGCCGGATAAGTGGAACACCTTATATGCAGCAAAAGTACAACTTGTGAACAGAAGCAGGTACCACTAAATAGCGTTAGGCCAAAGGGTGAGATCCCAAACGCCGCTAGATCAATAACAACAAAAACAACGAGGGTTCTGAAAAATGATCATTACTCCTTGGCCAGGTAAGTGAAAACCTTATATGGAGCATGCTAGGAAGACAACCGATAGGATAATATGGCGCTTTCTCTAGCACATCTCTACACCTCACGGTAGAATAAGAACGACTAAGTAAGTAAGTATATTTGACTTTGGGTATTCTCTCTGTGATAACTTTGGGAATTCTCTCTGTGTGATATTGCTCTTTATTTTATTGCCTTAACTCTCTCATAATCTTGACTACTGCTATGTCATTGTTGACATCATCACGCCGGTTACACAGTTTTCAATGTCTCACGTCTTAAATAGTCCTTACGAAAATACTGTTAAGTGGATATAAATGTAGGTAGCCATTAAGAAACTAAGTAAAACAAAACACACACACACACACACACACACACACACACACACACAGAGTTGAAGCTTGATTAAAGTTAAATATAAGAATACAAGACATATAAAACAATGTAGACCTATTGTTATGTGCAGTAGCCACACCAGCTACATCATTACTGACAAAAAAATATGCCAATTCACTCTCTTTATTGCTATCAATGAATTTGAATTACTTTTTTACAGACTTTTGCATTACTTTTCATTTATCGCTCCTAATGGAGCGTTGCCTTTACTTCGGGGGCCATATTGCAGAAAGATGTGCTAGACCACCTGCATACTCCTCAGTTAAATAATTGCTCCTTCAGTCATAACTGAATACAGGAATACATCCCTGACGTGACAGCCCTCAGCTGCTTTTTTCCCTGGTGTTCCTTTCGATGTTTTTCCTCTCTTCTGCTTGATGTGAGAGCTTCTTTTCGCCCAATATAAGGTGGTGCAGTACGGAGCATCGCCACTTAGTGTAATCGGTAGCTTCTTACTTCCAGGCTGCTGGATTTTTGTCCAGTGCCTTCGTGTTTCTCTTGCACACATCTTAGAATCTCAGCTACGGTCGCTTAACTGTTCCTTTGCCATTTGCCAGTTGTCCGAAAGATATATTTTCGGGAAGCGACAATCTTCCGTGCGGCGCAATTCCCAAACCAGCGTAGTCTGCGCTGTCAAAGCAGTGTATACATGCTTTGAAGGCCAGCACGTGACAACACCTCGACTTATTTCACTGTGTCCTTCCACGAAATATCGAGGATGTGGCGAAAACACAGTAAATGGAAAGTATTAAACCTTTCATCTTGCTTAGCATAAGTTGTCCATGTCTCGCTGCCATCTAGAAATGTGCTGGTAACGCAGTCTTTATATCCGCAGCAAAGACCCAAAGTCGCAGCAATAGAGAATGCAGTCAGCGACCCATTGCTTGACTGCTTGCGTCAGGGTCAGCGAACCAGAGCTGACAAAGACCCTACTCCACTTCCACGTGGTGGTCCTGGAAACAGGCTGCATCACTTCAGTCTGGCTGAGAGAATATACCGCAGCTTTGGTATTCGTTGTGAGTTTGGAATTTCCTCAAACACGCGTTGTGAGATGTGCAAAGGTAGCTGCAGCTTTGCCAATGCGGCTGCCAATTTATGTGTCCAGTGGGAGTTTGTCATTGATGGCACACCCCAGGTATGTGAAGTGGTTTACAAATGCCAAGATATTGTTATTGATATCTAAACTTTTGTTTTCTGTAGACTTATTGTGAGGCCAAAGTTCTTGCATGCTTGGGTGAAGCGATTTATCAAGCATTGAAGATCCTGTTGACTTTGAGTGAAGACTGTAGCGTCATCAGCGAAAAACAAGTCTCTTATAGTGACCCTTCTGATTTTCAATTTTGCCTTCAGCCTTGCGAGAGTAAAGAGTCGGTCATCTGACCTAGTGTGAAGGTATATTCCTTCAGTTGCATCTCTGAATGCATGTTTCACGAGCAAGGCAAAGAAGATCCAGAAGAGGGTTGTAGCCAGATTGCTGCCTTGTTTAACGCCACTGCGTATGTCAGTGGGCTGTGATGTGCTTCCAGCATATTGGACTGTTCCTTTCATGTCTTCATGGAATGATTTTTTTGAATTTCCAGCAATTTAGCGGGGCAGCCTATTTTCATGAAGATTTCTAAGATTCCATTCCTATTAACCAGTCCAAATGCCTTTGTGAGGTACATAAAGGAGATATATAAAGGCCTTTTCTGTTCTCTTGATTTTTCATGAAGTTGGTGGAGAGAAAAGATCATGTCTGTTGTTGATCTATCAGCTACGAATACGCACTCGTAACTTGTGTAGTCGCATTAATATAACTCTGGCAAAAACCTTATGTGATGAAATGGACGACCTCTTCACTATCTCGGTTTCACTCCGACAGGATCAGAGACATTTTTAGTACTGATTTTTATTTGTGTACTTTTAAAAGTACCAATTTCTTCTCATTATCGGATAAGGAGCTAGTAGTTTGTATGTTCAAACATTTGTGACACTCCTTGCAGATAATGTTTATCCCAGCCTGCAAGAAGCAACTAGAAAAGATGAGCTCCGGAGTGTTTAGATTAAACCGCTGATAAGCGACTCGTTTGTTAACAAGCTGGGTAAACACGGAGTTTCTGCGTACTCATACGACAGAGAACGAGATTACTGGCTGTGTGACACATGTGGGCAGACAAGTGTGACTTAAGCTCTTCCGGGTCATCCTTGATACACCAACATTACTTTTAAATAAAGTAATAAGTTTTACAGCTTACCCATGTTGTCATGTGTGTCTACCGATGTGCCTGTAAAACAGTATGCAAGGCATCATATGTCCATATATGGTAATACGTGACCTTTGCAGGCACGCAACTTAATTCACATAGGACTATTTTAAAAATATCACACCCTATCTGCATGATTTTAAATGATTGGATCTTTCTGATTAGCCAAATACGACTTACAAAGCACAGGAAATCTCTACATTTTAATAAGGAACACCGGGACTAGGAAACTGAAGAAAGACACGGAGTCAGAGGGAATTGAAATTAAAATTAACGACACCCACAGACGCGTGTAAGAGGCCTATTCAAGTCTCTTTTATTCATCTGAGCAAAAAGTATGTGAGTCAGTATTGGCTTATTAGTGGTACCAGCAGAAAATGCTTTCTCTGGAACAAGAAAGGAACCGTGGCCTAAGCTTTAAGACGAAGAATGCACGTGGTAGAATCTCCTTGACGTTTCTGGGAAACAAGCTACCCCCGACAACCTTGATCAGAGACGAGCGTGAGCAGAGTGAAAAAAACCAAACCATGAGAAGGAGCAGAACCGTCATTAGCAGCTAAGTTCAAATCTATGCTGCCACTTGAACTTCTTGTAATATCTCACATTCCCTAAGGAATGTGATATTAACTTTTCTTGATCCATAACTATTCAAATTATTTTCCAACTGTTAAAACCTAAAGTGATTATTAAATGTTGTTATTTGTAATGTTACAAATTTAACTTCGATTTAAGTTACTGCATGTTTGTCTCAGTCAAATTACTACACACACTCTAAACAGAGCTATACTAGAATAATAAAATTCCACTGAGTAAATCAGTGGTTGGGGCTTAAACGAGCTAAAGTAATAAGTGCTTAAATCCTTCACAAAAGCGTCGGCAGAATTACAGAGTTAACATACTCAGCCAAAACTGTATCATTTGTTTATATTAAGAGGAATCCCTCCACTGCCTGAAGCTGTGCCAGAGTCCAAGCTATCACTGTCCTTGCTGAGTTTATCCAGTTTTGGTTCAGCTCCTCCATAGTTAGTAGGCATTGGACAGTGTCAAGAGCTGAAGGAGTTACGGTTTTTTCTCTAGCGTAAAGCTCAGATTAGTGCTCGACCCACGTCTTCCATCTGTTTACTCTTATTGATTAAAAGGAGTGATGTGTATCATAGTCTGCACTATGGTACGAGCGTGTGGAAAGCACAGCCTTGAGAAGTGGTCTTATGACAAGAATCAGATCCAGCGGGGTGCAGTGCTTCGATCGTTGGGTTTCTCTATGACACCTTATGTTAGGGCTTTGTTTGAAAGTAGTGTTGGTCACTCCAAGAGCCGTTGTCCATTTTCATTCACCTTGCCAATACCAAACCAGCCCGACATGAAGGCCTTGAAACTTTAACGGCACCCACTCTAGCAATGAAGTCATCAAGGAGAACAAGATGTTCTTGCTTCGGTGTGCTTGTGATGACTGCTGCTAGATTCTGGTAGAACTTGTCTTTAGCTTCTGAGGCAGAGTACAAAGTATGAGTATACACATTGACATGCGTGATGGGACCTGCGCTAGTACGCAGGCGAAGCGTTAACAGACGTTCTGTTCCATTCTGACCTGGTTCAACGATTTTAGTTATCGATGTTTTTACCGCGAAACCTACTCCGTGTTCTCCAGTTTTATTAAGGTCTTTTCCTTGCCAATAAAATGTGTAGTCCTTCTCGCTCACCATTCCATAGCCTTCCAGGCGTGTTTCCCGAAGAGCAGCTAAATCTACCTGGAGTCGTTTAAGTTCATCTTTGATTATGTTTGTCTTTCTGTAATTGTTGATGTCTTGCATGACATATGTTCCGAACGGAGAATTACCTTTACATCGGTAGCCTTGTTGTTGAAACTGTGCTAAGCTACTTGGGTGCTCCTGCAGGGGCAGTTTCTATGTCAGTTAAAATATAACCTTAATCCCATCTTACCAATCACTAGGTTAGAGCATTAGTGTGTTTTAGTTCAACATAGACTTCAGGGACTACAGAGATTGGCCATTTATTGGGCTGTAAATGAGTAACAGCATTCGTCTTAACAAATGAAGACAAAAAAATGCAATAACGAGAGAATAATTCTTGGTAGCTGATGGATGGCGAACTAATTATCCTAAATTTAACTTCAGAAAAAGACACAGATTCCAGAAAAGAAGAATTTTTCTGAGGCGATGTTATTCCTGGCAGCACTTGATATTCCATCATCCCTTCCCCCGCCCCCCCCCTCCCCCCACACCCATCCACTTCATGTCTGTAATCACCCCTGTCAACGATGAAAGTCAACAAAGGGGCATAATGGAGCAAACGGATATTATTTCAGTATTGCCAATAGAGGAAGGGGCATTACCGCACCCACATTATTTATTTCTATGGGTCTTGAGGAACTCTTCATGACATCCTGCACAGTCATGTTTGGGAATGGCCGATTTAAAGTTATCTCTGCTTCTCTGCACATTATTATAATGTCATCATCTTCATCATCAATATCATCATCGTTGTTGTCGGCGTCACCATCATCATCAGAAACATCATCATTATCGCTATTGTCGTCAACATAATTGTTCTCGTCATCATCATCATCATCGTCGTCATAAACATCATTATCCGTACCATAACATTGTTGACCTCTGTATGTTACAACGGGTTCTGAACATAAACATATCAAGTCTACATATTGTTGACCTCTGTATGTTACAACGGGTTCTGAACATAAACATATCAAGTCTAAATGTTGTTGACCTCTGTAAGTTACAACGGGTTTTCAACATAAACATATCAAGTCTACATGTTGTTGACCTCTGTATGTTACAACGGGTTCTCAACATAAACATATCAAGTCTACATGTTGTTGACATCTGTATGTTACAACGGGTTCTCAACATAAACATATCAAGTCTAAATGTTGTTGACCTCTGTAAGTTACAACGGGTTCTCAACATAAACATATCAAGTCTACATGTTGTTGACCTCTGTATGTTATACGGGTTCTCAACATAAACATAACAAGTCTACATGTTGTTGACCTCTGTATGTTACAACGGGTTCTCAACATAAACATAATCAAGTCTACATGTTGTTTACCGTCAGCTCTTGGTCTTTCTATGATGTCTCTATTCCTTTAATGTTTTTCTCCAGTTATCCCTATCATTTTATTTTTGATCTCCCTTTATCCACTTTGTCCCGGAAACGCCAGTAATAGAACCATCATGCAACAACGCTAGTTAGTTTTATAGTACTGTATTGATATTGTTGAGTTGTAAATCAATGTTAGATTGTTAATCATGCGAAAACCGACCCCCCACAGGTTGAGTTTGCATTACGTGGCACTTGTCCATTTGTGGGGCGTTATTTAATATTCCTTAAATCATAGTATCTGAGACACATTAACTCATATATATCATCATTGCATACTACGTTACGCATGGTCACAAGCGGTGAATACTTTCAAGTACATGAAAAACATCGTTCTATACACTAGGATCTTCACAAACACAAGAAAACGTGTCCTATTGCACGCTGAAAATAAACTAGATTGTTGCTATAGCAAACAAAGACACGTCATTCTCCTAACCACGCACATAAACTACACCTTTGTGCGCATCACGTATCATTCAAATACAAGTCTCTATCTAGTGCGCGAAAAGGTTCGTAACACCTATCTTAAAATGAGGATAGTCGATCTTTCAAATCAAGTCATGGGATGTAAGTATTTCATTTTAACGCAATTAGGAAGATTATTAGTTGTCTAATTACATATCACACTTGGCAAGAGGCAAATAAGATATGTATTACTTCTTGTGCATAAAAAATAGTTTTCTTGTGTGCATATCCCAACACAACTTTCTCATATTAATCACTATTCCTCAGATGAGTCATTAATCCTCAGATCAGTCACTAATCCTCAGATCACTCACTAATCCTAAGATCGATCCCTAATCCTCAGATCAATCACTAATCCTCAGATCAATCACTAATTCTCAGATCAATCATTAATCATCAGATCAATCACCAATCATCAGATCAATCACTAATCCTCAGATTAATCACTAATCATCAGATCAATCATTAATCCTCAGATCAATCACCAATCGTCAGATCAATCATTAATCTTCAGTCAATAATCCTCACATCAATCACTAATCCTCACATCAATCACTAATCCTCAGATCAATCGCTAATCCTAAGATCAATCACTAATCCTCAGATCAATCATTAATCCTCAGATCAATCACTATCCTCAGATCAATCATTAATCCTCAGATCAATCACCAACCATCAGATCAATCACTAATACTCAGTCACTAATCCTCAGATCAATCACTAATCCTCAGATCAATCACCAATCGTCAGATCAATCACTAATACTCAGTCACTAATCCTCAGATCAATCACTAATTCTCAGATCAATCACTAATCCTCAGATCAATCATTTATTCTCAGATCAATCATTAATCCTCAGATCAATCACCAATCGTCAGATCAATCACTAATCCTCAGTCACTAATCTTCAGATCAATCACTAATCCTGAGAACACGAAAATAAAGAATGGCCTAAATCAGGGCGTCTTAACCTGTGGTCCCTAGATCCATTTGGGGTCTGATAATGAAATGTAGGGGGGGTCTGTGTACATAATTTAAACGTTGCAATGTAATATTTGTTTATTCTTTTGTGTACATTGTTTTCCACGATGTGGTCCATAACATTCATTGAACAATCAAATGGATTCATAGCCTTCACTACGCAATCGATGGCATTAAAAAGGTTAAGATACCATTGCTTACATACTAGTAAACTTTCTCGCCAACACATTCTACACAAACACTTTCCTTTCAAATACGGATCTCACAAACAGGGTCAATGTTGTCATAAAGATCATGACGACAGCCAGGCTTAACAACATAATGTGTCTTACGTTTGTTGCTCACGTGTATTCTAATCCAGAGAAACTGAAAAGGTTTCTGAAGATGCACTTCAACTGATGTTGCAGTTGTCTCAGGATTGCATGTGGTCTCGTTGTGATCGCTTATGAATGTTTTAGTCGTCGGTACGGCATATGACTGAACCAGGTCCACTGAAATAGATCAAGATTGTTTTTATTTTTATTTTATGTAAAATTATCATTTATGTTTTAAGGGGGTGCGATAAGGCGGGTCAGCCCCTGTGACAGAAAAGAAGGGGGGAATGCCATCGGAGACTATTATGATTGAAATAATATACTTTCACACCCGTGTGTTACCGGGGCCCGAAAGGGGAGCAAAGAATAGTAACACTGCACCCTACAAAGCATGTCGTAAAAAGCGACTAAGGAGGGTTGGGCATGGGGCTGTTTACCCCATCCCGTAAAAACTTCGCACAGTGGATCACCTGCTTGCCAACCAATCTGATTACGGAAACAATGATAGATTGTTTGGTCTGTTTTTGTTCCACAAAGACGCCACTAGGCGTGGTGGAAACAGCAATAGATTGATCAATTTGTTGTTGCCCTAAGACGCCACTAGGCGTACTGGCCACACACTGCTTTGCCGGTTGGTGGCTAAGGATGGAAGAAGAAAGAAGAATATACTTTCAAGTGTTTCTTTTTTTTAAAAAGGGGCGAGGGGTTGGGGGTGTGCTAGAAGTAGGATACGCCCCGGATGCCAAATACTTTAAGTACGCTCCCTGTCTGGTCCTTGTGCTGGCAAGCTGACTGAGATGGTACAGTGTTTCTGAGGTCTAACCATAACAGCTTCCCTTTCAAGGGTTGTTGGAAAGCTAGTCGTTATTGAGTTTATTTGTCTGTTTTTACTAACTCACTTGTTCATCACAATATGTTAACAATGCTTGTTTATTTTACACGATAAAGGCAGTGTGTTGGTTAACTTGCTATTACAGTCTCGCAGTTTGTTGTACTGACATCTGATTGGCTGCATTCGTGCCAGTGTTCGAGTGCTTGTATGCAAGACCGCCAGGCGTCGAAGTTGGGGTTGGTATTTGTAACGTTTCCAGCATTTTTTTTATTTGGCTACAAATACGCTGTAAAGATGGAAGCCTTGTCTGTAATCATTTAACGTTGTGCACAACGATCTTTCTGCTTTCTTTATATTATCTTAGCTCGTGTGTCATCCGTAAAACATTTTCACAAGGTAGTGTGGCATTAATTTATAACTCGTTCTTTTGTTGTACCTCTATAATAATTAGTATTACCACCACTTTTAACTTATTCTAACCAAGGCAGTTTTCCGGTTTTACCCAGGCCCCAAAATTGATCCAGGCCAGGAGAAAGACAGCAGATATAGTAGTATGGCTATCTCTCTGGCAAGCTTCTACACCCTAGGGTTTATTGTTGTTGTTGTTGTTGTTGTTGTTGTTTAACTAGAGCTGCTGAGCGTCCCGCTCTTTAGCAGCCAATACCAAGTTAAAGACTCCTTGGTATTATCTACACTGTAGATCTGGGCTTTTCATGTGGCTTTCCTGCCATTCCGAAACGTGTTGAGTTGAAGTCATGAGCTCCAGTTTTCCAGTTTGGCTTGCATTTAAAGGATCATCACATCTGGTCCCAAGCTAGAAATAGGACGTGTGTGGCGTACATTGCATTCCCCGCCATCGAAGAGGGCTCTCCAACTATGCAGAGCTAAATACTGTACTCTGGTTCTGGGCTCTACCAAGGAACTGTCACATCCTGCACAGATCCACTTCTCAGCTTTCCCTGCCTATCACTAGGTCCACAATAAGACCCTTCTGCATGCAGTCAACCAAGTCAAAGCCAAAGAATTACGCCCGGGGCTCAAGTGACGTCTCCAAGCTTAGTGCGCAATGCTGGGTCCTCAACAAGTTTCACCACAGGGGGATGATTTCAAAAGTCAACGAGGATGTATTTAGCCTCACTTCCAAGTACAAATATTGTAGCAGTGTGCATGGCTGGTGTCATATAAGGATGACTCCGGATATGCCTCCACGCATACGCCCTAGGGTAGAAAAGGAAACGACTGAGCAGTAATTAACTGTACATTTTTTAATCCACCCTCTTTGATGTCCCCACGGTGTCTGTTGCTCTGAGACGTTCCCAGTTTTATTTTGTAGTTCGTTCATTCGTTTGTTATTCTGTTTGTTTTGCACTTTACAGAGCCTGGAACTACTAATAATACTGACCATACTGACAGCCTGGACCAAAGTAGCCAAGTTTACATCGTTCTCCATTAGGACAGCTTCCATTCAGGTCACACTGTGAGTCATTAGAACACTGACATTTGTACCTGCAACTTTCTCCAAACCAACCAGTGGTACAAACTGTAATATATAATAATGTTTATTAATACAACATAAGTCATATAATGATAATACTGATTATTTTACACTGATATCCAAAGATACGTGCTTACTACAAAGGTACATAACTCAATACCAAGAAGTGCGATATGTGGCTAGAACATATGTGATAGTAAAACATGATAAACACATTATAGTACACGTACATCAAATATATATATATATATATATATATATATATATATATATATATATATATATATATATATATATATATATATATATATATATATATATATATATATATATATATATATAAAACACGCGTCCACTCGCCCTGAAACACACCATCGCTCTCCTTCCTTCTCTCCCACCAGTCACCTGTCTCACGAGACCCAGCCAAGCATGACGGCTTAACGTAGCTCACCCGTTCTTTCCAGTGACCCGTGTAAAAATAAACAAACACAGGTGGCTATCACTAAACACACCCAACATATTAAAAAAAATAATGGCAGCAATCCATGCAATCTCATACCTCACACCGTCGAATTACCTATCTGTCAAGTCCAGTAACAGTAAGTAGTCAATTAATCTCATATTAATTAATAGTCATAATTCAAAGCATTAAAATTAATACAATTATGTAATAGAGACAATAGATGACATGAGGCAGACAATAAACTATATAGTAAATGAATGCAAACTTATCCGTAAAAAGATTAAAAGTATGTGTATCTGTAAAGTACATGTCATCAACATTACATAGCGATGTTACGAGAACCAATGTAATCTTGTATCTAACGCAATCGTGTGAGCAATAGATAAGACTATGCTAATGTGTTGTACAAATCGATAAAAGTGTGGCATGTTAGCCAAATATTGTTGCAAAGTTCAGTGTGAGTGTGAAATAGATTTGTATCAGAGACCAAACGATATCTGGGGAATTAAAATTCACTAACCCTCAATTTAAGCACAGTAGTTAATTAACCCTTAGAACAGTCCCAATTAAGATGGTTTGGCCATGTCTGCAGAATGGGAGAAGATCGGATACCACGACAAGCATGGGAAACAAAGAGCCAAGGATCCAGACCCCGAGGACGACCCAGAGTCCGCTGGGAGGACAACATTAGACAATCTTTGAAGGATCGAGGACTAGAATGGAACCAGGCCAGGAGGAAGACAGCCGATAGGATAGTCTGGCGCTCTCTCTTCCAAACCTCTACACCTCACGGTAGAAGGGGAACGACTAAGTAAGTAAGTAAGTTAATTAACCCACAATTTAAGCACAGTAGTTAACAAACGTGGTGTAATGAAATTATACACTGTCATGATATATTAAACTAGAGTTCGACAATAAAATGTCCAGCATACCAAAACCAGTGAAAAGATGACCACATAACCACTTGTCAATATTCTTGATTTTCCTCTTTAGAATATTCTCGTTATCTTAATTAACAATGTTCAAATCGAAACCCCTAAGAAAAATTCACCGCATCTTTTGGCCGAATACCATCACCAACCAAGATCTGCTTACTCGTAGCAAGCAAGAGGACATGCACACCATCATAGCTGGCAGGCGCTGGAGCTGGGTTGGTCATGTCCTCAGAAGAGACCCCGATGCCATCACAAGAACAGCTATGCTTTGGACCCCTGAAGGAAAGCGAAAGAGAGGCCGACCAAAAACAACTTGGCGGAGGACTGTGGAGGCTGAGATGCAAAGAATGAACCAGAGTTGAGGCACTGTACGAAGGATGGCCACCGACCGTGCAAAGTGGAATCAATTTGTTGTTGCCCTACAAGACGCCACTAGGCGTGATGGCCACTGACTGCTTTGACGGTCGGTGGTTAAGGATCGAAGAAGAGAAGAAGAAATCGAAACCGATTGAAAATCGCAAAATAGTCAGATAGGAAATATCTTTTTAATATCCCTTGATCCTGCGAGTTATTTAAGAGTTACTTCCCTTCATAAGTAGTTGCAGTTCTTCATATTGAAATAAACCGAAATGTCTGCAGAAAGTATGCTCAATTCATAGCATTTGCATTATCTCACAGAATGTGCGTTTGTTAGTCTGTAGATCGAATATTATCACTGTCAATAAGGCCTAATATATGCACGTAATGCACTGAGTTGAAAGAGATATTTTACGATACGGAGCATTGAAGTATTCATCAGCATCAGGTGTCGTGTGAGCCGATTAATTTTTGTAAGCAGTGTTACAAATGTCATTGAAAGGTCTTAATCTGGTATGCGACAAACCAAAACAGTTCTCAGGTTTAGTATGTGGTAGCAGGTTACGGTACCCTGTACGCTGGGATATCAGCAACACCCTTGATAATTCTATTGTATTTGAATATTGTCGGACAAAAATGTTAACATACGATCAATATTCCATGGTCACCAAGTAACGACGTCAGTTCATCGGTTAATTTTAACATCCCAAGTCGTCTGCAATTCTCGAGTTGATTGGTGACGAAGGGTCATCGACACAGCGGGGTAGGACGTCCGCTAAAACATTCTGACTGGTTTAATTCATAGAGGAATTAAACAAAAGTTTTCACAGGCTAGGATTTCGCAGACCACCCGCCGTCAGAGGAATTAACTCTAATTTCCAGGCCAAAGTCATTTCGAAGCATCTAATAAATAGCAGTGTCCAGCCTAAATCTGTGCAAGGAGATTGTGTATTCCCAAAATGTTGGGGTAAGTGTAAACAATTCATTTACTAACGTAAATTCTACAGGTTTCTTGCTAAGTGGTTATATACAAGGCTGGCAATCTCAACATATGAAAATAGTCTATGCATGAACCACTACTGCAAGAGCTGGTGATTGTTTCTAACTAGTCGTGCGGGAAACCCGACAGCAGAGTGACCCCAAACTCCGACGGGAGTAGTGATGAGTAATGAGTGATGATTACATCATACGTGCCCAAGGTGTAACATATTATCTTGTGAGATTTATGTACCTTTTTAAATTGCAATTCAGGCAAATCATTTTTCACGCACTCCAGACGCAATTTCCTAGTTAACACCCTGAAGGATATTGGTGAATTTTTATCATATTCCCTGAGTTATACTGTATGATCGGGAATTTAATTCTTCTGAGACGTTAACATTGGTGGGTGGAGTGCATAACAATGGGCCTGTTAGTTTGCGGCGAACAAATGTACTTAGCAGGCTTTTGTTTCTTTCTATTTGTCTAAAGTTTGTGGTTACAAGCCATCAGACGATTTGTGGTATTCACGCCGCTATTGTGAGCAAAAATCATCCACCTTAACCGCCTACAGTGGAAGAGAGTGTGGAGAAGGCTTCCGTCATCACAGAATTGATGAACCACAGCTGCAGGACTCGTCTGGAGTTAAGTTTTTTTTAATCACAGGCAACAGCAAAATACGGACATTGATAGCGCCATGATCCAACTTATGTGAGGAAAAAATTTATTTACCTTTCACCCCCATTTAATCCTTAATTTAAGTTGTTGAACTAATTGACTATTAAATAGAGATACACAGAGAGAGAGAGAGAGAGAGAGGGAGAGAGAGCCATTACTTATAAGAGGGCATTCGTTGGATTACACCAACTGGGGGCTTAACGGGCCAGAAACATTGCTTAAATCCTTCACAAAAGGCGACGGACTAGATATAATGCGTTAACAATTGTTCATCCCAATGCAACACTGTTCGTGACTTCTGGAAATATCTTGTGAAAGCCCCCTTAAGGTAGAAGTGTCATTAATCTTCTATCTGCATCTCTGCCAAGAGTAATCTTACGCGCAGGTAGATACAGTGGAAGCCAATATTAGATACTCTTGAGTTTTGGTCACTTTTGGACCACTACTGCAAAGCATGGGAGGCAATCCGTGACAGCCAGGTCGGAAAGAGAAAATATGTCTTTTAATTTGCTACACCTTGGTAGCAGAATAACATTGCATTTGCGGTTCCATTATAAGAAAAAAAAAGTATTTTGTTGGAATTTACTCGGTCTTTCATTTTAGGAGTAATTTTAATTCTAAACGCGCGTTAACATAACAGACAGAAGTTGTGTCTTGGGTGAACAAAGCCTGCCATGACAAAATATTGCAAACATTAAAAAATAACGAAAACTTTAAAGAACCACTTGCTTGAATTTCCAATAGTTCTACTGTAGCAGACTTGCCCAGAAATATACAGACTGACATAAATAAACCTCCAACTAATATTAAACGCATGCAATTATAAACAGAGCTACAGAACAACAAAACAATCTTAATAACAACTAAACCATAAATAAATTATCGAGAGGAATATTGCAGCAAATAGAATATAAAGAATTAAAAAGATGTGAAAGAAAATAATGTATGTGTTTGAAGAGGCGTGCGATAAAGATAAGTAGTAAACGCGTTTAGAAGAGGAAATAGTGGACTATTCTTTCTTGATGCGCCAGATCGACCGAGATAATGTGCCTAATTAATTTGCTTCTTGCAAAAACGAGGAAGCAAAATGAAATCACTCTTCCGGAGCAACCACGAAGAATAACAGTATTTTGTGCTCCTTGCATTTGCAAAAACTGTAAACAAGGCACAAGGATAGTCACTGAAAGCAGTAGTCGGTAACTTAAACGAAAATTCATTTTCACTGGAATATCAAAATATTATAGTTGGATTGATACATTTCCTAAGTTTCCTAAACAGTTACTAGGAAAATTCAGGAAAAGCTGGGTACTTACAGCTAGTATACATGTGTTAAGTCATATTTTGTTTGTAGGAGCTAAGTGTTAAAGATTAGTATGTACAGGGCGGATATTTGTACACACGCTAGTAAGCACGCTCTTTGTGATGAGATGATTTTTTAGTTGGGGGGTTTAGGCTCGGTAATTTTTGAACATAGCTCAACTGAGTAGTTGTTAGTTGGTTTTTAAAAATAGGATAAAGAAAGTGTGCGAATGTTCTTAGTGATAATTTTGGGGTAGAGACGGGTGAGCTGAGCGATAGTCTCACGCGGTGAGTTCGCATGAGTAATTTTTACTGAGCTGTTCTGAGAAGCCGTAATCTCGTGACAGTGTCTTTGCTGGCAGAACTTCGGGATGGTCGTCCCATCTCGCTAGTGTGTCCAGGGTATTTGTGTTTTCGATGAGGGGAATTTCATTATTGAAGAGGATATCTTTTTGAAGTAAAGATAAAGAGATTATTGTCCGGAATGTTCTTTCTCCCCGGAATTTATGGATGGTTTTTCAAGAGATATTACCCAAGTGCCAGGGAGTACGCCGGCATTATATATATTATAAGAATTCTGATGCATTTGTTATAGAGGCCATGGATTGTACCGGCCGTTATTTTGATTCATGTTTTCCTATGATGGATTTGTCCCCTGTTACTAGAAGATACAGTATGCCGCTGTGTAAGCGACCAGTGTTCATCATCATTTATAAAGATATTGATGTAAACCTTTATGAAACGTGAGCTGCTGTGTTCTGCAGCTCTTGTACTTTGAGTTTTGCACCTGTAACTGAATCTTAGGATATCGATTTGTAAGGATTTATGCTATGAGTTACTGCTTTCTATAGCCTATTGAGAGTTGCGATGTATGCAGTCTTTTTGATGTTACTATGAAACGAGAGCTTGCTGTGAACTGCGATGTATGCAGTCCTTTTGATGTTACTATGAAATGAACTTACTTATCTGATGCGTCATGTTTATGCTGTGAACTGTGTTATCATGATGTCCACGTGACTGTGGTATTAATAAACTGTGTGGAACGTTATACTAGTTCCTACATTTTCTGATCCTACGTTACAGGGGTGTGTGATCGAAGTGTGTATAGGTATCCCAGAACCTAATTACGACCTTCGCATTTACAGCTATACATATTTACACACCTCTCGGTCATCCGTAAGCCCGACCAGAAGCTGATTGCCTTCATCAGCCGTAATATTAAAATTGTCTTCCTCCACCACTTATGTATCCTTAACATATTTATGGTGGCCATTCTACATACCTACAGCGAATTACATTTACGTTGATTTCATATGCCACGGTAAGTGGTAACATATTATGGTGAGCCAGTTTCATGGGGTGCAGTACCAACTACAGATGGAGAATTCTACAGAAGAATATTACCTAACAAGTTCTACCGCATTCTCAAGAACATCCACTAACAGGAGATCTTTGTCATGTCAAGTTCAGCAGGATGTGATTTACAGTGTTCACAGTGCTGATTTTTGATGCGCAAGTTGGTCAAGTCGAGTGTTTCCAGTCCATGTTTCCTGTGCAAGTTTCAAATAGACGTCATCCAGTGTCAAGGACCTGAGAAGCCATGAGATCCTGTGGCCATCAACGTTCTGCTTTAGTGTGATACCTGATGTCCATTTTTGTTGTTGTTGCGGAGGTCGGGAGTTTTTTTCCTTTTGAAGATAAGTGGTTGTTTCGTCTGTAAACTGTACCACTGTTATATGTTATCGAGCCTTCCTCGGACCTTAGTCTATTTACTCTATGTCGTATTTTATGTTATATGTTCCATGTTTATGCGGGTTTGGTTGGGTTGGTGACTTACATTAGGATACATCCCAGTTCATCCAGGGCCTACGTAAGCATTCTATAGGATTTAGTTTGTGAGTGTCAATTGAGCGGTAATTCCGGTTCAAGGCTAAAAACCTTGCTGAAATTCAGATCGCTACTTGTCTCTTACGACAGTAATTGTTTAGGTGTGACGAAACGTTTCATCGTTGTTATCGTAGTATTTCCTCTGTGCCTTAGTTTATTGATTGATTTGACTGTGTGTGTCTTCCTCTCCTTGCTATCTATTAATTTATTTACACTTTTTTGTTTATACACTGTGCTGTTGCTTGTCTTGTCACTCTTTTCGCAGTGTCATTGCATTCTTTGCAATATTTTTTCTTTAGTTTGATTTCTTGCTTAGTTGATTCTGCGAACGTTATCATTTGTTCTCTGGTATTTTGTCTTCGTAACTGTTGTTTTAATTATCTATATCGTACGTTATTTATTTATATGACTTATTATATGATTTTGATGCATAAATACCTATGGCTAGATAATAATATAATATTAACTTTCCTCATATTGATAGGATTTGTTACACAGTAATTAACGGATGATTTGAAATTCTTGGAGAGATATTTAGCTGTGGGAGTTTGAAACTCATGTAAAATGTCTACATCCGACATAATGTCCGCGCTGGAGAATATTCTCCAGGATGGTAAGGATTATGGAGAACAAGGCCCAGATCTTGAGGATTTTGTATTAAACCGTTTTTTGTGATGCGGCATCAGATCTTGAGGAGTTTGTGGATACCAATTTTCGGTCTGTTCCTCACATAATTATTACTAAGGAACTAGCAGAATTAATGCGTTGGCATCTTCGAGTTTTTTTTTGGCAAGGTACCTCCATGTGCCGCTTGGTCAGAGATTTAAAAACATTCACCACGCTATACTCGATGACAATGTTCAAGAGGAGCAAATAAAAGACAACAAAGGAAGTGAACGGGAAAGGGTGAATTTTTTAGAAAATATTGCTGAGGAGAGTAAACTACATGAGACAGTGTCCAATCTTACAAGGGATCTACACAAATTGAACTTGGAACTTTCTGGTTCACAAGCTGCATTGAATTCAGCATTGTGTAAGATTAAAGATTTGGAAGAACAGATGGAAGATAAGCATGTCGAAGTGAAAAATCTCACGCAGAAAGTTCAAGAAAGGTAGGAGATAAATGAGGAATTAAAAGTTGAGTCCAAGAAACGCGAGGAGTCAAATACAGAAGAGCTTCTTGCTCTATTCAATGATGATACAGATCTCAGTCGCCAACTTAAAGAGAAGAATACTATATTTCCCGAGAAGGTTGATGAGCTTATGAGTAGCCATCATAGTGCTATTGAGGCACTCAAACTTGAACTTATACAGGAGAAGATTAAGCTTTAGAAACTATCCAAACTCTCCAACAAGAAATTAAGAGCCTTAAATTGGAGACTACATCTCAGAAGGAAAAATTGAGAATAGATCTTAGGAATAGAATTGCTAAAGAGAAGACTCTTTCTTCTCAGTTGCACGGCCTAAGGTTAGATTACAACAGGCTTCAAGTTAAAACCAACGAGAAAATACATAAAGCTCTGGCTAAAGAAAAAGCTAGTACAGAAATAGAAATTACAAAACTTCGTAACAGAGTTGATGGCCTATTAGATATTCTCTTACACAACAAAGTGTTGTCAACTGTCAAGGTTTAGTGTTAGACATAAAGTTGATAATCAACACTTTACAAATGCAAAGAGTCAGCCATATGCACTCGATGCTAACTATAATATTATACATGGTGTAAACAAATCTTTTCGTGGCAAATACAATTTTCCACGTAATAACAATACTATCTCAAATAGTAGTGATTCTTGGCGTCAGGCCAACAAAAGTAATCCTATTGTCAGTCCTTTAGATCACGGTAAAAACTCTGATAAATTTCATGTCAAGACTCCACAGACCAACCGTACATCGACTTTTCAAATTTCTGATAAATTCGTAACAAGGGATAAAACTATTAGTACTCGTTCCCAAAATAAGACCCATTATGTTCGTAACTATAAGGATTCTATCATTCCTGTGCACAGTGGTTTCGCTGATGCTGCTACTCATCATACTCAGCACCGTCAGTATGATGCACCTGTTAAGCACATTCCCTCATGCAAAAATACAAACAATTTTGGTAGGAAAGACTATCGTGATTTTAGACAGTACCAAGGAAGACCATCACGTAGTAATTTTCCTTCTCCGAGAAATTGGAGACAATTTAACGGACCTCAACATTTTGTTTCCAACAATTCTGTAAATTATGATAGGAATAACTACACTAGGGATTATCAAACTTACAGTAATTTTTCTCGAAGACAACGAAATCCATATAATAGATATTTTGATCAAAGGGGAAATAGTAATCGCAACTATGCTAACTGGGGTTCAGATCAGAACAATAGTTTCATTAGAGCAAATAACAATGCTCCCAATAGAGATAATAATTGTGATAGATCTCGCTATGACGGTAGATCTCAAAATGATAGATCGCATCGCCATGCTAACTCTGCTCAACAGGAGCCCCAGGTTATTGATAATCAAGATAACAATAATAATAGTGTCTCGAATGCTACTGCTCGCTCTACTTTCGATTTCGAGAGAGCATCTCAGTGCCCTGAGTGCACAACTATGTTCCATCCTACAGCGGTGACTACCTTGAGTTGTGGTCATCCTCTACCTACTCTTCTTGCCTTGTCTGCAAAAAACGGAAGAGGGTCTCTTACCCTATACAATTAATGGTTCCAGGTTAGTTTGTACTACTTTCTCTGTTACCCTTTCTCGTGTAACGGAGGAAGGTTTGATTAACATCTTACAGTGGTCTGAATTTTACACAGCCACATTTGGTAAGTTAAATTTGAATTTAGCTGTTTTCTTTCATAAAATCCTACCGTTATTAAAATAGAAATTTTCATTCATTTTTCACAACTACGGCCTTTCCATGAGAATCAGAGCTACTATGTTACTTGATTAAGCTGTTTCTCTTCAACCTGTTGTATGTGACGCCTTGTGCCAGTTTTCCTGTTCCAGCGAAGACAGTCTGAATTTTGACGCTACAGTAGATGATTTTATGTCTTCATGCTCACAGGATGTTCCAAGACTGCTGGAGCTTTTTGATATTGATAGTGTATAATTCATTTAGGACATTGTGTTAATTCATTTTCATGCACTATGTCATTACCATATTATTATTATATGACTGTGTTTTGGATAATCGTTGTATGTGTAACAATTATAGTGGTAATCCTATTTAAAGTTAAATTATCATTATGATACATTTCGGTATTGTACGTTGAAAAGGTGTTTTTTCTGACATTGTGATGTATTTTTTCTTTACCCAGCGCTTGATTGTGCGCTAGGGGGTAACTAGGTATAATGATATTATTAATGTTGATGTCTATAACAAGTTCATCATTGGTACTTTATAAGTTTATTAACTTGGTTATCATGCATATTATGCTATTTTTAGATGGTAACTAGTTATTTGTTCCTTAGAGCTACGGAGGAGTAAGGCGACGCGTTTCCCGCCTTGTAGCTAGAATAGATAAAGTACAGGCGAAGTGTATTTTCCCGCCTGGAGAGGATTCTTTGAATCTATATGGCGATGTTCATGCCGCCTCTCACTAATGATAAGTGATATACACCTGGATGGTGTTGTATTAGTGCGAGGGAGTTTTTATGCACGTAGAGTTGTTTGAGTTATTATTGTGTGCGAAGAGTGTACACCGCAACAAGGACATTCTGTACATTGTTATTATATATATGCATTGCCTTTCTGTTCTATGCTGTTTTGCCATAATTGTATTTTTTATTATACAATGCATTGTTTAACTTAATGTTTACCATGATATATCATTGCTTTCTTTATTCTCATTAATTGCTTTCTTTCATTGCTGGTCATTCTTCGTGTACATCATCTTGTCTTTTCACTTTCCACTTATTATTTCATACTTAGACTATATTTGATATACCTCGTCTTTGGTTGAATTTGATTTTCTTTGTATACTTTATTTTCTTACTTTACACATACTTCCATCCCTCTATTGTTGATTTAGTAATATGACTTAACATAGTGTAATTCTTTGTGCTAGATATTCGAATTTCATCGATCTCGCATTTTTGTTCCATGTAATTTTTTTCAAAAAAAAAAAAAAAAAAAAGATGATACCATTTTTTCCCCGGGGGTCGGTGTAATCTGTTTAGTCATATTTTGTTAGTAGGAGTTAAGTGCTAAAGATTGGTATGTACAGGGCGGATTTTTGTACACACGATGGTAAGCACGCTCTTGTGTGATGAGATAATTTTTTAGTTGGGGGCATTAGGCTCGGTAATTTTTGAACATAGCTTAACTGAGTAGTTGTTAGTTGGTTTTTAAAAATAGGATAAAGAAAGTGTGCGAATGTTCTTAGTGATAATTTTGGGGTAGAGACGGGTGAGCTGAGCGATAGTCTCACGCGGTGAGTTCGCATGAGTAATTTTTACTGAGCTGTTCTGAGAAGCAGTAATCTCGTGACAGTGTGTTTTCTGGCAGAGCTTCGGGATGGTCGTCCTATCTCGCTAGTGTGTCCCGGCGTATTTGTGTTTTCGATGAGGGGAATTTCATTATTGAAGAGGATATCTTTTTGAAGCAAAGATAAAGAGATTATGTCGGGAATGTATTTTCTCCCCGGAATTTATGGATGGTTTTTCAAGAGATATTACCCAAATGCCAGGGAGTACGCCGGCATTATATATATTATAAGAATTCTGATAGATTTCTTATAGAGGTCATGGATGGTACCGGCCGTTATTTGTGGTGTGTGATCGAAGTGTGTATAGGTATGCCAGAACCTAATTACGACCTTCGCACTTACAGCTATACATATTTTCACTCCTGTTGGCTATCCGTAAGCCCGACCAGAAGCTCATTGCCTTCATCAGCCGTAATATTAACGTTGTCTTCCTACACCACTTACGTATCATTAACAATATGTATATATATTTATTTATATAAAATAGTTGTCTATTCCTTTCATATTGAAACAAATGCATCGCTTTATTTCTATGTATTTTTTCTTGAATATTTTTCGAACGAACGAACGAAGTTTATTTTCGAAGGGTAAAGAATTGGGCGCGCAGGCCCGTCTAACATTCTGACCTTCCACTCTCATTAATCTTGCATACTATATCCTTTCATTCCCACATGATGCTTTAAGCATTAATTTAAAGGCATGCAACATTATAAAGTTACCATAACAGCATTCATTTACAGTATGCAATCATGATTTTTTTTTAAAATGAGTAGGTTTTTTTTTTTAAACAAACAAGCTAGTAATTGGGGGAAAAAAGTAATAATAAAATAAAATAAATAAAACAATAAATAAGAATAAATAAATTCTGTATACCGACACTCACTCATGCGGTCAATCCGTCTACAATTAATCTGTATTTTTGAATGTGTCATCAATCATCAATACAAGAATTACATAAACACATTCTCGCTTATGTCCATACATTCTTGGTGGAAAATGAAATAATAATAATAACACTTTCTTACGCACTTCTGTGGCAGCAAAAGTCTTTTAGCAGTTAAAAAAAGTTCACATTTCTAAAGTACAGTGGTATGCGGGTACATTCTCACGACTCACCTAGAAGATAATAGGGTGATGTGAGACTCCATATACTATATAAAGGAGGGGGGAAAGCTTCTTAAGATGCTGTAACGACGTAATGAAACCTCTCTTTAAGGTTAAGAAGCACTTCTTATTTCGTTCTCTTTAAATGATTGTCAACGCTCTTTAACGCTGTTGCTGTTTTAATGAGGTTTTAAAAAACAAAATCTGAAATGCTCCGTTGTTGGTACGTAGTTGACTACGAATTATCACAGCATGTTTCCTTAGTACACTCAAGTTTGATCTCGTTCAACTGATAGTGCAAATTATGTAGCTGTTCAATAAACCAGTGCATCCGGTATTGTAGTCAACAACTTAGCAACTGTGACTACAGACAACCATTTCTAACGGTCACGACGTGTTAGTGTTGTCATCATCTGCACCATCTTGCCCTAGCATCTTCAAGCTCGACAACACACACAATAACCAGTATGATCATTATAATGATTGCCTTTTTCCCCACAGGATACACACAATTTATATCAACAAAATACTAACATGTTTAATTACAGCTTTCAATAGTGATCATGTTATACCTTGAGTATTCATTGTTACCGTCGTGAAGGTAGTCAGCACGAAAGTGACGTGTAGTAAGACATCAAACATCTCTGATCTTGAAGTCTGCATACCTTATGGAAGAGAGCATACACAGACAACTGACTAATCAGGTCAAGAGTATTCTGTTATTTATTATTGGACATAATAAAACAAAAAGGGTTCACACGCCCATTGAGGCATAATGGGAATATGGTGTTAGGCCCATCTTTTCTTGACCATTGGCACACTAGGGGTGATGTGGTCAGCATCACGACGGCCGCCTTAACCTTCCCAGAGTTGTTCTGGTACCCAATTTATGACGCTGGGTCGGCCCCGGAGCCGTTTGCGGTCTAAAAAGTTCCACCTCAACTGATGATCGAACCATAGAACACCGAGCTAGGAAGCCAGTGCACTAACCACTGTGCTACTGCGGCTCAATTATTGGACATAATAAGGATAGATTCATTCATTCATAACCCTCCACTCCCAAAGGAGCATACGCCTTCAACAAACACATGCCAAGTCCTCCTGTCACGTGCCATCATCTCAAGTTCTTTCCACGTTCTCCTCATTTTTACCTCAGTTTCTAGCTCTCTTCTCGATGTGCTTCTTGGTCTACCTCTGCTTCTCTTGCCCTGGGGGTTCCAGAACAAGGACTGCTATGTAATGCTATCAACAGGTTTCCTCAGTATGTGTCCTATCCATCGCCATCGTCTTCTTCTCATCTCTTGTTCCACTGGCACATGTCTAGTTCTTGTCACCAGTTCCACGTTGGTAACCTTGTCATATGTCCCTCTGTAGCTTTTTGGTAGTTGTCTTTGTTGTTCTCCATGTCTCAGAGCCATACAATAGAACTGACTTCACATTTGAGTGGAAGATTCTTATTTTCGTGTTGGATCCGATTTCTCTTGATCTCCATATATTTCCCAATGCAATGAAAGCTCCTCTTGCTTTTTGTATTCTTATTTTGATATCACTGTCTGTCCCTTTAACTTTGTCTATATTGCTGCCAAGATATGTGTAAGATTCTATATCTTGCATTGGTGCTTATTCAAGTTCAACCCTGTTATCATTACCTGCATTTATTCTCATTATCTTTGTCTTTTCCCTGTGTATTTTCAGGCCCAATTGCTGTGACCTCTCATCGAGTGTTTTCAATTTGTCCTGCATCTGATTACGGTTATGGGACAGAAGAGCTAAGTCATCAGCAAAATCCAGATCATCCAACTGCTTAGTCAGAGTCCACTGGATTCCACTTCTGTTGGGTGTTGTCGATGTTCTCGTAACCCAGTCTATTGCTAGTAAGAAAAGAAATGGAGACAAGAGGCATCCCTGTCGCACTCCTGTTCTTAACCCAAACGGTTCTGTAAGCTGTCCTTCATGAAGAACTTGCATGTTATGTCTTCATATGTTTTCTTTATTAAATTAATGATCTTCAGGGGAAATCCATAATGGCTCATCAATTTCCAAATTGATTCTCTATCTACACTGTCAAATGCCTTTTCGTTGTCCACAAATTCGATGTATAGTGGTGAATTCCATTCCAGACTTTCTTCTTCTTCTTTCTTCTTTGATCCTTAGCCGCCGACCGTCAAAGCAGTCAGTGGCCATCGCACCTAGTGGCGTCTTGTAGGGCAACAACAAATTGATTCCACTTTGCTCGGTCGGTGGCAATCCTTCGTACAGTGCCCCAACTCTGGTTCATTCTTTGCATCTCAGCCTCCACAGTCCTCCGCCAGGTTGTTTTTGGTCGGCCTCTCTTTCGTTTTCCTTCCGGGGTCCAAAGCATAGCTGTTCTTGTGATGGCATCGGGGTCTCTTCTGAGGACATGACCAACCCAGCTCCAGCGTCTGCCAGCTATGATGGTGTGCATGTCCTCTTGCTTGCTACGAGTAAGCAGATCTTGGTTAGTGATGGTATTCGGCCAAAAGATTCGGTGAACTTTTCTTAGGCATGTTGTGTGAAAAGAGGACAATTTTGACATTTCCTTCTCTGTAACTCTCCAGCATTCCGCATCATAGAGAAGCACAGAAAGCACACAGCTCTGATATAATCTTAATTTTGTGCTTGTACTGTATTGGGAGGACCTCCAGATGTTGTTTAGGCTAAAGAAGGCTGTTCTTGCCTTATTCATTCTGATGTTGATGTCTTTGCCTGCCCCGCCGTCTGGTGTTACTATGCTTCCTAGGTATGTGAAGGTATCTGTCTGTACCAATTGCTGATTCCTTACTGATATGGGCTCAGGGGTGCTCACATTGAGCGTCATGACCTCAGACTTCTTTAAATTGATGTTCAAGCCCACCTGCTGGCTAAACTTATTAAGTCTATCCGTTTTTTCCTGGATGTGTTGATGTGAATGTGCTAGTAGTGCAATGTCATCTGCATATTCCAGATCTTCCAATGTAGAAATGTTGTCCATCTTATTCCTCTTGGACTGCCCTCTGTTGTCTGGCGCATCACCCAGTCTATGACTGTTAAAAATAGAGTGGTTGATAAGGGGCATCCCTGTCGTACTCCTGTCTTCCCCTCAAAGGTTAGGTTGCTCTGCCCAACACGACACGTACAGTTTGCATAGAGGGTTTTTATGATTGACACTATGCAGCTTGGAATTCCATAAGACCTCAGTATTTTCCATAAACTGTCCCTATGTATGCTGTCAAAAGCCTTTTCAAAATCAACGAAATTAATGTAAAGCTGTCTTTGCCATTCTAAGCACTGCTCTATATTGTTCCCGAGAGTGAATATATGATCTACACATCTCCTCTTCTTTCTAAATCCTGCTTGTTCTTTCATCAGTTTGTGGTTTACTGCCTTTGAAATTATCTGTATAATTATCCTGCCTAGTATTTTGCTGGGAACTGAGAGAAGAGTGATTCCTCTCCAATTATTGCAGTCTGCAAGATCTCCCTTCTTGGGCAATTTGACAATTATTCCTTTGTTCCACTCTGATGGTGTTGTCCCCGTTTTCCAGACTTGTGCAAATAGTGGTTCTAATAGTTCTGCTGCTAGCTCAGGGTCTGTCTTAAATAGCTCTGCATTTAAGTTATCATGGCCCGGAGCTTTGACGTTCTTTAACCCTTTGATTGCTGTGATGATTTCTTCTTTTCGTGGAATGTCTGTATTCACATCTAGATCGTTTTCAGCTTCAGGAACATTCAGTTGATTCTCTGGTGGTTCCTTGTTCAGAGTTTCTCTGAAGTGCTCTGCCCATCTTGTTTCCTGTCCCTCTGCTGTCATGATGAGATTACCTTGCTTATCTCTTACTAATGTAATATTGTTTGCACCTCGCTTTCCACGGATGAATTTAGTTATTTTGTATACTGTGCTTTGTTCATTTCTCAGTGCTGCCTCCTCTGCCTGTCTTGCAAGATCGTCTAGGAAATTCCTTTTGTTGGCTCGGGTTTGGCGTTTAACTTCCTTGTTCAGCTGACTGTACTGTTCGCTATATAGTTGCTTTAACCTGGAGGACTTCGCTTCTGTTTTCTTTCTTTTCATTTCCTTTCTCATCGTTATGATGTTTAATGTTTCTGATGTTATCCAGTCTTGCTTCTTCCTTTCCTGGAATCCCAAGCATGATTTGCTGCTTTCTTTGTATATTGTAGAAATGGTGTTGAAATTATGGTCTATATCATCAGTCAATGTCTTTTTCTGACTTTTGGCAAATTGATAACGTTTCTTTATGTCGGCCGCAAAAGCTTTTCTGGTAAGGGAGTCCTTCAATTTGCTGATGTCAAACCTTTTCTGTGTAGTTACAGATGGTGCAGCTCTTCTTAGTTTCACTTTCAGTTTTGCTACTACTAAATTGTGATCACTTCCCACATCTGCACCTCTTCTTACCTTCACATCTTGTAATGCATGTCTCCATCTGCCGTTAATCATGATGTGATTTATCTGGTTTCTGTCCCGACCATTTGGTGATTCCCATGTTAATATGTGAATTTATGTTCTTGTGATCTTGTATTATTATTTTATTATACATAAACTTCATTCCGATAGTCTACATTTAGCGCTGACGTCACCCACCCTAACCGACTACAAACAGTATGACTCATTCATCGATTACATTTGATAATGTTTTCCTCGCGAGCGCGGACCATCGATCGAGTTTAACAACGAGTGTTAAAAAACAAGTGCGTGTTGGGTTTTCTTAAAATGATTTAAACTGGCCTTGACATTGTCTCGATTACAACCTGTAACACTAAGAAGTATCTAGTTGGCGCAATAATCTAGTCTACCTGTGACATATATCTCTGCGGTTGTGTTCAATAAAACTGTCTATTTGGCCTTGTCCTACCTGGCCTTTGATATTATTTTTTATGTTGCAAACCTCGACTGTGTACGGGTCATTTACATAACACTAGATGGACATTTGGTGAGTAGATTTTATTAATCGATGCTAGACCTAGTCAAGTCTCTAACACTTCACTCCCACTTCTCGCTGCTGGCTCTGGTCATGTCTCTAACACTTCACTCCCACCTCTCGATGCTAGACCTAGTATAGTTTCTAACACGCCCCTTCCACCTCTAGTTGCTGCCCCTAGTATAGTGACGTCTCTAACACTTCACTCCCACCTCTCGATGCTGGACCTGGTCATGTCTCTAACACTTCACTCCCACCTCTAGATGTTATAACTGTTTGTAAAATATATTGTAATATGTACGTATAACTGTTGTATAAATAAACAACACATAACACAATACAATACACCACAACACAACACAACCCAAACACACACACACGCACACGCGCACGCACACACACACTCACAGACGCACAACCACGCACGCGAGCGCTCTCACACACACACCCAGACACTCATGGTCATACTTAACTGAAGAGGTGATGTGATAACGACAGACACTAGCGCTCATACCTCGTTGAAGGTGGTTTCCATTGTTCCCACCAACTGGGTGTACATGACAAGAAGTGATGAAATGCTTAAACCGTTGGAGAGCGGGCTGAAGACCGCAACTGTAAGTTTCTACCGAGGCCAGCCTTTGTTACACTAGCAAAAATACTTTGGTGAGTCATATCTAAAGTTTCCTACCAAAACCGGTGGTCACATTTCTATCACCTCATGGGCACCTTTCTATCACCCCACGTGTTTATTTCTATCACCTCACAGGCACATTTCTATCACCTCACGGGTACATTTCTATCACCTCACGGGTGCATTTCTACACCTCACTGGCACATTTCTATCACCTCACAGGTACATTTCGATCACCTCACAGGCACATTTCTATCACCTCATGGGTACATTTCTATCACCTCATGGGCACATTTCTATCACCTCACAAACACATTTCTATCACCTCACGGGCATATTTCTATCATCTCACAGGCATATTTCTATCACCTCAAGGGTACATTTATATCACCTCATGGGCACCTTTCTACCACCTCACGTTATAACCAGTGGACCATCTAAAACCGTCTGAGACCAAAACCATCCTTCTGAAAAAAAATCAAAAGTGAAAAGCAGATCACGTCAAGCTCACCACCACCAAAAAAAGTATGTTGCTTTTTATATCTCTGTATTTGTGTTACTTGTTGTTTGTAACAAGACTACAACACCTACATATGTCTCTAACACGTTACTCCCCACCTCTCGATGCTAGACTTAGTATAGTTTCTAACACTGCACTTCCACCTCTAGGTGTTGGCCCTAGTATAGTGACTTCTCTAACACTTCATTCCCACATCTCGCCGCTGGACCTGGTCATGTCTCTAACACTTGCGGCGCACACAAATTTTATTTTCACATCGACAACGCGTCAACGATCGATTAGTTTTTCTACTAATAACTCTCTGTTAGCGCACAACACCAAACACGGATACCTGTCCTACTACTTGACACGTTTGACCATTACATCAACTCCAGTTGTTATCAACCAATATCGCTAGAACCGAGTTGGTTTCCTAACACCAACCTTTGTCCCCCTACAGCCCAACCGCGCACGCACGCACACATACACAACCACACGTACACGCACACACACACACACCCAATGGAAATATACAAACGGATACCAAAATTAAGAAATGGAAGTGTGAGTGTTGTGTTGTAAGAATTAGGAAATGGAAATATGAAAACCGATACAAAAATTATGAAGTGGAAATTTGAAAAACTATTACCAAAAGTATGAAATGGAAAATATGAAAGTTGTGTTGCAAAAAGGATGAAATGAAAATATGAAAACCGATACCAAAATAAAGAAAATGGAAGTGTGAGTGTTGTGTTGTAAAAATTAGGAAATGGAAATATGAAAACCGATACAAAAATTATGAAGTGGAAATATGACCTCACGGGCAATTTCTATCACCTCACGGGCACATTTATATCACCTCACGTTATACCCTGTGTACATCTCTGTCTGTGTGAAATAATTTTTTTTAACATTTCAGAAATGTTCTGCGCGCGAGAAATGTGGAACCAGAGTTATTAACACCACCCCTTGTCCCCCCTACAGCAACCACCGACAACCACCTGGCTGATTTCTCTAATCTACCAGCGAAGTTACCAAACACGGATAAATATCGTGTGTATACATATTAATATTTGTTGTAAAATATATATTGTATAAATATTGTATAAAAAGACAACACAACACAAGGCCGAATCATACACAACACAACCACCCATAAACCCAAACCCACCAGTTACACTACACCACACAACAATTACAATATCTACACACAAAAATACTAGACAAGACCAAAAGCCATGCCACCCGCTCCCGCCCACACACACACACACACACACACACACACACACACACGCGCACACACACACCAAGCTACTTCTAAATCAGCTTGTTGTTTGTAACAAGACTACAACACATCCACATACATTACAGTGTTCTGATGAGATCACTGTTGGATACTGTACCTATACGTAAACTTTCACGAAATACACAAAAATATCCTGTTATTGCTTAAGAATACACTACCTCCACAATAATTGGTCAATCTACACAAGTGTGCGGTGTGACCTCTTTAAAAGTGACAGTGAAAAATCATCATCTAAGCACTACTGTAAAGTTTTTTTTATTTTGACGTGTGAAGTTATGCGCGCATGCGCACCCGTCTTCGGTGATCTGATAAATATACATCTGGCGTTTATACAGCGTCGAGCTGGCCCTAAATATTGTAGAAATAATGGCTTAACAAAACTATTTAAAACACTACAGATAACCAATAGTTCTTTTACACTGTGAAAAGGACTATCAAACCAAGAAAGCTAACACCAATTAGTTGTAATTCACACCAATACCTGCACACAAACCACCAGACAAACCAAAATCAATACCACACACACACACGCGCGCACGCACGCGGGCACACACACACACATACCCAACACACCCAAGAGTCGTCACCCCGCCAGCAAAAAAAAAAAGTCAATAACCTCTCCCTTAAAAAAAAATATCCTTAGTAACCTACTAACTCGCCACTATCGTTTTTATGTTTCCGCCATTTTATATTAGACCTAGTATAGTCAAGTCTCTAACACTTCACTCCCACCTCTAGATGCTGGTCCTAGTATAGGCAAGTCTCTAACGCTTCACTACCACCTCTCGATGGTGGCACACTCCCCTGCTACACCCCATCACACACACAACTACACCCGCACACGCGCACACCCACACGCACGCAGACACACACGCGCACACAAACAGATACCTAGACAGGTATATACACAGGCACAATTTAGACATAAAAAAATTAAATGAAATTAAACATATAAATTAAACATATAACAAAACTAACCAGTAAAATAAATACCAGGCTTATAGATAGATAGGTAGACAGAAGCGCGCGTACAGACACACACACACACGCACACACAGATGCGCGCACGCACACACACTCACACAACCACACGCACACACAACCACACACACGTACACCTCTAGATACTGGTCCTAATATAGACAAGTCTCTAACACTTCACTCCCACCTCTAGGCGCTGGCCCTAGTATAGTGACACGTCTCTTTCACTCACACCTCTAGAACTCTAACATTTCACTCGCACCTCTAGATGTTAAAACTAGTATAGGCAGGTCTCTAACATTTCGCTACCACTTCTAGATGCTAGACCTGGTAAAGTGACGTCTCTAACACTTCACTCTCACCTCTCGATGCTGGACCTGGTATAGTAACGTCTCTAACACTGCACTCCCACCTCTCAACGCTGGCATTAGTATAGGCAAGTCTCTAACACCTCACTCACACCTCTCAATGCTGGCCCTGATATAGTGACTCTCTAATAATTCACCCCCACCTCTTCATGCTGGTTCTAGTCAAGTCTAACACTTCACTCCCACCTCTAGATGCTGTCCCTGGTATAGCCAAGTCTCTAACACTTCACTCCCACTTCTCAATGCTGGCACACTTGCCTGCTACATCCCAAAATGTACACACCCATGCGTCGTCACCCACGCCAGCAAAAAAAGGCTCCACTCGCTTCAAAACCCCCCTTAGTGACCTAATCCAATATTATCGATTTTTTTCCCCTGTCATTATCGATTTTTGATATTATATATATATATTGTATGTATATACTTGTATATGTCTAAACAAACACACCCAACATCACACAAAAATCCCCCTAAACCACCCCACCAGCTACAGCCCAACATGCATCGTCACCCACGCCAGCACAAACCATACCACACAGATACCTAAGGTATATGCACACGCACAGATACCTAGGAATATACACGCCAATACAATACATAAACGCTCTATCCAAAATCTCTCTTCCACAATACAAAACATAAACTTCTTGTCCCAAACTATCTTCGACTATGTACACGCACCCAACACACAACTTACATACACGCACCTCTCTGTCCTTTCTTATGACAATGACAACAATGACGACTCCCCTCTAGGTCTGGTCTGCAGCTGTACCCGGTGATATATTTATTAAAAATCCTTTTGTTATCTATGTTGTATACCATTAAATCTACACCAATCTGTGATCATATGCTGTTATTTTGAAAACACACTGTCTTTCCAATATATGTTAATATATGTTATTTGAAAACATACCTCCCATCTTCCAATATAAATATAAGTATGAGTGGATGGATTGCAAAGACTTATATATATATTCCTATGTGTTATCATATACATACCGCCCGTCTTCCAATAGATTTTCATATATGTTATTTGAAAAATACTGTATACGACTCTTACCAATATATATATATATATATATATATATATATATATATATATATATATATATATATATATATATATATATATATATATATATATATATATATATATATATTATTGTTATTTGAAAAATAAAATATATTAATTAAATTTTTTGTTACCTATGTATATATAACTGTTGTAATATATGTCTATATGTATAACTAAATATCGTCTACATAGTGTATAACTAAATATTGTAATATATGTAAATATATATCGTATAACTGGTGTACCATAAATATTTTGTATAAACAACAACACACCATTATCGAACTAACATATCGTTACATAAAAAAGACAAACCACACATTTTCCTTATATAAAAGTCATACGCCACCTGCGCTCCACCTGCGCTCCACTCGAATACTAACCGTATTTCCTTATATAAAAAGTCACGCTCCACCTGCGCTCCACCTGAATACTAACCGTACTTGCTTATATAAAAAGTCACGCTCCAACTGCCGCTCCACCTGCGCTCCACCTGAATACTAACCGTTTCCTCCATACTATACAGTTAGCTTCTTCGTGCTGTTATACAGTTCTCTCATATTCCCTTTGGCTGCAGCATCTTCTGCCTCTCTTGCCAACTCCTCAGTATACTTCCTCTTGTCCCTTTCGATACTTCTTTTTACTTCTTTGTTTGCTTCGGTGTACACTTCTTGAGCCTTGGCATTGAAACTTCTGGTTTTTCTTGTGTTTAAATCTGCTTTCTTGTTTTTCCTGTCTTTTATCTTATTGATGGTTTTTGTTGTTATCCATGCTTTTTGTTGTCGTTCCCTTTTCCCCAGTATTTCTTCACATGTCTCATTCCATACCGTTTTGATTTGCTTCCAATAGTCTTCTTTATTCTCTGCATCTTCCAGCTGTTGGAGCACCTGGAATTTGTTGGATATTGAGACCGCAAAATTGTCTCTTGTTTCTTGATTTCTTAGATGTCCTACATTAAATTGTTGTCTATAATTTTGCATTGCTGCATATCTCTTGAGTTTCATTTTTACTTTGGCTATCAGAAGGTGGTGGTCTGATGCCACATCTGCTCCTCTATATACCTTTACATCCTGCAATGATGATCTAAACTTCTTGTTTACGCATATATGATCAATCAGATTTTCTGTTCTATGGTCTGGTGATATCCATGTTGCCTTGTGTATTCTTTTATGTGGAAACATGCTTCTTCCTATAGCCAGTTGATTTGAAGCACAGAAGTTTGAGAATAGTTCCCCATTTTCATTCATTATTCCTAGCCCCTGTTTTCCCATGACTTCTTCAAAGCCAGTGTAGTCTGTACCTATCTTTGCATTCATGTCACCCATCAAAATTGTGATGTCTCTTCTTTTTACTTTTTCCATAATTTCCTGTAGTCTAGTATAATTTCACAGACTCTTCTTTGTCATTAGTTGGTGCATAACATTGGATGACATTTACATTTATTTTCTTTTTAGCTGTTTTAAAAGAAGCTGTTATTATTCTGGATCCAACGACTTCCCATTCAATGAGTGCTTTCTGTGCTTCTTTAGATAACATAAGAGCTATCCTTTCACTGTGGTGTGAATTTTCGTCTTCATGTCCCGAGGACAGCACCAATTCACCTGTGATGAGTTTCTTCCTGTCTACCTCCTTCCACTTTGTTTCACACAGTCCCAGAACCTCAATTTTATATTCCCTCATCTCTGCTTCTACTTGTGCCACTTTCCCGTGTTCGTTTAATGTCCGAACATTCCAGGTGCCAAATCTGGAAGTTCTCCTAGAAGAAAGAAGGTTAGTCAGCAACACAGACTTCTTTCGGCTTTCTCTGTGTTGCATGATACGCCTCCTTGCGAGAGGACCTTCCCCTATCTTGGATGGCTGTGTTTATTTTCTGTAATTGACTTGTCAATGTTTGTTGAAGTTTTTTGTGGTTAAAATTTTTTACAGGATGGGGTAACCGGCTCCATGCCCAACCCTCCCTAGTCGCTTTCTACGACATCCTTGGCAGGGAACAGTGTTACTATTCTGTGCTCCCCTTTCAGGTCCCGGTGACACACGGGTGAATAAGGATAGATATTACATCTAAATCAATATGAGAATGTATGATTGCCGATATCGAATCTTGTATCATTTCTCGAATTATTGTAAATGAAGTAGAGTGAAAGTTTCATATTTTGTGGACGCGCGTGTGTTGTTAATCTGTTAATTACTTCATAGTGATAGCACAGAGAGTAAGGGTGAGAAAGCCGGTAGTGTTTGGTGTGACTTGTAATGGAAAAAGAGCCTACAGTAATCCGACAGCATATTGTAACTTATAGCTGCCCTCTGATTTGCTAGCTAAAAACCTGCATTATACAGTCTGTATTTATTTCCACAAGCTTACTGTCTTGTCCCGCCTCTTTGTTTTAACACGAGCTAACGCAATGTTTACAAACTGCGTGACCTGTCAGTCATAACAGGGTAGCAAATCAGTCCGTGATTACCTTGTCCACTCACGCGAAGCTCATCTGTCAGTCACAATACTTCTCAGAGAGGCAAGCAGCTTGAGAGAGACAAAAACACAGACCCTTTTGAAGTTTCGTACTCAGGGGAAGTTAGAAACCCCTGGGCTCTTTGATCTTCAGAAGCGGGAATTCTCACAGAGAAACCCGTCAGGGAATAGTAAGTCTTTTGATGATGGTTGAACACTTCGATGAAGACCGACCGTAAAGCCTTTTATCTTGATACGCTTAGCTTCTGAATTCTGGGTAACACCGGAACGCGAAATTAACGCATTCAGAGATTTGAGAATCCTTAACACACACACATACACAGCTTTGATGTCTGCTTTCAACAACCGTTAGAGTCGTATTAAAATGTCCACCCATAACGGTACAGTTCTTCCCAATTTTGTTTAGATCACTGATGAAGGTACAGTGATAAGACGCGAATGCCAAAACGTGAGTGTGTAGTAACATTTAATCGTCCCTGTTTTGTTATCACTGGTTCAAAAGGGAAGAACAACCTGCAACAGCCAACTTTTTCTTTAACGGACCATAAAAGCTGACATGTTTTTTTTTTCAAATCAAACAGAGGTTTATTTTCCAATGATGATTAAATGGTAAAATGAGGTTCTACGTCCAGTCATCAGGTCATTGAATTTGTTCATAATACATGCAGATTATAGTCAACTAATATTTCAATGCTGGATTTCTGTGGTCCAGAATAACGCAGATATTTTGAGCTCAATTGATTGCCACGTATTTTGGAACACTGACACTTGTTGGATGCTCAAGAAATCGATCGTTATTTAAAAGTCGTAACCTTGACTTGGAAGGTCAACGTGCTTGTGATGTACATACGCAAGTCAACAGAGAAGTATCATAGATGTACCGGGGAATGATGCAACAGTTTTCGATTTCCATTTTCAAGTTCTGCTGTGTACCTGCGGAGGTTACAGTGAATGACGTCATTCGGTAACAAGTACTTTCAACCAGAGGAAATTACTGTGGCTGTTTGGATCCAGTTGTATGAATTTCATAACCCGTGTTGGATCGAATGCTTTACGAGGAGTATTGGGATTCCCGCAGATAAGTAGACATTGTATTGTGGTGTCAGTATACTAATTATTATTAGTGAGCACTTTTCTTTTGTCACTTTAACTCGTAATGTGCTTGTTTTTCATCGTAGGTGTCCTGGGGTGTTTTCCTAGGTTGATTTTGAGTGGATGGATTGCAAAGACCTATATCAAGTTTCTTTGAGGTTAATGGAATGGTGTAGATTCTTGTGGTTCTTTACGATACTATCTTTTCTTTAATTGTTTATGTGCGGTGATTGTCATTGCTAACGTGTATATTTCTATGTAATTGATTCTCTTCATTGTTCATTCTATATTTTCAGTATTAATATTATCTTGTATAATTTCTTAGTTGATTGATTTATAGCTGCATTTTTTATTAAATAGAAGATGATCAATCTCCAGTAATGAGTATCGATAGGGTGACGAATATAAGATATTAATTGAAATACTACAGTTCATTTGATGAGGTAAATATTAGAATTGAAATGTCGTCCGCGGAGTACTTCAACAAACAGGGTAAAATTCTTGGTTTATCAGGAGACAAATTACAAGAGTTTGCTCAAACAGAATATAAAGAGGCGCAGGAAAGAGAGAAACGGGAGTTAGAATTAAAAGATAGGGAATTAGCTAATCAGAAACGTATGAAAAGGTTGGAAATGGAAGATAGCGAAAAAATTAGGCAAGGCGAAGAGAGAATTACACTCTTGGAGATGGAAGAAAATAAGAAAAGAAGTCAATATGAATTTACACGTGAGGGAGAAAAACGAGCCCATGAAGAGAGAATGTTGCAATTAGAAATTGAAAGACAGAAGTTGAAAAATGGAAATGCTACTAGTCAATCGCATACTGCGAATGATGGTCAGAAAGGTGACATTAAAATCCATTTGCCAATGTTTAAACCAGGGGTCGACGATGTTACGTTCTTCTTGTCAAGATTTCAATTGGTATGCACAGAATATAAAATTGATAAACGTATGTGGTGTAGCAAACTGATGAATTTTTTATCAGGAGAGGCGTTAAGTGCAATCGCTTCGTTAGAAGGCGATAGTCAAAACTATGATGAAGCTAGAGCTACGCTATTAAAAAATATCAGCTTACAGCTGAAGGTTATAGAAGGCGTTTTAAAGAGTTGTTCCCGGAAACAGGAAAAGAGTTCTCACAATTCATTTCGGATATTCGTTTAACTTTTAATCGTTGGATCGAACTTGACAAGGTACAACGGAATTTTGAAGATCTGGCAGATTTAATATTACGGATAAGGTATTATCCTCAGTAAGTGGTAAGTGTTTAGCATTTTTACAGGAGCGGAATCCTAAATCCTTATCGGAAGTTGAGACCCTCGGGCGCCAGTTTTCAGTTGCTCATCCGAACTTGAATGTCAGAAACACTAAACTACATGAATCGTTACAGTCAGCGGGTGTTGCTACTGTAAATAACAGACAAGGAAAATTTAGATCGAATGGTGGTGACAGAGATAGGTTTCGTCATAGAAGTGCCAGTTCAGATCGAAATAATAATTATCAAAGAAATTTTTCTCATTTTGAAAACGGAAATAGAAATGATTCACCAGCTGGCAGAAGATGGAATAACAATCATTTTGGAACTAGTCAACAGGTTATTTTGGAAACAGAGACAGAATGAAGTGGCAACATTTGTATAACAATAGACAACAAAATGACAGGGCATTTCGGTCAAATAGTCATAATCTATCTGCTTACCATGGTAATTCCGTTCAAATGTCGGAAAATAATGTCGCAGATAACAATAATACTGTTAATCAAGCAAATGCGTGTGCGTCATTTGATTTTAATAATGCTGAAACATGTTTGGAATGCAATAATCTATTTCAGCCTGACGTCGTATCCAGACTGAGATGTGGACATCCTATCTCAGCGTTGTCAGCACATGAGAGAACCGGGTCTTTGGAGTTTTATACTGGTTTGATTAATGGGATACCAGTATCTTTGTTGTATGATACTGGATGTACGACGGTAGGCATACGTAAATCACTGGTGGACCCTGCTTGTTCCAAGGGTACTTGGGGGAAATGTGTCACGTTTGGTGGCAGAGTTGAACGATTCCAAACTGCAATGGTTCATATCTCTACACCGTTTTTCACAGGGAATATTACTGTTTGTTTGCTCCGGAAACCAGTTTGTGTTCTGGTAATAGGTCAAATACACGGCGCTAAAGAATGTACATTGGAACAAATAAAAGATTGGGAACTTAAAAACATACACAAGGCGAACATGGGGGTTACTCGAGCACTGGAACATTCTCAACAAAAAGTTGTACCATTGGGTAATGATGAATTGGAGAATAGCAACATTAGCAAAGAAGTTTTTGCTACATTGCAGAAAAATGATGATTCGCTAAAGAAATTTTTTAATTTCGTACAAATTAATACTACAAATGATATTAATTGGCACAAGCAATGGTATGCTATCGTCAATAACATATTAGTGAGACAATTCCTAGATGGGAAATCCTTTGATACTGTGACTCAAATAATGGTACCTAAAACAATGAGGGCTTATGTTTTAAGTCATGCTCATGATTCAAGTTGTTCAGGTCATTTGGGTTACTCGAGAACAAGGGCTAGAGTGCTTGCATCTTTTTTCTGGCCTGTTATATCAAAAGACATTGCGATGTATTGCCGTTCTTGTTTTATATGTCAGGAAGTTAAGTCTAGAGGGGCACATCATGTAGCTCACATTCAAGCAGCCGATATTCCGGTGCGTCCGTTTGAGAAGATGGCCGTGGACATTATTGGCCCACTTCCTATAATGTCATCGAGAGGACATAGATATGTTTTAACCTGCATAGATATGTGTACGCGTTGGCCGGAAGGTATACCTCTAAAAAATATTGCTACTCAGGATGTGGCAGAGGCTTTGTTTCAAATATTTTCCAGAATCGGTTTTCCGAGAAAACTGTTGTCAGATAGGGGCTCTCAATTTGTTTCCGGTACTATGACTGGGGTGATGAAAATGTTTCACACAGATAGATCACTTAGCATTGTCTATCACGCCGCCTCGAATGATATGGTGGAGCGTCTAAATAAGTCAATAAAACAAATGTTTGGTAAAATTACTATTGATTCTCCTAAAGAGTGGGACCGAGTTTTACCTGCGGTACTTTTCGCATATCGCGAAATACCGAATGAGCATACTGGTTTCAGTATATTTCAACTTGTGTTTGGGGCTCAACCCAGAGGTCCATTATCTTTGATTAAAGATTTGCTAATCGATTCTGATTTGTCTCAAGAGACAGTATCGTCATACGAGTATGTTGTCAATCTCAGACAAAGAATCATGGATGCATGTCAGTTAGCGACATCTGCATCAGAGAGATAATTCCACGCAAGACCTGAACATCTTCAGGCAGTATTTCATGCTGTCGAGGACATAGTCTCGCGTCTAATTGGGGGGTCTTCATTATCCGTGATTCAGGAAGGATCAGCGTTTCCTGAAGTATCTATGAATTTTTCTAACATACCAGTACATTCTACAGAAACTTATAAAGATGTGACGATATGTCAAGATTTATCTTTGGATAGCAAAACACGGGTGTCTGACTTTTTACATTCTTTTAATGGTGTACTTTCAGATATTCCAGGTAAAACTAATGTAATCATACATTATATACATTTAAATGATGAAACACCCATTAGAGTACGTCCATGCCCTATACCTTTGCATTTTCAGGACAAAGTGAACAAAGAAATAGATGACATGATTAGGTTAGGGATAATCAGTCCTTCTCAAAGTAATTTTGCTTTTCCTATGGTGATGAGATATGGCACCCATTCAGAATACGTAACCATGCCCTATTACCATTTTGGAGCATTTCTTTGTCAGGCAGACTTTAGTAAATTTGAAAGGGGGTTTGTCGCGAAATTGGTTTCAAGTCATTGCAAACGGGTTCAGTTAGATTTATAAACCCATCAACGATCGAGTGACCGCTTTCAAAATGGCGGCATATAGGTTAAGGTAATCAGTCCTTCTCGCTTTTCCTAAATTGTGTATCAGACAGGTAACAAAATCGCCAAGGATTCTTAAATCAAAGGCAGTATAAGTAAATTTGATTTGGAAGGGAAATTGGTTTCAGTATTGCAAAAGGATTTCGAGTGACCGCTTTCAAAATTATCACCAGTACAGGAAAAGCCAAGGGAAGGATTTCAGTACAGGGAAGGATAGTGTAGAACTGCATATAAGAAGGAACGGTAGGAAGTTCTCATTTACGGAGATATATGCGTATTTCGGCTGCCCACAGTTACGCTAAAAGCGTGTAACCCACTTCTGTTCTAAATATTAAAATCAATAAATAACAGTTTGGGAATTTACATGGATAGGAAGATAGAGTTTTATCAGCTGTATAAAACAAGATAAGATGGAACAATATGGATATTATATATGCCGAGAATGAGAAAGGCAAAATTTCAGTCGACGCACAGATTGGCTGAAATCGATGTTCGGAAAAGATTTTTTTTTGCCTAGTTCTAGCTGTGACGTCAGTACCCTCCTATACGTCCGCGCTAAGCGTATATAAACGTATCGGTAAAAACTGGAGAGATACACATCGAAAGAGGTTTGAGACAGACTGGAGGCAGAGTTTCGCCACTACCCATGAATTGTGAGCGGATCGCCAGAAACATTGTTCAGTCCAGTATCTGAAGTCTGAGGGTAAGCGAAATTATGATAACTACCGTGTATAATATTTTTTTTTTTATATTTCAGGTTCATATAAACTTCACAAAATATGCCTGTATAATAGTCATTGATATAATGTATTGTATTTTTAATATGATCTAACCATGTGCATTGTGGATGATTGTTGCTTGTACAAAAAGTAATCACAAATAGCCCCACAGCCTAATGAAGATATATTTATCATATTGCTTTATCGCTTACGAAGATAAAGGCAGTCCCATGGCAGAGATTGTCATAGGGAAATGAAGTGTTAGAAACTTCATCATGGAAGATCCCAGTACGAGGTTAAGGTGACTAGTCCCCTTCCTCGCTGCCTTTGCCTTCCCTTGTTCGAGCGCACAACTTTGTACCCATTTACAGCTGGTAAAATGGAGAGTTCCACAGCCAGGTTTCAATTCCAAAACTATGTAATTGTACTACCGAAGAAAGAAACGTGATCGCTTGGTCACTCTTTATTTATGTATTAATTTTGTGTAGATGCTAAGAATAGCATCAGTATTTGAATTTGTATTTGATATGATTTGGAAGGATCAAGTTATAGAAAGGGATGTATAGGAGCGGAATAAACCAGATGATGTTTATTACTGATATGTTAATATTAATTCTATATCATTGAATTGATGTTACTTGCTATGACTGTATAACTTTGACACCTGATGACTGACTTGTCTGACTTATGTGCTAGTCAGTTACACTTAATTGAAATGTTAATATTAATGCTATATCACTGAAATGATGTCCTTACTTACTATGATTGTATAACGGTGACATCTGATGACTGACTGGTCTGACATCTGTGCTAGTCAGCTACAAGTCTAGCCAGATACTAGCCAAGGCTGATATGTTGCAGGTTCCATGAAATAACTCAAACCAGACTGTCCAGTATCAGAAGCCTGTGTCGTTCATCCGAGGCAATCCCACAAAAGTGCAGGACCCCAAAGAGTGAACTTCAACTGGTCATTGGCATCCCTACTGTTGGGCCTACCAAGTCTGATATCAGCAAAGGACAGTTCAGTTTCAGCGGTATCAAGTTGAAAGATAAGTGTCCTGTTTGACACTGACCACCTATACATGTGAAACAGCCAATAGTTGAAAACAATAATTAACTATACAGAAACTCAGTCAACTGATGACAGTTATCCTTAAATTCAAAGGACTAATAACAGTGATTTCAGTAACTTTATTATTTAAGATCTTGAAGTCTAAACAGACAATAATAGTAATTGTGTGACTTTATTTTCTATATATTTATATATTTCAATGCTCTGTTCCAACTAGCAGTAATAGAATATTAGTGTAATTATTAAACTGTTTTAACTGTACCTGAGGATTTATTCACTTCTTCCATTTTGTGGGTTCAGTGAATGTACATTTTACTTATCCCCTAGAATATAAGTAATCATAAGATAGTCACAGGGAGGAGACACCTTAAATCCTGGTACTACTTCTTACCAACTGGGCCAGGGTTTTCACAGTCTGACTATTGTTATGATAACAATACACCAGTGCTTATTTCTAAGACTGGGGTATTACTTGTAAGGTCAGAACTCTTTACTGGCATACTCTTACATAATAAATAATTTTAAATAACCTCCCGCTACAGGGTTACTGGCAAGTCCGTTGGTGGATAGATGTAAACAGTTCACAGCTTTTTCTACTCCTCGTGGGTTATTCCATTTCAATGGCATGTGTTTCGGACTAATGAACGCACCTGCGTCCTTCACTAGAATGATGAGAATGCTGTTTTCTCATAGGCAAGATATTATTTCTTATATAGATGATATTTGTCTATTTAGCAATACGTGGGATGAACACTTTGTTGGTCTACCTTCACTTTTATCTACTCTTAGATCTGCTGGGTTATCTGCTAGACCATCTAAGGTGTATATTGGATTCTCTGAGATTACTTTTCTAGGTCATAGGATTGGTCATGGAAATCTTCAACCTTTGGAGCAGAATGTTTCCAAGATTCTAAATCTTTCCATTCCTAGGACAAACAAACAAGTCCGTAGTGTGTTAGGACTAGTACAATATTATGGTAAATTTATTCCTAATTTATCTTCAATTACATCAGATCTGTCCACTTTACTTAGGAAAGGGGATCCTAATGTAATTAGGTGGTATCCAGAATGCAATGCTGCTTTTCTTAAAATTAAAGATTTGTTTTCATCCCCACCGATTTTAAATTTACCCAAGCTTAATAATCTTTATACTCTTCGAACAGACGCTTCGTCCAAGAGCGTTGGTGCTGTGTTGCTTCAACAATTTGATGGACATCTGCATCCGATCACGTACATTTCGAGAAAATTAAACAAGGCGGAAATGAATTATTCGGTGTTGGAGAAAGAACTTCTCGCTGTGGTCTGGGCAGTACCCGAATTAGAGAAGTATCTGTTGTGTGTATCTTTCGTAATACAGTCAGATCAGAAGGCTTTGGCGTATTTAAAGACTAAAAACCACAAATGCGCCCGAGCAGCCTGTTATTAGATTCTGATGCAGCCGTATAATTATACGATTCAAGCAATTCGAGGGTCCGACAATGTGGTGGCAGACGTACTATCAAGGTGCCCTCAGGAAGACAGTACACAGGTTTTTTAATGACAGTTAATGCATGGTCAACACTAGTGTTGATGTAATTGGGACATTGAATTTTTATTGGTTTTATCAGGAACACACTTTAGTGTTTAGGGGGTAACGTTCACATATAGTGTATGTAATTGTTGCAATATGCTTATTGTCACAATGTTGTTTGCGCATAAATGGGCGCTAAACTTAACTGAGAGATATTATAAGATTTTTAATAAGCACACTTTTGTGCACTATTATAGAACAAAGAGGCCAAGGTTTTAATGTATTAACCTCTCGATTTGTAGATTGGTATATGTCGTGTGCTTTTTTGGTGGGTCCTTAGCGATGACGTAGATTGATAATAACTTATAATGGAGGACCAACGCCTTGTCAATGGTCTGACACATTATTGTATAGTCCTGTTTTATATTATAGCTTCCGAAGGAAGCCTATTATAGGACTGGTATTAAGGAATGAAGTATAATATTCTAATTTACGTGGACATGGAAGTAATAAACCGTAAAAACCGGAGTTAAAACCTTCCATTGTCACCGCAGTCACAGATGTTATTCTGGACCACAGAAATCCAGCATTGAAATATTAGTTGACTATAATCTGCATGTATTATGAACAAATTCGATGACCTGATGACTGGACTTAGAACCTCATTTTACCATATAATCATCATTGGAAAATAAACCTCTGTTTGATTTGAAAAAAAAAAAAAACATGTCAGCTTTTATGGTCCGTTAAAGAAGAAGTTGGCTGTTGCAGGCTGTTCTTCCCTTTTGAACCAGTGATAAAAAACAGGGACGATTAAGTGTTACTACACACTCACGTTTTGGCATTCGCGTCTTATCACTGTACCTTCATCAGTGATCTAAACAAAATTGGGAAGAACTTTACCGTTATGGGTGGGCATTTTAATACGATTCTAACGGTTGTTGAAAGCAGACATCAAAGCGGTACGGGATCTTAACATATACATACATACATATCAGAATCTTTATTCTCCATAAAATACATTAATATGTACAGACATGATATAATAGATACAACATGGCATATAGGAGAATCATTAGAATCTACATAAAGTGTTGAAGACGTCTCAAGTAGTTATATGTGGGTGTTTTTACATCGAACCTTTGTGTTACACATACATAAAATTTTTTAAGCTTTCTAAAAGACATTGGCATATAATGATATGATATAACCTGCCAAAAAATGAGAATTATTGAAATTTACAAAATGTGTGTGGAATACCATTCAAGTTGAGCAATATGGTTGTTTTTACATGGGGGTTTTATCAGAATTTCTGTTTGCCATAAAAAGCTTTGACAGCTAGTAGAGTGAGATATTAAATATAGCATCAAATACAATAGTCGTTTGGTATAGTAGACAGAGCACAATTGAGATTAGACGGTGGGGAAAACATTTCAGCAATTTAACATGGGTGTTTTTTACATCGAAGTTTCCATATTCTGTAAGAACCTATAATTGCACTGATACTGACATATTTACATAAAACCTTTGCTTCAAATTTCCGCAACCCTAGCGACATTAATCCACTCACACACTTTGCATGCACATGACCCAAACTACCAATTATCAGTACGATTACGTGCGTACGATAGCCTAGTTCGTTAATTTCTGCAGCCAATGGAAAGTTCATTCATAACCCTCCACTCCCAAAGGAGCATAGGCCTTCAACAAACACATGCCAAGTCCTCCTGTCACGTGCCATCATCTCAAGTTCTTTCCATGTTCTCCTCATCATTTTCACCTCTGTTTCCAACTCTCTTCTCCACGTACTTCTTGGTCTTCCTCTGCCTCTCTTGCCCTGGGGGTTCCAGAACAAGGACTGCCTTGTAATGCTATCAACAGGTTTCCTCAGTGTGTGTCCTATCCATCGCCATCGTCTTCTTCTCATCTCTTGTTCCACTGGCACTTGTCCAGTTCTTGTCATCAGTTCCACATTGGTAACCTTGTCATACCATTTTAATCCCTCTATTCTACGCAAGCACCCATTTATGAAAGTCTGTAGCTTTTTGGTTGTTGTCTTTGTTGTTCTCCATGTCTCCGAGCCATACAATAGGACTGACTTCACATTTGAGTTGAAGATTCTTATTTTCGTGTTGGATCCTATTTCTCTTGATCTCCATATATTTCCCAATGCAATGAAAGCTCCTCTTTCCTTTTGTATTCTTATTTTGATATCGCTGTCTGTCCCTCCAACTTTGTCTATATTACTGCCAAGATATGTGTATGATTCTACATCTTGTATTGGTGTTTCTTCAAGTTCAACCCTGTTTTCATTACCTGCATTTATTCGCATTATTTTTGTCTTTTCCCTGTGTATTTTCAGACCCAATTGCTGTGACCTCTCATCGAGTGTTTTCAATTTGTCCTGCATCTGATTACGGTTATGGGACAGGAGAGCCAAGTCATCAGCAAAATCCAGATCATCCAACTGCTTAGTCAGAGTCCACTGGATTCCATTTCTGTTGTGTGTTGTCGATGATCTCATAACCCAATCTATTGCCAGCAAGAAAAGAAATGGAGACAAGAGGCATCCCTGTCGCACTCCTGTTCTTATCCCAAATGGTTCTGTAAGCTGTCCTTCATGAAGAACTCTGCACGTCATGTCTTCATAGGTTTTCTTTATTAAATTAATGCTCTTCAGGGGAACTCCATAATGCCTCATCAATTTCCAAAGTGATTCTCTGTCCACACTGTCAAATTCTTTTTCGTAGTCCACAAATCCGATGTATAGTGGTGAAATCCATTCCAGACTTTGTTCAACTATTATTCTCAAAGTGGCTATCTGGTCTGTACATGATCTGTTTTGTCGAAAACCTGCTTGTTCATCTCTCAATTTCTTGTCTATGGACTCCTTTAATCTCTCAAGGATAATCCTGTTCAATACCTTTCCTGGCACTGATAGTAACATTATTCCTCTATAATTTGTGCACTCTTGTAGATTTCCCTTCTTAGGCAACTTAACCAGATATCCTTCCTTCCATTCTGCTGGTATCTCTTCTTTTTCCCAGACTTTACCAAGTAATTTATATAACATCTCTGTAGCCGTGTCGATATCTGCTTTGATGGCCTCTGCTGGAATGCCAATGGATAGTACTTATCAAATTTATGTTGGTAACATTTATCTAAATGGGCGTCATATGGTATTGCTGCCTCTACTATAAAAGCTGTTTTGTTCTGTCGATTGATTATCGTTAACTTTGCTGCGGGATGGACATTCGGAGTCTGTGGCTCGTATGACTGTCAGTGGTGAAAGCCGAAAGGAAGCCACTGACATGAAAACGGATGTCCTGACCGCAAAACAGGATACAAGAATAGGTTTTTGGAATGTCAGGACAATGTACGAGACAGGTAAGCTAAGACAGGTCACGGCAGAAATGAGATACTATAGGTTACACATTCTAGGGATAAGCGAGAGCAGATGGACAGGGGCAGGAAAAGTTAAAACAGCAACAGGAGAAACAGTACTTTACTCTGGAAGACAGGATGGACAGCACAATGAAGGCGTAGCCATTATTCTACAGAAAGGAATCGAAAGGACATTACTGGAATGGAAACCCATCAACAACAGACTGATAAGATTAAGATTGAGAGGGAGATTCACCAACACTACAATAATACAATGCTACGCACCAACGAATGATAGCGATGAGGAGGTCAAGGATGAATTCTATCAACAACTGCAGAAAGAAATGGAAGACACACCTAGATATGATCTTGTTATAGTAATGGGAGACCTCAATGCGAAAGTTGGTACACACAACACATATAATGAAAGAACAATAGGGAAATGCGGCAGCGGAAGAGCAAACGAAAATGGGGATAAACTAATAAGTTTCTGTAGCATTAATAACCTGGTCATTGGAGGAACAATCTTCCCACATAAAGAAATTCACAAATTAACATGGGAATCACCAAATGGTCGGGACAGAAACCAGATAGACCACATCATGGTTAACGGTAGATGGAGACATGCATTACAAGATGTGAAGGTAAGAAGAGGTGCAGATGTGGGAAGTGATCACCATTTAGTAGTAGCAAAACTGAAAGTGAAACTAAGAAGGGCTGCACCAACTGTAACTACACAGAAAAGGTTTGACATCAGCAAATTGAAGGACTCCCTTACCAGAAAAGCTTTTGCGGCCGACATAAAGAAACGATATCAATTTGCCAAAAGTCAGGAAAAGACATTGACTGATGATATAGACCAGAATTTCAACACCATTTCAACAATATACAAAGAAAGCAGCAAATCATGCTTGGGATTCCAGGAAAGGAAGAAGCAAGACTGGATAACACCAGAAACTTTAAACACCATAACGATGAGAAAGGAAATGAAAAGAAAAAAAAACAGAAGCGAAGTCCCCCAGGTTAAAGCAACTATATAGCGAACAGCACAGTCAGCTGGACAAGGAAGTTAAAAAGAAGAAATCATCACAGCAATCAAAGGGTTAAAGAACGTCAAAGCTCCGGGCCATGATAACTTAAATGCAGAGCTATTTAAGACAGACCCTGAGCTAGCAGCAGAACTATTAGAACCACTATTTGCACAAGTCTGGAAAACGGGGACAACACCATCAGAGTGGAACAAAGGAATAATTGTCAAATTGCCCAAGAAGGGAGATCTTGCAGACTGCAATAATTGGAGAGGAATCACTCTTCTCTCAGTTCCGAGCAAAATACTAGGCAGGATAATTATACAGAGAATTTCAAAGGCAGTAGATCACAAACTGAGGAAAGAACAAGCAAGATTAAGAAAGAACAGGAGATGTGTAGATCATATATTCACTCTCAGGAACATTATAGAGCAGTGCTCAGAATGGCAAAGACAGCTTTACATTAATTTTGTTGATTTTGAAAAGGCTTTTGACAGCATACATAGGGACAGTTTATGGAAAATAGTGAGGTCTTACGGAATTCCAAGCTGCATAGTGTCAATCATAAAAAGCCTCTATGCAAACTTTACGTGCAGTGTTGGGCAGAGTGACCTAACCTTTGAGGTGAAGACAGGAGTACGACAGGGATGCCCCTTATCAACCAATCTATTTTTAAAAGTCATAGACTGGGTGATGCGCCAGACAACAGAGGGCAGTCCAAGAGGAATAAGATGGACAACATTTTCTACATTGGAAGATCTGGAATATGCAGATGACAATGCACTGCTAGCACATTCACATCAACACATCCAAGAAAAAACGGATAGACTTAATAAGTTTAGCCAGCAGGTGGGCTTGAACATCAGTTTAAAGAAGTCTGAGGTCATGACGCTCAATGTGAGCAACCCTGAGCCCATATCAGTAAGGAATAAGCAATTGGTACAGACAGATACCTTCACATACCTAGGAAGCATAGTAACACCAGACGGCGGGGCAGGCAAAGACATCAACATCAGAATGAATAAGGCAAGTGTCGTGGAATATACCAAAACGAACGAACAGATGGACTAAAGGATAAAGAGTGAAGAGAGAAGGGAGGGCTGAAAATCGAACGCGACGCTTCGCGCACACAAATGCTGCCATCACGCGTGTAAGACTACATGCACTAATTTTTTTTCAGACGGACAGTGATAAATTCACTACCCTTCCCAGAGTTAGGTTTTAAAATCATAAAAAAACGCTTATTAGGAAAGATAACAATAGATGGGTTTACGGTTGAAAACATAACAGTACCCAGACAGCACATCTTCGAAACAGGAGGTAGAAAATACATATTTTGAACGCAGCCACGTAGCTCTTTTAAATTTGGATATTTGGGTTCCTTAGGGCTTGCTGCCAAAGAATATGTAAAACGTTACGCAATTTCTGCTCATAAAATTTTTTTTATAACGTGTTTGAAAAAAACCTTACGTTACATAAATAGCCTACCCTGTAAACTCCAAATTGATTGGAGCGCAGCAAATGAAAGACTAACCACGATTGGTCGGACTATAAATACTATCTTGGTTGTTAGGGAGACGTAGGAAGGTAACATTTTTTTCAAACACTTGTCGAAACGTGGCCTCATTGGCTAGACTCGCTGATATACTCACTTAGGAGCGTTAGTTCGAGACCACTAGTGCAAATAAGCTTGATAAAGCGACAGTGCGTTGAAGCCAGCTCACATTTTTGCTAAAATAAAAGCCTGGAACATAAGCAGATGGGAATTTGTGCCAGTAAATGTGCCAGAATTCATTGCTAATCAACGTATCTGTGTTTATTCTATGAATTGTGGTAAGCTTGAACCATTCAGTATCTTTTAATGAAAATTGAATGTAAATTGTTAATTTATGCCTGTATATATATGTGTAGTTCAGTGGCAAACAGGAGATAAAGCCTATAATGCTCCAGCCTGAACAGAGGGTGTCGGAGGGAAGTAAAACGGCATGGAATGGCCAAACAGTACACTGACACCTAGATGATTGATTAGATAGAAATAATGCTGGAAGTGCAGAGGCGTAGTGACCATTAAGGAGGGTAATGCTGGTATAAAGTATTTCAGATGAAGCTGACAGTTGGCCTAACGCTCTGAACTCAATGTTTGTGTGGTATTGTGCTCAGTGTAAAACTAGAGTATCAATTAGTTATGAAGTAGAAGGTACATCCTTCTTGTTTACAGGGACCGTGGTCTTGATGGTACTGAGCAGCACCTGGTCAGAGCTTTGCTGAATCCAGAGTCGGACAGCATACTCCTTGGTCCATTTAGCTATCAGTGAGGTGTCTCCAGAGCCCAGAGGAGAATTCGAGCAGAGGAGTCCTTTCCTGCCGCCATCACTCAAGATAAGCTGATTTGGCCAGCTGAGCTCAACATTATGTCCCCTCATCTTGAAATGACTTTATAAAAATAACATTCAGAGGGGAATTTAATTGTCTTAATATCAGGAACTGAGAACATCTCCAATACTAGTTTCCTTAAGACAAACTATTGAAGTCATGATGACAAATACCAACAGAGCTTGAACAAAACAAAACCAGTATTACCTCATTTTACTACTACACAACTGACACACATAGGATATTTTTAATAATATATGTCACTACAATATTCATATTAATCCATTCTGTACATAACTTGTAATTAAAATTGATTGTGATTCCTGGTTCCTTTGTATTTGAATCAGGACACATATACCTTTATGATAACCAGGAATACATATTGTTATTTGAAAAGTTATCAGTGATTCCTTAAGATATTCTCATAGAGTGTTATATGTATGTGAGTGTCACCGTGTTGTCAAGAGTAGTGGATTAAATTAAATTGTTTATCTGTCTGTTGTTGTGACTTACACTTCATCATACACATACCCTAGACACATAACGTAGTCATCACACTATTCCAGAATAATTCTGACTGAGATAAAGAGATATGTGGTAGCAAGTAAGGTTATCTATAATACACTACTCTTAATAGATATAGATACCTTCACAGCTGATCTCAGTCAGTACACTAAGTCCCCTATAAATATTTATAACATCCCACTTCACCACAGCAAGAACAGCCTTCTTTAGCCTAAACAACATCTGGAAGTCCTCCCAATACAGCACAAGCACAAAATTAAGATTATATCAGAGCTGTGTGCTTTCTGTGCTTCTCTATGGTGCGGAATGCTGGAGAGTTACAGAGAAGGAAATGTCGAAATTGTCCTCTATTCACACAACATGCTTAAGAAAAATTCACCGAATCTTTTGGCCGAATACCATCACTAACCAAGATCTGCTTACTCGTAGCAAGCAAGAGGACATGCACACCATCATAGCTGGCAGACGCTGGAACTGGGTTGGTCATGTCTTCAGAAGAGACCCCGATGCCATCACAAGAACAGCTATGCTTTGGACCCCTGAAGGAAAACGAAAGAGAGGCCGACCAAAAACAACCTGGCGGAGGACTGTGGAGGCTGAGATGCAAAGAATGAACCAGAGTTGGGGCACTGTACGAAGGATTGCCACCGACCAAGCAAAGTGGAATCAATTTGTTGTTGCCCTACAAGACGCCACTAGGCGTGATGGCCACTGACTGCTTTGACGGTCGGCGGCTAAGGATCAAAGAAGAAGAAGATTGATTATCGTTAAATCAGGTTTTACGGTATGTGTCTTAAATGAGGTGTTACTGCTGCCGAAAAGTGATGGTTTAACTAATATCTCTGTATTTATTGTTATGTCACTCTTATTATTGTATGAGGATTTCAGTTTCTCATAAATAATGTCTGCAGCTCTATTGTGCCTTTGTTGGTATAATGTTTGAAATTTGGAACATCCATTCTAGAGATGGCTACTGTGTGTATGTGTCGATACAATGCGTCGAAACAGCATCGTACCCGAACGATTCGATACACAGCCTTCTTGCGGTGTCGATACAGTGTCAGTTCCTGTCTGTTTTGCAGAGACACACTGTCTCACGCAGATTCGACACATAGTGTATCGAAAAAGCAGTTTCAGTTCCCGTCTGCTTCGCTGTTTTGCAAAGAGGCACACTGTATCATTGTCTCACCTTCGTGGGCCTTGTAAAAATGTGTCAAGCGTGCGGTACATTAGGCGTTCATAGATAGTATGGAAAATCAAACAAGTCATGATTTTTTTTAAATAATTCCTCAGGACTGAAAGAGGCTTACTACTAATAGGTGCTCGCATTGCAGAACAGAATTTAGCTGATAAGGCAGAAGGCAAGCGTGCTGCAAGAAAGGCCAGAATGCACAGCAACACTACTATCGACTCTAACCATGTGTGCCCCGTATGTGGCAGGGCCTGTAGGGCCAAAATAGGACTAATTAGTCACATGAGATCATGACACAGATGTGTCACAACTCAAGTCTGAAGCTGTCGCCATCTTCGCTTGCGATGGGCAACTATTATTATTATTACTAGGTGTCTGCTCGGTTTGAGTTGAATCATTGTCGCTGACTGTACCTATTTTAGTTTTATATAATGTGTCATTATTACTGTTATTATTATTTTCACTTTTACTGCAGCTGTCAGCATGTTTCCCTTGCATATCATCATAATGAAAACGACTGTGTAAAATTCTTAACAGTGGTCACACGAAATACCATAGATTTGTACTAACGAGAATAAGTAAATCTGCATACTAGGGTGTCACGACTCATGTCTCATTGTTTCAGTTAATTTACTTGTAGTCTGCTGTTTCGAAACAGTTCCATAGTTCTATTTCATCCAAGCGCTCATTATACGCATGTTACGGTACTCTTGATTCCTGACTTCAGGCGCTCTCGTAAGAAAACACGTTTTGTTTATACATAAAATAGTGTTTAAAACTTGTGTTCAACCTCATTTAATCTTCATTTATGGCGGAGAGAAGCCCTGTTTGAGATTATTTTGTAAAGATCAAAGACAACAAAGTAAAATGTAACGTGTGTTCTGGTATTTCAAGGGTTCGTCAACTTCAAGTATGACTAGGCACATGATATTATTTTTGCTGAGACGTTATAGACACTGCAGTTGTCAATGTTAAAGTATAAATGTAATGGACACTTTATTAGCTCTGCTGATATCTGTGTACTCGGTGTAGATTTGAATCATTGTCTACCAAAACTAGCTTACTCTAGTTTGATATTATGTGTTATTATTACTGTTATTATTATTGTTGTTTTTTTAATTATTTTTACATATACTGCAGCTATCATCATATCTCCGTTTTATTTCATCATAATGAAGACTTGTGTAAAAATATTGAATTTTGGTCACACGAAACGCCATAGATTTTCACACACGCCAGTACCGCGCAAGAAAAAACAGAGACATCGTCTCACACAGTTCACGACTGTCTATTAGAGACTTCTTTCTACCCGATACGGGCAAAATGTGCCGGTGTGTCGACACAGTGCGTCGAAACAGTTTGAATCACTGAGCCGACTGTCTCGAAACAACGGACTGTCTCGATTTTCCCACCTCTAATCCATTCAATAAATGTGACACTGTTTCGTATGGGTGGTTACATATTTTGCACATTTTCGTGTATGTCTGTGGGTAGTATAGATGTAAAAGACTTTCGCATTCCAGCAACTGTAACCTCGATCTCACAGCAAATGAAAGTATGTTATCACTTAATTTAACATTAGATAGAAAACTAGATGACAATGAATGGTTTACACATTTCATTTCGCGCACTATTCTCCCTTGATACGATTTACTTTTTAGTTCACTTAGAATTAGGTTAATTTTATGTGATTTAAATCCAGAATAAAAAGCATTTGCTGACTTGTACGTTAGACTCACATCTTCATCTACGTCTAAATGTACAATGTAATGGCCACTGTCATCCACTTTCACACTCACTCCTTCACGCGCGCATTCTTCATTCAGTTCTACCCAAAATGATTTTGGCCAATTCACCTTCGATCTTTTAGCTAGATGGTTTGTTTCGTTTAACTCGTAACTTGCAAAGTTATTCCTATCTTCATCTACTTGGTCTATTTTACGTTTTTTCATATGTCTATCTAACGAGTTTATTGCTGCAGTTTTTACAAGACTATCATCACAATTGAGCATACTGATAAGGAATGAAATATGTCGAGAGTGGTATAATATGAAGGGGTTTGGTATGCCAAGGCCACCCTTCGACCTGGGACAAAAGAAATAGCTCCTTGTGGATGATTCATTTAGCGCTAGCCATGTTTTAACGTGTTGTACAATTTCATCTTCAATTTCTTTAAGTTGTTTTTCTGTGAAGTGTATGTTAGAAAAATAAAACATGAGAGGACCGAAACACATTGGGTTAATTAATGAGATCTTTGCTGATGTTGGTAGTGGGGCACAGCTTAATTTGGTTAAATTTGATCTAAATTCTAATATAAGGCTGCTTGCTTGGAACTGGTCTGATGTATTATCAATTGTAATGTCATGTCCTAGGTATCTGTAGGAACGCCCTCGATCAGAAGAGGGGATTTCATGACCTTGGATATTAATGTCCGCCTTACGAGTGTTGACCCAATTGTTTCCGCTTCGCTGACCGCTGAACACTGCACACTTTTGTGGCTTAACCTCCATCCCGCTGGTCTCCATAAATACCGTTGTCTTCTGTGCCATTGATTGTAAGTTGTGTATGTTGGTGGCAAAGAGACTTACGTCATCCACATACCCTTGAATGGGATTCGGCATGTGATGTATTTGGTAACCTTGCTCAATCCACCGCAGCCATTTATCGATGCCTTGTTCAAATACAATGACACTCCATGGGCACCCCTGAATAATACCTTTCTTACGCTCGATCCGGTCTGTGATAGTACTGGCGTTTTTAACTTGATAGGAGGAGCCACTGTATATATCTTTGGTGATGTTGACAAAGACGTCAGGGTAGCCTGATTCGCTTAGCTCCCTTATCATAAATTCGTGGTCAATGCTGCCAAATGCATCTTTAATATCGATAAAGCACAGATAGGCCTTTCCTGATGAATGTAGAAAGTCACTAACTGCTGTTTTTAAAGTGAAGACATGTTCTTGAAGACCATTTCTTGGCAAAGATCCTACATACATACATACATACATACATACATACATACATACATACACACACACGCACACACACACACTCGCACGCACGCACGCACACACACACACACACACACACACATATATATATATATATATATATATATATATATATATATATATATATATATATATATATATATATATATATATATATATATATATATATACTGTTAAAAAAGGAAACGCAACTTTCTTGGTGTTACTTTTATAAAAGATATTCGCTGATTGGACATCAGTCAACCTATCGACTGTGTCCACCTGGTCATTAACTTCTCATGGTTACCTGAATTGTACTCACCTCATGATTCGTGAGGTCATGAAAGAGGTCAAGGTCAAAACAAAATTTTTGACAATAACTCGTGACAGGTTCATGAGAATCCCGTGAAACTTACTGAACACAAAACTCTCTGACCATATTATTGAATGCCTATAAAAGATTGACGCTCCTCGAATAAATTCAGTTGAAAATTTAATGCGAAAGTATGGCTCATCTCACTACTGAACAACGACTCATCATCATTGGACGTTTACAGACTAGACAGTCACAAAGTGTAGTGGCCAGACAATTTAATGTGGTTAGAAGCACCATTAGTCGCCTTTAGAGGCGATTTCAAGAAACTGGCTCAGTGGCAGACCGGCCGCGCAGTGGAAGACCCAGAGTCACAACTCCTGCCGAAAACCGCTTCTTACGGCTGCGTCACCTCAGGAATCGACTTGCATCTGCGTCCTCCACAGTCCAGTCAATGTCAGAAGCTCGTCGAATTTCAGATCAAACGGTCAGGAACCGGCTGCACGACTCTGGTCTTTGAGCTATAAGACCCTACAAAGATCCTGTTCTTACGGACCGGCATCGCAAGAACCGACTGCAGTGGGCGAACCAGCATCGTCAATGGACCGTTGGGAATGACTGGAGACGGATTTGGTTTAGTGATGAATCATTTTTTGTGCTCGAGCGACACGATAGACGGAGAAGAATTTACCGCAGAGTCCATGAGCGCTACGCCCAGAACAGCGATGTTGAGGCTCCTCCACATGGTGGTGGAGGTGTACTGATGTGGGGGCAATCAACTTCATGGGAAGAAGTGACCTGGTCCAAATTGAAGGACGCCTGAATGCCCAACGATACGTTGCTGAAATTCTTCGTCCTCACGTCCTTCCACTTCTGGCTGCACGAGGGTCGATTTTTCAGCAGGATAACGCTCGACCTCATATGGCACAACTCACCACCCAGTTCCTCGCTGACAACAACGTCCAGACCATTCCGTGGCCAGCCATATCATCAGACATGAACCCCATAGAACACTTTTGGGATGAACTCGACAGACGACTCCGCCAGCGTGACGTGGCTCCAGCCAATCTCCGACAGTTGTCTCGTGCACTGCGGGAAGAGTGGGGAGCCATCCCACAACAACATATTCAACGGCTAATCGGATCCATGTCAAGGAGATGTCGTTCTCTGATAGAGGCCAGAGGAGGCATACACCTTACTGAAACGGAGGTCTCAGTCGCAAAGAATATAAGTCCAAACCAAATTTAATGAACATCATTTCATTGCTAAAGTCTGACAGTTTCTTCATGCCAAGATTAATTCCGTAAAATAAAATTTTGGTACACGTTTGAAATTTCGTGTTCATTACCACTGCAATAATGTTGCGTTTCTTTTTTTGAACAGTATATATACATACTGTTGTTTTCTTAACCCCATTGTCAGTGTCAGTCAGAATTCGGAAGTATCTAGCACGCAGCCTTAAACTATTTCCTAGTGTGGATTAGTTACTGGTTTTCGTGGAGATTTCATTTCTGAATTTTCTGGTAAAGGATAATAGTGCTAATGTTTTTGAGAAGTGATAGCTTTTTACATTTAGTCTTCACTTAGATTTTCTCGCTAGTAAAACGAGTGAAATAAAGTAACGCGTAGCCATTTCCTACCAGATATTCTATTAAAATGGTAAATCAAGCCACCCGTATAGACAGTAAACTGGTAGTGTAGGATAGAATACAACGTTATATTTCATTTGTGCATATTTGTTATAGTGTCTAATATTTTAATCATATACGGCAAAGCCAACAGATGCCGACAGTAAATAAGTAATTAATGACAGGCGATAATTGTTTAGGTAGCGCATATGGAGAGATTAAATAATACTTTTCATGTTACACTGTCCCGGCGAGCAGGGGCGGGGGAGCTAACATACCTCAGACCCGTCTGAACTCAGCAGCCAGCGGAATTTGCTAACTGTTAGGAGTAAGGAAACACCGTGTGCCTTTTAAATTTAATCAAGACTGACGGAGTGGAGAAGAGATCGTCTTGTCCCCGTCTGTGTGTGTAGATATAGAATTAGCATATTTTTTAAATAAATGTGTCTTGTATTTTTCGCAGACCTGATCACAAGAGCGGTCAGCGGTCTTTTTTTTTTTTGTTTTCTTGTTCCTTTTTTGGATTTGTTATTTTCTCCTTGTCTTGGCTGTGCGTCACAAATTTCATTTGTGAACGGGCATACGTCAGATAGTATTGAAGGACAATAAATTTGGTTTTTTAATAACTGGACTTACAAATCCCAGATATATATATATAAAACCAGCCACAACTTGACCGATAGAAGAACCATGTAGCATGTTACGCAATTGCCTAGTTAAATGTATGAAAACCGGAAAGTGGAATACACGTATACAAGCCCGAAAATTAATGCAGGGGTATTTTTTTGTGTTTATCTAGGGCAGCCAATCAGAAACGGGGTTTCCCACGGATAGATAGAACAAACTTCGAAGATTGTATATGGAAGAATAAAATCGTCAGAAACATAGTTAGAATTAGAAATCGGGAAGGAGAACAAAATGACAGACAAGGATGAGAATGGTCTGCTTTTGACGGGAATATCTTCATTTATGTGTAGGTACAAGTGTGACGTAGAACGAAAATATTGATACAGTAATCTGACAGCCTTTGCTTTCCCATTTAGTGTCTTCCATTTGATAAGCAAAACCACGCAATTTTCTGAAAGCATTACTCATATCTAATCCACCCCCTTTGTTTCTTAAGATGTAAACAAACAGACGTTTACCAATTTCCGTGACCTGCCAGCATAACAGGCAGCGAGCCATAATTTGTTTACTTAGTTTCTCACGCGAGTTGATCTGCCAATCACAGGACATCGGACAGATCGCACGTGGGATAAACACTTAACCCTTTGATCTTCAGATACAGGGGAACTCTGACGCCAATTTTGCATTTCATCTCAAGAAAGCGAGCGATTTTGAAAGACATTCCGTTAGCGGGACGATGTCTTCGATGTCGGACAAAGCATTGCTTGACGAGATAAACGGTGGCCGTCAGATAACTTTTCATCTGGTCCACAGTTTCTCAATCCTATGGTTAGCACGTTAATGCGAAATTAACACCATTGGGGATCTGAGAGCAAATGAATGGATATAAGCAGTGGTCTTTTAAACTCACTGATCAGTGTCGCTCAGAATTTTGGATAATCTAAACGCGTTATTCTAGAACCATTATGGGAGTGTGTTAATAGCATTTCGTTGGGATTGTTTCATTTCATATTTGTGGTAATAGAAATTAGCATTTACGTGATTTAATGTGTTAAGTTTACCATTATAATTCACTGTTACTTCTAGCGTTAAAACTAGTGAAATAAATAACTATTTTTCTTTGCCAGGTTAGAATGATATTTTTATCACCCGCTTCTCGGGAGCCGCGCTGGTGTAATGGCTTCGGCGTTGTACTGGCGACCAGATGTTCATGGTTCAAACCCGGGCGTCGGCGTTTGAAGAAATGTTTACGGCCGGAAATTTGACTGAATAGCCTGAACGGCTCCTGTGATAAACCCTCTGTGGATGGGAAGGAGCGAAGCTCCTGACCGGGTTGGAAGGAAAGTCCTCAGGTTCCCCAGCCTCGCAATGACATGTCATTGGGCCGAAGGGCTGAAAGCCCAAGTGCCGCTGGTTAAGAAAAAAAAAAAAAATCACCCGCTTCTCACACCAGAAGATACGGTTTAGTGACTGATTAAGTGTAAGCGCGACTATAGGGGCCGAATATGATTAACGTTTATTTCATTTTAGTATTTTATAGTGACTATTGTTATACCTTATGACTAAACTACACAGGCGCCGACAATAAACTAACTATTAAACACAGACGATATTTGTAAGTGCGCGTAGGGATAATTAAACAATAGTTAACAGTGTGAGCTGATTGCTAACGCGCGTGCAGAGGAGTGGGAAGGTGCATACCTTGGTCAGAATCTCAAGCGCAGCGCAGGCGAAAAAAGAACTGACCGTATTGTTATAAATAAAGTCACCATGTGCCTTTTAACTTTAAGCAGGACTTCCGGAGTGGGAGAGAGACCGTCTCGACCCCGTCCGTGTATTTATATAATAGTTGCATTTCTTTTCATAATGTCTTGTTTATTTCTCGCAGACCTGACAGTGCGGCTAGCGTTTTTTTTTTCTTGATTTTAGTCTCCAGTACTGATGGGATTATGCTGTCTTCTTCGCGACTTTCGAGTCCATAAGTCCATGTTGTGAACAGGACTGGCTAAAAGACACATAAACATTTTAATTATTAAGTGTAACTGGACTATCAATTCCCAGTGGTATATATATATAAAATAATACTAACATCTAACTTTTGACGGACGCAGCAGAAGGTTGTGCTGTTTCCGAATCGGCACTCACCCTAGAGCCAGCTAATAGGATTTGCATCATCACCATTATTACATATTGTAACATTTGTCTTAGCAACCAGATGCTTAGCAATACGGGAACTACTTTTCTCATTTCTTTTGAAACTGTGAACGTCCACAGCACGTCTTGCATCAGTAACTATTTGTGGTGACAATCGTTTCATTCAGGAAAAATTACACCACCAAATTTGGCGTCCACCTTGTAATTATTATTCGATATAGGCTGGACTGGGGCCATATTTGCGCAACCCCCTTGACAATATAGGTTCAGGGACTATTGTATTTTTTTCACGGGATACCAACACCACGAGTGGGTAAGCGAGATTGTTGTGGCCACGTATGAGAGTGAGAGAGAGAGAGAGAGAGAGAGAGAGAGAGAGAGAGAGAGAGGGAATATTTTTCTTTTGTTACAATCATTGTACTAACTTCTTTTTTTTATTTCGCTAAACTGAGAACTTTACTGAGTAGTAATTTAGTGGGGAATTTGTTCTTCATATTCTATTCTGCAACCTAGTGCTTATCTTTGACCTTTGGGTTATTAACTTCTTTTGGGATCCTTTCTCAACTAATGGAGGGCACTTATTCGGTTATTTTCATATATCTGCAACCATGATTTTATTGATTTCTTTTGTGATTGATGTTGTAAAAAGTTTAATGATAATAAACAACAAAAAGAACTTAATATGTGTGTTGGTCACACCCATACCCAATTAACTATAGTTTTTTCACTTTTGTGTGTATTGTTGTCATATAATTGTGTGTGTGGGTGTGTTTAGTGTAACTTATATTTCATATAGAGAGAGAAAGGTTGTCTTATACTAAAATATAGTCGTATAGATAGGCTGGACTAGAGAGACTACTCATTCCAGAGAGAGATCTTCCTCTTACACTATCCCCTCGTGAACGTCTATTTTTTACACCTTTATTCTCACATATTTACAACTATCACTTCTGCCTAGACGGGACCATAATATCTTCTGACCTATCTAAACATTTACGACAACAAGTAAATTTGGAGGGAGTAAGTAGTTGTGATGTATTTTTCAAGAATAAGTGTCCGTGCATTGAGAAATCATGTGTTGTTCCTATTCATAATTCAAGATAAAATCGTTAACACGACCGATATAGGAAGACAACACATTGCTATAAAGGTCTACTCACTGAGAATGGAAATCTATAACTCTAAAGGCTTGAACTGGGAAAGGTGCGATGCACGAAACCAAGGTCTGAAACCCATCTAGCACAAACCCCTCGAAATTATTTTTTTTTGGGAAGTTTGCTGGAGGTGCTATCCTTGTTTCTCATACGTCCGGAAGTTCCATATATAAGGACGGTTGAAACTGATTTCAAATTCACTTGTACAGCGAAGAAGACAAAAGGACAACGGCTGGAGAGAGAGACGTGTAAAGGCCATTATTTTGTTATTTGCAGCCAAGCAGTTCTATTACTCCACAAAAGCCAGTCTTTACTGATCTTAATTAGATCCTGCGAGGTTATGTAAAGTCACTATGTAAATTAATACAGTAATTACAACTTTTATTTCAGGATTTGTTTAATCTATATGTTATGAAAGTATCATGCATATTAATTGGTTACTTGGTATGATTGTTGAAGGTTGGAACCTGATATATAACCACCGTGACCGAGTCCGTATCAGGGCTAGCACAATCCTTTTCAGGACTAATAACAATTCTTTTCAGGACTACCAACAGTCATTATCAGGGCTTTTCTAATAATATGTCTTCAAGTTACTGCACTTTACAGGGCTGACTTGTCAGGCAGAGGGATACTATAACCTCATACCATATATGTATGTCCATATTATTTTGTATTATTTGATTTTATAAAATGTTCCACAGTAGACACCTGTCTTGTCACTGATCCATAATCATGCATTTCCACGCATACATCTGAAAACAAATTCATCTCACCTACAAAAGGAATTTGGTAATTATTATCCAAAATAGCCACATATCCTACAATTATCTGCAGGTTCATACTTATCAACCCAAAGTTAGAGGTTCGTGATCAAGAATTGCTCGATGATCAATGCTAATCGCCCCAGCAGTGTCTGGATTGGTAGAAGCACGACCTACTGAAGCTGTACATCTCATATGAACACTGATTATCATAGACGTTGAGTTATATTTGTGACAATCGTGCACCCAAAAAGTGATAACTGTCAAGCAGAGTTTTATGATGACAATTTGCATGATAAACTAGTGAAAGCTATAAAGTGAATAAGACAGTGAAGACATCTATTACCCAACAAATTGGAAGATTCTTAAGAAATAACATTTGTTTTAAACTTGTGAAAACTGTAATTGATTTCACATCTTTGGTTTTTATGTAAATATAATTTTTTTTATCAACAGTCACACACAATCACCACGATTAGATAGATGTAAATAAAGAGGATATATAAATTGTATTCACCAGCTTTATTCATTCAATATATACTACTCGTCAAAAGTCAAGGGCCACCCTATTATTTTCAATACACTTTTATATAAGCGCATAGAAAGATTAAATGAAGGAAGTTTTTAGTAAAAATGGGTGCAATATCTTCCTCTGACAGTCCTCTATGCACGTTAAGCATAAAAACAACTCACCGACAACCATGGTGATCACGTGCAATTTGGTTTGCTGACCATAAATTCACATTTTTAATCTGTTTTTTTCAAACTTCCGTACAACCAAACAGGTGAAGTAATAGTGCTGATTGACATTCCACGTGCAATGGCGACTTTTCGTGAACAGAGTTCACTCTTAATTTGTTTTACAATCAGCAGACTTAGGGTAGTTTCATCACTTGCAAAAGCCATGCCACTGAGAAGAAGTCTTGACACCCTACAAAGAAGGAGGGCTATAGCGTGGGTTGAAAAAGGTTTATCTGTCCGTGAGGTTGCTAGACGGCTTGCAGTGTCACACTCTACTATCCAAAGAATTGTGGAGAGATTTCAGGCCACAGGAAGTGTGGAGGATCGCCACCGGCCAGGTCGCCCTAGATGCATCAATAGACATGATGACCGGCACCTCTTGTTGTCAGCCCTGCGCCATCGAACAGTGACTTGTTCCACTCTAAGATGTCAGCTGAGACAAACTGTAAACGTTAATGTCAGTCAAAGCACCATTCGCAGACGTTTACATGAATTTGGACTGGCTGCTCGACGTCCTGCAGTCAGAATCCCTCTTACTCCTGCTCATCGCAGAGCCCGTGTTGCTTGGTGTCGAGAGCACATCCGATGGACAAGGCAACAATGGAGTCAAGTTCTCTTCACTGATGAATCTCGCTTCACTGTGTCATTCAATGATGGCAGGATTCGAGTTTGGAGACGACCAGGAGAGCGATTTACTGATGACACAATTCGAGAGGTGGATCGTTATGGGAGGGATTCTGTCATGGTCTCGGGAGGCTTCTACAGACACGGCAGGACCCCACTCTACATCATCCAAGGCAACTTGACCGGCCCAAGATACCAGAACAAAATCTTGAGACCAATTGTTCAGCCTGCTCTGGAGGCCTAAAGGTGGTAATGCCATCCTCCAAGATGATAACGCTCGACTCCATCGAGCTCGTGTGGTGAATGAGTTTATTCAGCAACATGGGATCATCAGGATGGCGTGACCAGCTCATTCACCTGACCTTTCTCCGATTGAGCACCTCTGGGATGTCCTTGGTCAAAGATTGTCAAAAAATCACCCCCTGCCAATGGATGTTGCACAGCTGACTGCATTTCTGCTTCAGGAATGGCAAGCTGTTCCTCGGGATACTCTTCGGACCCTTGTGGATTCGATGCGTCTACGCTGTCTTGAATGCCTTGCTGCAAACGGTGGTCATACCCGATTTTGAAATGTCTATTTGTCCAATATCTATTGTGTTACTTTTGAAAAGGTGGGTGACACACTTCACAGCTTCATTGCGTTTGAATGTGTGTTTCCATTTCTTTACGGGACATGTCAATTTCTTCTTCTTCTTTGATCCATAACCGCCAACCGTCAAAGCAGTCAGCGGCCATCACGCCTGGTGGCGTCTTGTAGGGCAGCAACAAATTGATTCCACCTTGCTCGGTCGGCGGCCATCCTTCGTACAGTGCCCCAACTGTGGTTCATTCTTTGCATCTCAGCTTCCACAGTTCTCCGCCAAGTTGTTTTTGGTCGGCCTCCCTTTCGCTTTCCCTCGGGGGTCCATAGCATAGCTGTTCTTGCGATGGTATCAGGGTCCCTTCTGAGGACATGGCCAACCCAACTCCAGCGTCTGCCAGCTATGATGGTGTGCATGTCCTCCTGGTTACTCTGAATAAGTAGTTCTTGGTTGCTGATGGTGTTTGGCCAAAAGATTCGGAGAATTTTCCTTAGGCAGATTGTGTGGAAGGAGGACAGTTTCGACATTTCCTTCTCTGTTACTCTCCAACATTCCGCACCATAGAGAAGCACAGAAAGTACGCAGCTCTCATACAGTCTTAATTTGGTGTTTGTGCTGTACTGGGAAGACTTCCAAATGTTGTTGAGAATAGCAAAGGCTGTTCTCGCTTTATTCATTCTGTTGTTAATGTCCTTGCTTGTTCCGCCGTCAGGTGTTACTATGCTTCCTAGGTAAGTAAATGTGTCTGTCTGTTCTAACTTCTGGTTCCTTACTGTTATTGGCTCAGGATTGCCCACATTTAGTGTCATGACCTCCGTCTTCTTCAGATTGATGTTCAGGCCAACCTGCTGGCCATACTTATTCAGTCTATCAGTTTTGTCTTGAATGTGTTGGTGTGAATGCGCGAGCAGTGCAATGTCATCTGCATATTCCAAATCTTCCAGTGTAGAAAACATTGTCCATCTAATTCCTCTTGGACTGCCCTCTGTTGTCTGGCGCATCACCCAATCTATGACTGTCAAAAATAATGTTGTTGATAAGGGGCATCCCTGTCGTACTCCTGTTTTCACTTCGAAAGTTACATTACTCGATCCAACACTGCACGTAAAGTTAGAATAGAGGCTTTTTATAATGGAAACAATGCGGCTGGGAATTCCATAAGCCCTCAGAATTTTCCATAGGCTGTCCCTGTGTATGCTGTCGAAAGCCTTTTCAAAATCAACAAAGTTAATGTACAGCTGTCTCTGCCATTCTGAGCACTGCTCTATAATGTTCCTGAGGGCAAATATATGGTCTGCACATCTTCTGTTCTTTCTGAAGCCCGCTTGTTCTTTCCTCAGTTTATGGTCAACTGCTTTTGAAATTCTCTGGATGATTATCCTGCCTAGTATTTTGCTGGGAACTGAGAGGAGGGTAATTCCTCTCCAGTTGTTGCAGTCTGCAAGGTCGCCCTTCTTGGGCAATTTGACAATTGTTCCTTTACTCCACTCTGTTGGTGTTGTCTCAGTTTGTCAATTTGGTATTCAATAAATGCCGTTTTGACTGATACCAATTACGTTTATATCAGATTTGTTTTATGGTTTCAACCAAGGTTTTTCTAAGTGGCCTTTGACTTTTGACGAGTAGTAGTTGATATTGAGTTTGGTTGAATTGTTATTAATATCACAGGTGGTCACATAGCGGAGGTGGCGCAGTAAGGTCTGACTGTGCTCTGAATCTTTTCAGTACAGATTCTTTCACAGCCGTGACTGTCGAGTGATACCAGTGTACTTCTCTGTCACTGGGACCTCACACATTCTGGAGAGGATACTATTTCTACTCTAACACTATCACCACACATATAAAACCTTCCGCTACAAACCATCATCATCATATGAACATTAATTTTTAATAACCAGATGTTTCCCAATACTGGAAGTATTTTTCCGTTAAAGAGTGAACCTCAAGAACTCTCACAGTTTTAACTGTGGGTAATAACACTTCTAGGAGAAGCCCCATATTAGGCGTTCACCTCATTTAACTAATTTCTGAGGATGGACTGGGGCAAATTTGGATCTGCGACAACTGGAGTGACAGAATATTAAATGAAAATAGATAATATATTCATGGAGTAATTCTATTACCAAGGGATATTACAGACCTACCATACCAGACAATTAGGTAAGAGTGTGAGAGTGGCCACTGTTTGCAAGAGTGTGCGAGTATTTTCTTGTTTTGAGGGAAAACTATACATATTTCGGATTTGTCCAAAAACTTGTTTATTTTACGGAGTACCAATACTGTTCATTCTGTAACAGAGTGCTAACCTTCAACCTTTCGGTTAATAATTTTAGGGTTCTTCTCTCCCTTTGGGGAGGGTGCACGTTTTTCTACTTTGTTTCATATGCATGTAAATGACTCTTTGATCTTTTCCTTTAGATATTTTGATGTTGTCGAGTTTTAATGATAATAAACTACAAAGAAATTTACTTTTGTGTGTTGGTCAGACCCATTCCCATTTATCCGTAGTTTTTTTTCACGTTTGTGTGTCTGGTTATCACACAGCTGTGTGTGGGTGTAGAGAAACATATCTTTGTTTCTTGATAGGGAGATAAAAGCTGTCTGGCAATAAAGTACAGTGGTACTGATAGGCTGAGAGATTACCTAATCACTCCAGAGACAGATCTTTTTTCCTCAATTTCCACCTGTGAAAAATCTATTTCTATACCTTCTCACGTATCTGTCGACAACCACTCTATGTACACAAACGGGCCAAATAAAACAATTAACCTTCCGTACGACATTTGGTATGATACGTTTCTCATAATAATTATGTATTACGAGAACTTGACCAGGCATTCAATTTTCTGTCATACCCTAACAAATTCTTATGTATCAAGTTTTGGTCTGTTTTTATACCGGTATTCTATGTAGTTCATACTTATAAATATTATTGTCATATACAAATTCTGCTGATTTCATGAAAGAAAGATTTAGCATAACAACACAGAATAAGTACAATGCAATAGAAGAAACACAGAGTATATATGAAAAGTGCGAAACCAATGCCTCAAAAATCAAAAGAAATCATGTTGGAAGTAAAGAGGACTGTAAAGAAGAAATGGATGAGAGATGGATGCAAGAAGGAAAAAATACAAAATAAAGAAGAATGACAGACTAAATAAGGCAATAGTAAACAGATGTAAAAGAGCAATGGAAGTATGACTAAAGGACAAATGCAGAGAGCTTGAAGTGAGTACAGAAGAGAAACAAACTCTGTGTACTCGCAACTAATAAATGAGTTAACAGACAGAAGGGCACACACAGCTACTGGCTGATTTGAAATAAAAAAAGGAACATTGAGTAAAGAGAGCATAATAGAAAGATGAACAGACAACACAAACCACAAACGATCTCTATGATGACGAAAGATCATAATCGAAAGTGCAAGATAACTGTGGAGGAACACCAACACTTGTCACAGATTAATGAATGCCATGCGACAAACGAAGAAAAGGTCGTCTTAAAGAAAGTGACTACTCCAGAATGTATTCTCTAGTATTGTTTTGATACTTTCAAAATCTGTGTTGTATTAACTACGCCTGCAAAGTGATAGTCCGTGTTTGGCTTCCAGAGCTCCCAGGGTGGCACCATTGGCTTGCATTCACTTCTGTTATTAATTGATGCGGCTAGAATTCCAGGTGCACTAGTTCTTATAATGGAACCATTTTGGGTAGCTACTGAACAACGAGTATGTTCAACTGTAAAACATGGTTACAAAGTGCACTTGCGACATTGTAGTGATAGATATATAGTAAAACTATTTAAAAACACAACTTGCTGACACAGTAAAAGCGATAGTGAGGTAAACATGAAGAAGTAGATAGTGTAAGTAAATAAATAAGTAAAGAAGTAGATAGTAAGGGAAACAAATGGGAGCACTTGAAAGACAGACATGGGAGCACACTCATTAGTGTATTACAGACGGAAGTGGGAATATTCTGATGAATAAAATATAAACGGAGGTCGGAGCAGACTGGTGATTATAATATAACCGGAGGTGGGAGCAGACACATGATTACATTATCAATCTTACGTCAAATATTAAAAACTGTATTTTTGAGAAGTGATAAGAATAATCTGCTCTGATGGTGCAGACTTGAAACTTTTTAGTTGAATACATAACGGTAATCGGAAGGAAATCAAATTTAATGCGGTATTTAATGTTGACGTTGTTAACGCATGTTTCTGTTCTATGTATTTATTCAGAGAGTACAAATATACATGATGTCATTATGAACAGATATTGTTCTGTTCTATCCAATACGTTACATTATGTATTATCTGTTATATTATATCTTTTCACTGTTTGCCACATGGGAACATAAATGTTTATCCCCAGTTTGTTATCATCTTCTTTAGATGCATTTGTACACTATAATACTGTCCTTTTTTTTATTCTACAAATATATCATTATATATATATATATATATATATATATATATATATATATATATATATATATATATATATATATATATATATATATATATATATATATATATATATATATATATATATATATGTGTCATCATCTTTCGCTTCCCTAGCAGTAGCATCCTCTTTATCTCCTGGAGAGGGAACCCGCACAAAAAACCAGCTCTTGGAGTGAGAGTATATGTGGCTAGTTATTGTACATTATATATATATATATATATATATATATATATATATATATATATATATATATATATATATATATATATATATATATATATATATATATATATATATATATATATATATATATTTATATATATTTATATATATATATATATATGTGACAGTGCGAAGACGATGTGCGAAGGAGAATAAGGATCTGTGTGTAATGTTGTCGTCACTCTCTCTGGCCTACTTTCACACATGTTCCGCAGTCACAGAAAAACTCTCTTGATGACAGGGGTCCCACTTTTATTAATGAAACCCTATCAGGTAGCACATGAATCATACAGAAAACAATGTTGTCCACAATTTTACTTTTTGTAGGTAATTCCTATGCAACACCATTTAACCAAGCTATTTAGGTAACACCATAAAATAACCCAGCACAGACTGCTGGACTCTGAAATAAAATGAAACAAAATAAACTAGCATCGTACTAATGGACTGTTAAGGTCAAAGGGAAGTGATCCGTACTATACTGATTGTACAGTGTGAATTCAGGGTTGTGGCACTTGTTGGCTTGTTTAATTGTGAGTTGTTTAAGCATTTATATGTTAGAAAACAGAGTGTACAAAAAGCGTCGTGAGCGCTAGTCATTTAGTTATTCTGTACTGGTTTCGGCCGGCTGTGAATAGCTCACGGGTAGTCCGTGAACAGCCGAGTCCGGTGACTGTTTTAGCAGGAGATGTGTGTTATCGTGGCAGTCTGAGAAGAGTCTAAGTTTGGGCGTTGACTGGATAGTCAGCCCTGTGTCTTGTGTGTATACCCAGGGTAGTGTTCGGGAAAGATGTTGATTATTTTTCGAAGTGTACCTGTGGATTTTGGTACAGGCATCATTGCCTATTTTTTGCCTATTTATGAGTGATTATCTGCAGATAAGAGAAGATAGGAGAAGCTAAGATGTAATGTATTTGGAGGCCTTATAACTATCAGTACTGCGATTGCCAGCAGTCTTCTTGATGGATTAAATAGCGCTAAGATGTAATGTATTTGGAGGCCTTATAACTATCAGTACTGCGATTGCCAGCAGTCTTCTTGATGGATTAAATAGCGCTAAGATGTAATGTATTTGGAAGCCTTATAACTATCAGTACTACGATTGCCAGCAGTCTTCTTGATGGATTAATAGCGCTAAGATGTAATGTATTTTGAGGCCAAATAACTATTAGTACTGCGATTGTCAGCAGTCGTTCTGGTGGATTTACTGATGTAACATTAGAACTGTGATGTAAACAGGATTTACATCATACTGGAGAGCTATGAAATTCTGCGCAATTGATTATTGTTGGATTTTGTATGCTGTTGTACCTGTGTAGTGTATAGTACCTGATTGATGTTACTGTATGAATAAATTATGTGCTGTCAATTGGAAATGAACACCAGTCTGATTCGTTGGTCTATGCTTGACAGTACAGTGTGAGTGACTGTACCCTCCATACCACTCACCACAGACTTTATACACAGTGACAATACAGTGCTAGCACATTTATCATCTGCTCTGTGTGGGCGCATGTACTACAACAGGTTAATCACTTCAACAGAGATATACTCTTACCAACCATACTTTAACAGTACCAATTACCCTGGGAAGTAGACATTATCAGTGGTGTTCAATTAAATCATTCAATCTGAACTAGACTTTATCATGGACAAACATCATCTACTTAATAATACATACATATGTGTGAAATTATGCAAGTACATGCACTTCAATAACCATGTGTGTGTGTGTGTGTGTGTGTGTGTGTGTGTGTTCATGCAAGTCTGCGTATGTATGTGTAATAAACAATAAACATATCTCAATCAACAACAATGCCTTCATACGTATATTAGATACTAACTCCATCATCACGCAAGATAAAACTTAAATGAAGCACTTCTATCTATGATGAAATATTCCAAAAAACGCACTGGTCTAAATGACATCAATTTATCAGTATCTTAGAGGTCTAGCTGCTCTAAAGAAAAAAAAGAGATATATACTCTATTCTTACAGCTCTGTACTAAATGTAATAGGCATATGCTACTCACGGAGCTAGAGGGTACGCTAATCTTTCTCTCACAATAATCACTGATGTAACATTAACCACACTTGCGGCTCACAAGAATGCAATATAACCATTACTTAACACTACACAAATAATAATACTAATGGCAATAAGTACAAACTTGTATACAGCGCAATGTGACACTAGAATTCCTCTTATAAATTCACTTAGTACTTTACACATTTAACACAGTCTCACAGTTGAAAGTAGCGATAAGATAGATATACGTGAAATTACACTAGAAACACATAAACCGCCAATCATCTTCTATCAAACTATAGATGCTAAAAAGCATTAACTCTTAAACCTGAAACGTCAAACATTACTAAATCTAAAGTATTATAAAAATGTACTTATATGCAAGCATACCTCTATGTCGTCAGTCTTCTTAGCACAGACGCAACATATGCGTATCAAATCCTCTACCTCACTGGTGTATCATATCGAGGATGCATACCGCACATGGAAGACGATCTGGCTTCCTTTCAACTCTGACTCCAGTCTCTCACTGTTCTAGTTTAAATCTACATATCCTCTTCTGTACCACATGATAGCAACGTTCAAAATGTCAGGCTAAACTCCGCCCATCCATCTAGGGAGAAAATCAGGAGTCCTATGCTCAGTTTGGATGACATGAGATCACATCTTAGTAAATATTTTCTTCCTAGACGTCCACAATTGAAATTCCGCCCACTGGTCATTACATTCTCACAATAATTCTTGCCTTACTCACACTTCTTATGGTTTCGTTCTCAAAAGGTGTTTTCTTCTGGTGTCAGACAGCGCCAGGATGTCTGACAACTGATGGCTGTCTCCCACGTCTCACACGTCTGTCTTCTTCACGGATGGCGAAGGTGTGTTTCGTTTAAATCGCCCATTACCGGGTGAGAATGCCAACATGAGCACAAATTCACACCGTAGACTAGATCGACAACTAATTACTCAGTCTAAAATTACACCTTTCTGGCCACACGGTCACATATATATATATATATATATATATATATATATATATATATATATATATATATATATATATATATATATATATATATATATATATATATATATATATATATGTGGCCGTGTATGTTTATACGGCACTAGTAGTTATATTGATTTTATGTAATCAGAGTTAATCCTTCATATGTTGTGATGGTTCAAGTGCTAACTGGCGTTCCGCCAGAGATCGTAATACTTGACCTTTTGTTATTTTTTTCAACCCAGGAATGTTCTTCCCTTTGAGTTTGGTGATACTCAAAACAGTTTCTGCACAACAACGTATAATCCACAAGAAATTATTGTAAAGTTCCACAAACAGCAATGTAGAAAAATTCAATTAGAGTTTATTGATGTAATTTGACAAACACTGTAAATTTCACAATGATGATTGGTTATCCGATATGAAAAAATATGTAATCCAACTGAATAATATAGGTACAATCCAGATAGAATAATATATGTATATCCACAAGAAATAATTTACAGATTTGTTTACTCAAAAAAACTTGTCTTGGTATCCTCAAAGACGAAGTTCTCCTAACGCTATCAGTAAAAATTCTCTAGTCTAAAATCATGGTATCCTTGGAATCATAACTCCTGAAATCGCTGCCAATCGCACACAACTCTTCTATTTATACTATTTCTTCTTTTTCCCGCCTTTTTTCACACGACCCGTCCTTTTTTCACACGACACAATAGTTAACATTTGCACTCCTCTTCTCAGCTTTTCGACCTTTTTGCACACGACATTCTGTTTTTTCGACTTTATTTTCACATGTGTGATCTTTTCCAACTTAACAATAGGATTAAAAAAAAACCAGATCACACAAACATTCATTTCCCACTTTCCCGCTTATAAAACCCATTCATTATTATCTGGGACTGACCTACGTTTACCCTGTCAGAGCAATAACGGCAACTGAACTTTGAATGAATTCTGCGTTTTGTGTAAAAACATCTTATTTGCTTTTAAGGTCTGTTATTCTTACATGTAGCATCTTCTAGCACATATAAATGCTTAGCGTGGAAGTAGGAGGGACAAAGCTAGCGTGAAAGGCCAAGCGGTCACATATTCTCTACTTCCTTACTCTTACATTCTCTACTTCCTCACTCTTACATTCTCTACTTCCTCACGTTTGTATACCCTTCTTCCGCACTCTTACATTCTTTACACATTGTATAGATCTAAATAACTATCTTAAAATATTACCCCTTAGAAAGCACTTCCTATTTAACAAAGCTAAATTCGCTCACAAAATCTTGTCACATAATGCTCCAACGTATCTGTGGCCACTTTTAAAATTCAATGAAAAACGTAGTCAGCGCTTTCTCCACACTTGTACGCATTGCTGAGAATAGAGAGCAGTGGAGGACCCTGTCTGCTGATGCTTCCACCATGGCACCCCTACGACCCATGACGGGTTATGGGTTGAGATGAGAGATGATATATATATATATATATATATATATATATATATATATATATATATATATATATATATATATATATATATATATATATATATATATATATAGTTATTTATTTATTTATATTTATATATATGTATATAATATGTGTAGAATTTAGGACAATCAAAATTCTTAAAGTGCCATCGTTTCTATAAAGTAACTGACAATTCGTCACCTGACTTACAGAATTTCAGTTGGGTTTAGTTCATACAATCTATTTTTAACCTATCATTAGGATTTTTAAAAAGTATATTTCAATTAATGTTAGCTCACAAGAACTGTTGATAATTCATCATAAGGACCTTTATTAACATAGTTCAGTCAATCTAAAAGTTATTGGTATTAAATCATTAGAACTTTTAAGAAGTTGATTTTAGTTGAGTTAAGTGGTTGGTTCTTGCTGGTGCCACTTTTCTGGATCTACTGTCACTCCCTGATTTCTCGAAGTATGGGAAAATGGTTGTGTGTTAGATGTATAACTATCTCAATGTAGTGAAGATTTCCTTCCTTGATCCAGGTTTCTCATCATCGATGAAGACGAAAGCTCCTGGTGTAGACTACTCTAACGAACTCGGGAAGATACATTATTACTTCGGTAATCCTCCATGAGGGAGAGATTAATTATCAAGTCTATGTGTCGCCCGTACGTCAGAATTCAAAGTGCAGACCAATATGTTGTCTTTTGTACCGATAGCTCTACAATATATGCACATATAGTATAGTATAGAGTACTATAGTAGGGAGGTTTCGAGTCGTATTCCGGAGGTGGCGCGTGACTTTTATATAGTAAAATATACTGATCGATAACGGAGGTGGCACGTGTCTTTTATATTGTAAAATACTCCGATCGATAATGGCGGTGTGGTTTAGTAAGTAGTTATTGTGATGGTATTTTAAGTGTTGTGTATGACTCAGCAGTGTGTTGTTATGTTTCTTTATTCATGCAACATTATACAATGTATGTATGTATATATATATATATATATACATACATACATACATACATACATACATACATACATATATATATATATATATATATATACATATATATATATATATATATATATATATATACATACATACATACATACATACATACATACATATATATATATATATATATATATATATATATATATATATATATATATATATATATATATATATATATATATATATATATATATATATATATATACATACATACAACATACATGCAATATATATTTTACAACATTTATACAAAGGCCAAGGCTTTTTAATATAGTTGTATCAAATATATTTAATGATCTCTTTTAAAAGGAATACGAAAATGTCAATCTAAATCTCTAGTTTCAGACGGTTTGTAGCTCTTTGCTTCTTCGGTGGTGGTTGTTTATAGACATCGTCCGGGTGATTGTCTATGGTTGGAGTTGATGTAGGGGTACAAGGGTTGGTGTTGTTAAGAGGACACCAACTCGGTTCTGGGAATATTGGTTGATAACAACTGGAGTTGATGTAGTGGTCAACCGTGTTACTGGGGCAAGTAGTAGGACAGGTACTTGTGTTTGGTTACTGTAGTCGGTCAAATTCGGCGAGGACCAACCCAATTCCAGCGTCTGCCAGCTATGATTGTGTGCATGTCCTCCTGGTTACTCTGAATAAGTAGTTCTTGGTTGCTGATGGTGTTTGGCCAAAAGATTCGGAGAATTTGCTTTAGGCAGATTATGTGGAAGGAGGACAGTTTCGACATTTCCTTCTCTGTTACTCTCCAACATTCCGCACCATAGAGAAGCACAGAAAGTGCACAGCTCTCATACAGTCTTAATTTGGTGTATGTGCTGTACTGGGAAAACTTAAAAATGTTGTTGAGAATAGCAAAGGCTGTTCTTGCTTTATTCATTCTGTTGTTAATGGCCTTGCTTGTTCTGCCGTCAGGTGTTGCTTTGCATCCTAGGTAAGTAAATGTGTCTGTCTGTTCTAACTTCTGGTTCCTTACTGTTATTGGCTCAGGATTGCCCACATTTAGTGTCATGACCTCTGTCTTCTTCAGATTGATGTTCAGGCCAACCTGCTGGCCATACTTATTCAGTCTATCGGTTAAGTATTGAATGTGTTGATGTGATTGCGCGTGTAGTGCAATGTCATCTGCATTTTCCAGGTCTTCGGTGTAGAAAATGTTGTCCATCTAATTCCTCTTGGACTGCCCTCTGTTGTTTGGCGCATCACCAAATCTATGGCTTCAAAAAAAAAAATGTTGTTGAAAAGGGGCATCCCTGTCGTACTCCTGTTTTCATTTCGAAAGTTACATTACTCAATCCGACACTGCAAATAAAGTTAGAATATAGGCTTTTTATCATGGAAACAATGCGGCTGGGAATTCCATAAGCCCTCAGTATTTTCCATAGGCTGTCCCTGTGTATGCTGTCGAAAGCCTTTTCAAAATCAACAAAGTTAATGTACAGCTGTCTCTGCCATTCTGAGCACTGCTCTATAATGTTCCTGAGGGTGAATATATGATCTGCACATCTTCTGTTCTTTCGAAAGCCCGCTTGTTCTTTCCTCAGTTTATGGTCAACTGCTTTTGCAATTCTCTGGATGATTATCCTGCCTAGTATTTTGCTGGGAACAGAGAGGTGACTAATTCTTGGGCAATTTGACAATTATTCCACTTTGTTGGTGTTGTCTCAGTTTCCCAGACTGGTGCAAATAGTGGTTCTTATAGTTCTGCTGCTAGTTCAGGGTCAGCCTTGAATAATTTAGCATTTAGATTTTCGTGACCAGGCGCTTTTCCACTTTTAACCCTGTGATAGCTGTGATGATTTAATCTTTTCGTGGGATACCTGTATTTACGTCTAAGTCACTTTCAGCCTCAGGAACATTCAGCTGAGTCTCTGGTGGTTCCTTATTCAGTGTTTCTCTGAAGTGATCTGCCCATCATGTTTCCTGCCCCTGTGCTGTGGTGATGAGATTTCCTTGCTTGTCTCTTACTAACGTTAAGTTGTTTGCACCTCGTTTTCCACTGATAGTTTTGATTATTTTATAAACTGTGCTTTGTTCATTTCTCAGTGCTGCCTCTTCCACCTGTCTTGCAAGGTCATCCAGAAATGTCCTTTTGTTAGCACGGGTTTGACGTTTTACTTCCTTGTCCTGACTGTACTGTTCACTATATATTGCCTTTAACCTGGGAGACTTAGCTTCAGTTTTCTTTCTTTTCATTTCCTTTCTCTTCGCTATGGTGTTTAGCGTTTCTGGTATTATCCAGCCTTGGCTTTCTCTTTCCTGGAATCCCAAGCATGACTTACTGCTTTCCGTGTATATTGTTGAGATGGTCTCTGTTCTTTCCTGGCTTTTGGTAATCTGATATCGTCTCTTTACGTCGACCACGAAAGCTTTTCTGGTGAGGGGGTCCTTAAGTTTCGTGATGTTATATCTTTGCTGTTTGACTGCAACTGGTCCAGCAGCTCTGAGTTTCACCTTCAGTCTTGCTACTACTAGCTGATGATTTCTTCCCACATCTGCGCCTCTTCTTACTTTCACGTCTTGTAGTGTATGGCTCCATCTGCCATTGATCATTATGTGATCTATCTGGTTTCTGTCTCGTCCGTTTGGTGATTTCCATGTTAACTTATGCACTTCATTGTGTGGAAAAAGTGTTCCTCCAATGACCAGGTTGTTAATACTGCAGAAGCTTATTAATTTGTCCCCATTTTCATTTACTGTTCCACTGCCGCATTTCCCCATTACTCTTTCGTTATAATTATTGTGTGTTCCAACTTTCGCATTTAGGTCACCCATTACTATAATAAGATCGTAGCTGGGTGCAGTTTCTATTTTCTTGTGTACCTGTTGATAGAACTCGACCTTGACCTCTTCATCACTGTCGTTGTTGGTGGATATCATTGCATAATTGTGGTGTTGGTGAATCTTCCTCTCAGTCTTGCTCTTATCAGTCTGTTGTTGATGGATTTCCATTCCAGTAAAGACCTTTCCATTCCTTTTTTCGGGATAATGGCTACACCTTCGTTGTGCTGACCATGCTCTCTACCAGAATAAAGTACTGTTTCCACTGTAGCTGTTTTTATTCTTCCCATCCCTGTCCATCTGCTCTCGCTTATTCCCAGGATATGTATTTTGAAGTTCCTCATCTCTGCTGTGATTTGTCTCAGCTTTCCTGCCTCATTCATAGTTCTGGCGTTCCAAAAACCAATTATGGTTTCGTGTTTTGCGGTCAGGGCATCCGTTTTCATGCCAATGGCTTCCTTTCGGCTTTCACCAGTCATACGAGCCTGAGACTCCGGATGCCCGTCCCGCATCAAAGTTTTTTCATCTTTTGCCGTTTCCGTAACATTTTCGATTTTTACATAGACAGAGGTGTCGGCCCTGTGCTAAAACCCCCATCCTGGAGGACCAGGGTACTAGCTTATGTCTGACTCCTACCCATGCAGACCATCTATTGCTTGCGTTATATGAAACTAAAACTACACATCTCTTCTTTCTAATGGTGAAAAACGTATGAAAATTAAATTTTATCTGGTCGAAAGCCAGCAGTTTGAATGAAGTAATGTGGGACAGCAACGTTCTGAGTTTGCAGCGCGCCGGGGCAAACCACTCGTAACATTGCTGTTTGTTTTTATTAGTAAACAAATACTTCAATAGGAAAGAAGATAAAGAGTATTGTGATATAAATTTTATTACAATCCGCTTAATAACAAAGGGACAGTGACGACTTAAACTTGTCGAATTTCCTTCAGTTTCTCCACTTTCGTCCGTTTTCAACAGCACGAAGCGGGCACTTTGTGAGACCTAATATATATAAATTTATGTTGATTAATCGTTTTGAGTGAACTGTACCGGTATGTGTCAGTCATTCAAAAAAAAATTAAGTATATATATAAACAGAAATATTGAAGTAATATTTAAACTGATATAAATCAGTTTGGAGCTCATCAAAACGAGTAACATTCTTTCTCCTCATAGAATATCTGGGAAGATAGAACGTTTACACGGCCTCGATCCTATCAGCCGTAGTACTTGATTTTTAAAATTTCTTATAAGGTTTCCTAGAACTGAAGCACCATTCTTCAAATAACATCTCTGCCAAGAGTAATCTTGAGCGAAAGGTAGAGACCCGTGAAGACCCTCAGTACATACTTTGAAGTTTGGCCACTGTCGGATCATCACTGCAGAGCAAGGGGAAGAAATCCCATGACAGTCTAAATATCTTGTCGTATCACTTCAATCCTTCTATTCTATGCAAGCACCCATTTATGAAAGTATGTACTGTAGTCATTGTTTTTGTTGTTCTTCATTTTTCAGAGACTTACAATAGATATGACTGACTTGACATTTGAGTTGAAGATTCTTTTTTTTTGTGTTGCACTTGATACCAAGTCCATATTTTTCCCCAAACAAAGAAAGCTTCATTTGATTTTCCTATTCATTTTGATATCATTGTATGTCGCTCCAACTTTGTCTATTCTGCTGTCATGATATGTGTTTGCTTCTACATCTAATAATGGTGTTTCTTCAAGTTTAGCTTTGTTATCATTTCTTGTATTAATTCTCAGCAACTTCATCTTATTCTGTGTACTTTCTCGCACCTAATTTGACCTATTATTGAGTATTTTAATTTTGTATTGCAACTTATTGCGGTTATAGGACATTGTCGTAAATGTTTAAAGATAGGTCAGAAGATATTTATGGTCCCGTCTGAGCAGAGGTATTAGTGGTAAATATGTGAGAATAAAGGTGTAAGAAATAGATTTTCACGAGAAAATAGTGTAAGAGGTAGATTTGTCTCTGGAGTGAGTAGTTTCTCTAATCCAGCCTATCTATACGACTATATTTTAATATCAGACGACCTTTCTCTTCCTATATGAAATATAAGTTACACTACACACGCCCACGCACACACAACCATGTGACAACAATACGCACAAACGTGAAAAAAAACTATGGATAAGTGAGTATGGGTCTGACCGACACATTAAGTAAAGTTTTGTTTAGTTTATTATCATTTAAACTTTACAACATCAAACAATAATATATCAATAAAATCATGTTTACAGACAAAGGAAAATAACCCAATACGTTCCCTTCCACTTGTTGAGAAAAGAAGGATCCCAAAGGAAGTTAATAACCCAAAAGGTCAAAGATTAACACTAGAGTGTGCAATAGACGGTAAAGAAAAGAACAAGTTCCCACTAAAAAAAAATGCTATCCAGTAACAATTTAAACAATAGTTAAAAGAAAAAAACAGAAGTTTGCAGGTACAATGTTTCCTGTAACAAAAGAAAATATTTCTCTCTCTTTCTCTCTCTCTCTCTCTCTCTCTCTCTCTCTCTCTCTCTCTCTCTCTATCTTTCTCTGTTATATGTGGCCACTCATTCGCTCCTTACCTAATCTGATGAAACAATCTGTTGGAAGAATAATCCATGAATGTGCATATAAAGTCCAGAAGTTGGTATTATCCGAATCGGGCCCCAGTTCTTCCAATAATATTAAATTTTACACGGGGAACGCCTAATTTGGTGGTAGATTTCTGGATATACAATTAACACCAAGAACAGTTAATGCCGGAACTCTCTGAGATATAACACTCCCAGTAAACAGCAGGAAAACATATGATTGCTAAAACTGTTAGTGATGATGATACTCCTATTGGCTTGCTCTGGGGTGAGTACCGATTATGAAACAGTGTATACTCCTGGATAAAAATCCACTTGGGTAAACGACTGTCAGAATTCGGGAAAAATGTTATGTATATTGCCACAGCGGGCTGATAAAATTGAATGGAAACATCTGGGTATTTTGTAAGTCCCGTTACTCAAATTTACAGTTTAAAAATGTTAGTATGTCGTCCTGCCAATTCCTGTTCACATCGGTACGGGGACGAACGCCAAGGAAAACGACAACTATTATTCCTTCAGGAACTGAGGAAAAAACCACAATAGAAAACTGCTAGCCGCTGGGTTTTGATCAAGCGCAGAAAAACAGAATGATCCCCGCGACGGCCATTAACACATTATTTCACATAGGTTCTAGCGTATGCGTTTAGATTATCCAAAATTTCTTGAGAGACTTGATAACTGACTTGGAGAGAAGGCAGTACATATATACAGATTTAGGGTAATATCTCTAAAAGATGTGAAAATTCACATCTTGGACTTATCGGGGTAAATCAACGAGCTTGGCTTCCGAGATAAATCATTCTACGGTTCGCTCACTCGCGATGCCGAAACGACATCAGAAGGCATCCCGTGCGAACGAGCCTTCTTAGATTATCTCCCCCTGCCATAGATCAAATACTTAAGTCCCCTGAAAACGTCGGACATCAAAGGTGATCGGGAAATATTATTATCGCCCTTTGATTTTGCTACCGAGTCTGGTCTGTTTCCCCTCGTGCTTTCTGTCACTTTCCGATGATGGACAGATCCCCTTACGTAAGAACTCAGGTAAACAGACGGGTTAGCTCCCCTGTTTTCTGGCATGTTGCAAAAATAGGTAAACGACTCGTTAGCGCAAGAAGGACAGGAAAAATAGGCGTGGCTTCCAAAGTGAGTCAACAGACAGCGAATTACGTGGCCTCGCCCTTGCAAAACGTAAACATCAACTGAGGAAGCAAAGATGGTCGGATCCCCGTGGTTATATTTACATCACACGTCAAAGACATAAGAGGTACGTCATCTATAAAATCTAGATCATCAAGCAGTTTAGTCAGATTCCATTTATGTTGTGTCACACAATATTACAAAACATGAACCACACATTAAAAAACATTACTCACCACTCATAATATACAGAAAAACAAAAAGAAATATAAACAAAGTGAAAACTACCGATAACAAATATACAGCAAAATTATAACATAAATTATGACCACCAACAGGAATCAATGCAAACAACAATAGGTATTTGAAAGTTACACAACATTGAAGATAACAATAGGCCTACATAATATTATTACCGACAATTAGGTTGAACAAGGTGAACCACATTGTTGGGTGAGCGAAGGAAAATTACGAGTACTGATGCTAGTCTACATTCCTTCCATTTTCTTTAAGAAACAAAACGACCGGTAGACTACCTCGGACGATCAGATTGCCTTCAGATGTAATGCTGTGTTTTAGAGATTCCTATAATCATTGTGTGAAAGTTGTTACATCGTCTTATTTTTGCCAGTAAATAAATATTACGCACACATAAAGGTAAAGGTATGTTTATAGGCACTCGGGAGAAATAAAGAAGTAGACAACAGACAAACAACAGACGTGAGTGGCTTACCGGGGAATCGAACCCATGACCTTCCGTGCGGCATCCCCGCCTAGCTTTTGCCAGTGAAGCATTTGTGCTGCCAGAGTTATTTTTCCCTTAGTCATATTTTTTTCCCGAACAGCTTAACAGAAAAGGCAAGGAAAATAGGTCAACAATAAACATGGCGTATATTTCTCTTTGCATACGATGTAGAAGAAAGGGGTTAGCAAACATTGATGACGTTATTTGCATCTGTACTCTCTAAGTGTATTCTAAAAACTGCGCGGCTATTCTCACTTCATGTGTGTACTTAACTTCCTTCTTGTATTTGTTATGTAGCAAGCGTAAGTCTGTGTCTGTGCCTTTGTGATATGTAGGTGGTCGACTGTTCTAATTCTAACATCTACTTTTATTGTTTGAACTTAGACTTTATAAACTTAAAGTTTAAAGAAGATTTAAGTGCCAAAACACTAGTACGACGGGGGAACTATTTTTGGTGATTAGATTGCCTCTGTTGGAACGCTTAGTAAAGAGTTTACAACTATATAGAACAAGAACTGATCATTTACCCATTGAAATAACACTAAAAGATAATTACAAACCTAACCAACTGGTAGAAAAACCGAAATTTTACTATAATAAAGCTAATTGGGTAGCTTTTCAAGTAGAAATGGAAGAGATAAAAATGAATAATATAAAAAATGAAAATATAGATGTATTTGCAGATAATCTCACAAAGAAATATTACTAATAGCTGTTAAACATATACCAAATGCATATATGCCAGAACACATAATTCCACACCGCATTAAGAAGGAAAAGAAAAAAGAACATTAGAACGAAAACCCAGTACCATGGTGGACAGTTAGATGTACAGAAATTCAAAAACAAAGAAAACAAGCTCTACAAGAATATATAAAGCATAAATCTGAAGACAATTTAGATATTTATAAGAACATAAGAAATGAATCAAACAGAATAATACTTAAGGCAAAAGAAAATCATTGGAGAAATTTCTGCCAAACACTGAACCCTACAACAAACTCTACAACAGATGTGTGGAATAAGTTAAAAGCCATTAAAGACAGAACTAAACATATGATAATACCTAATATAAAAAGACCTGAAATGGCAGAGACTGACTGGGAGAAAGCAGAGGTGCTGGCCAGCTACTACCATAGAGTTAGTTCTAAGGAAAATCTAGGACAGGCTGAAGTCAACAGAAGAGCAACACTTCTTAAAAAACTCAGTAAAGAAGTACCTTATAATACTGAAATTTATCATATTTAAATGCAGATATTACAATGGAAGAAGTTGAAAATACAATAAAGGACAAAACAAATACATCAGCAGGGCATGACATCTTGAGCTATGAAATCTTGAAGCACATACCAAAAAGTACCATAGAAATTATAACATCCCTTTTTAACAAAATTTGGTATACAGGAAAAATTCCCAAAACATGGAAAACAGCAGTAATTATTCCAATACTAAAACCAGAAAAACATGCCCATGATGCCAGTTCATACAGGCCAATTTCTTTAACTTCCCATCTAGTTAAAATATTAGAAACCATAGTAAATAAAAGATTAAAGTTTTATTTGGAAAAGAAAAATTTATATAATCAAACTCAGTCAGGATTTAGGAAGAACAATTGCCCTATGGATCAGATAATTAAATTGGAACATGAAGTAAAATCAGGATTTCAAAAGAAAGAAAAAACTGTGGTAGTACTTTTAGATATAGCTAGGACTTATCATGAATGCTGGAGAGAGGGTGCTCTTTTTAAAATGAAGAAGATAGGAGTAACAGGTAAAATAAATAATTATTTAGAGAATTTTCTGCAAGATAGATATTTCACTGTTCAGGTAAACAATGATAGATCAGAACTGTATGAACAACAAAATGGAATACCCCAAGGATCAGTAATATCTCCTTCAATTTTTACAATAATGGTAAATGATTTAGGTGAGGAATTTAATGATTTAACAAGTAAATTGTCACAGTTTGCAGATGATGTTGCTATATGGTGGACTGGGAGACATCTGCCAAAATTATATAAGGATCTACAGAAGCAAATAAATAAAGTATGTAAATGGATGACAAAATGGGGTTTTCAGCTGAATACAAATAAAACATTGGGAATGATCTTCAGTAAAGGTAGGGTTGTAAAAAATAAAATTATAGACATAAATATCCAAGGGCAAAAAATTAATACAGTGCAAACCACTCGATATCTAGGAATGATATTGGACCAACAGCTGAACTGGAATAAACACATAGATAAACTAGTGGAGTCTTGCAGGGAATTGACTAACGTATTAAGATATTTGAAAGGTAATGGATGGGGTGCAAGCACTAAGACAATGCTCACTTTTTATAAATCTTTTATTAGAGGAAAAATAGATTATGGAAGTATAATATATGACTCTGCTGCACACTGTAACAAGATTAAATTAGACAGAATTCAGCATCAGGCTTTATGTACAATAGCAGGTGCAATCAGATCAACATCAATGGGAGCTATAGAGCTGGCTTTAGGAATCATACCCTTAGAATTACGGAGAAAGGAGTTAAGACTAAATTACATGAACAGAGTTATGGTAGATAAGTCTCACCCAGCACATACAGCTTTTACCAGATGCCAACTAACAACTCAGGCCAAGCCAATGAATACCACTAGATACCCTACAGGATGGAAGTGTATGGAGGAAATTGTCCATCTGGGTACATTAATTACATCAATTAATAACAGTTGTGAATATAAGCCCATGATTCGAACGAACGAACGAACGAACGAACAAACTTTATTTTCAAAGGGTTAAGAATTGGGCACGCAGGCCCATCTGACATTCTGCCCTTCCTCTCTCTCTCATCATGTATACTGTATCCTTTCATCCTCACATTTACTTTAAGCATTATTAAGGCATTTATCATTATAAAAGTAATATAACATCAAACATTTGCAATAATCATCATAATTAAAGTATGTTTTAAAATAAAGAAGATAGATAGATAGACAGACAGACAGATAGAACGAACGAACGTACGAACTTTATTTTCAAAGGGTTAAGAAGTGGGCACGCAGGCCCGTCTTACATTCTGCCCTTCTTCTCTCTGTCATCTTACATACCTTATCCATTCAATCGCACATGTATTTTGAACACTATTTAAGCATACAACATTATCAAGGTAAAATAATAACATACATTTGTAACATCCAGTCATAATCAAATTTAAGTATGTAAAAAAAAAAAAAATAAATAAAATAAAAAAAAAATTAATTAATTAATTTAAAAAAAATAAAAAATAATTAAAAAATAAAAATAAATAAAAATAAAAGTAATTAAAAAAAATAAATTTAAAAATTTAAATTAAAAAAAAAACACACAATTTAAACCATTCATACGGTAAATTAGACATAATTTGAAACGTAATCAGATTATGGTGGTATATAATAAGAACTCGTGACATATTGGAAATCTGCTGCTGAATGACCTGGGACTTAGTGTGTTGTCAGCGCATGCGGAAAATGTTCCCACAGGTGAGCAGCTTTGAGTCCCAAACAGATACTGTCACAGGGAGTGAATTGTTGACGCCTCCACTATACGAGATCCAGCTTTATTACCTATGCTCCTTAGGGAGGTAAAGGGTATTGACTGATAGATGAGAATCGTGCATATAGGCCTGTCTTGCATTTTGCCCTTCCTCTTACTCATCTTTATTGCTAGGTATCCAGACATTCTCCAACATACTTAAGGTATTAGTTTAATGGCGATGCAACATTATAAGTAGTATAAAAGCATACATTTACAGTATTTGATTACAATTAAGAAGTAAGGTATATTAAAATGAAAAACTAGATCATCAGTATATTAGATAATAATTCGAAATGTAATCCCTTAGGGCGGCATATAATTGGCACTCATAATGTATTTGAACAGTCTACGATTATATGAGTAGGGACTGTGCATGTTTCCGCCCTGGGAGATCAAGAAACCAGACACGGACTACCACCTAGCAGAAATACTTAAGAAAACAAATAATATAGAAAATATTAAAAACACAGCCAATAAATATATACAACAAATATCAAAAGACATCATTACTGTGTACACAGATGGATCCAAGGGAGAGGATGGCAAATTGGGGATAGGAATATATATTCCAATATGGAAAATGGCAAAAGAATATAGCATCACGGAAAATACATCTATTTTCACTGCAGAGATGGTGGCAATACTAAAAGCACTAGACATATTCTCTAATAACCCTCCCAAAAAATTAACAGTTTTAACTGACTCTCTTTTAACAATTAAAGCACTTAGAAACTTACGAGAATGTAGTAGACCTGATATAGCAGACGAGATATTTCTGGCTACTACATACTTATATTTCAGAGGATGTTCAGTCTTAATTGCTTGGATGCCTTCACATGTTGGCATAGAAGGAAATGAAAAGGCAGATAAAGAAGCCAAGAAAGGTAGATCTGATAAAAATCTAATAAATGTAGAGATGCGTAAATCAGAAATTAAGAGCTTAATTAAAGATTTAATAACAGATGAATGGAAAGCAGAGTGGGATAAAAATCTGAAAGGAAGACATGCATATAAGATGTTCAAGGCTCCAGCAAGAAAATGTCAGATATCTAGGGAATTGAAAATTCCCAGTAATAAGAAACTTCTCAGACTACAACTGGGAAAAGGCTATTTCAGAATAGAAGAACCTTACTGTGCAGGATGTCTTCAAGACAATAATATAGAACATTTCTTGTTAAAGTGTAAGAGGTATGACCAAATGAGAATACCAATATTAGATTATTTGCAAGCATCCAACTTACCTATAAATATAGAAGAGGTGTTGAGAATGTGACTTGAAACAGATGAAAGTCAATTAAATATCTGTTAAAGTCCGTTATATAACTAGAACCACCAGGCCTTTACACCCCTCCACTTTAATATTATTCTTGTTCATAGTTTCTTCTTGAGTTTGTTTATTTTTTTTATTTTTTTGTTTTTTTTTTGGTTTTCTATTTATTTAACGTATAAGCACAATTGTGATTATCCCTATTTACATTGATTTGACAAATGTGATGCCACTTTCTCATGTCGGCAGTTGTTCATATTATTTGGAATTGAAAACAATATATATCCTAATTATAACCCATCAGAGATTGAACGGGATATTTTTTAAATTTTTTTTTCATTAAATTAAAAAAAAAAAAAACAATAAACAGGAAATTTCCTGAATGTGTAGGAAATGGCAGTGGTTTTGTCTGAAGATGTTAGCTTGATGAGCAATCTAGCCTGATAACCTCAGTCAAACACTAACACACCATTTAAAATATTTCTACTCAACAACTAACAATCACTTGTATCAACATCCCCAAATCAGTCAACCAAAAGATTACAATAAAAACAACAAATTCCAAAATAACCCAACGGTAAAAAGGCAACGGAACAACTGATAAGAGATTGAAACATACCAAAACAGAGAAATAAACAAAACACAAGAAACAAAAAGTACAGTGAGAAAGACAGGAGAAATCTTTTAAGCTGAATCAACAATTAGGTAAGAGTGGTGCTATATTACTGCCATTTCATCCCTTAACTCAAGTGTAAAGTCAGATACCAATTTACAGCTGGGTAGAATCAAGCTTATCGATACCGTGAATAGAACTTGGCACCTGTGCCGCGAGAGACAAGTGCTGTATCAATAGGACCCACAATGCGATATTAGAAGCGCTAAATAATGTGCCAGCATTAGGAGACATCTTATAACTAATATTTGCCATTCAAGAGATCACGCTCCGTCCCCCAACAACGGTTGTCATCCACCAACGTATATTCCTGAATATAAAATATCTTAAATCTATAGGCAGAAGAAAACAAAAGAGGGGAGATGCCATTTATACATCATGAAACAAATAATAACTGACTAAAAATCGTTTGGAAGCACAGAAAACACTCATTGAATGGGAATAATGGGGTCCAGAATTATAACACCAACTTTCAAAACAGCCATTAAGAAGACAGAGTCGCGGGTTGTCTCCCCTGTTCTGAAATAGTGGTCTACTGATGAAAAATTTCGAGTAAAACGAATATGTGCTCAGTCTCCCTCAGCAAATGTCGAGGAATGTGAATGCTAATTGTACCTGTAGCACGCTGGTTCTACATACGACGGATGCATCCTCTCTCACGCCCCTCTCTGCTAGTCCCACGTTTGATGCCAAACTTCAACAGTCTCAGCCTTGTTGATTCCTCTGTTGTTGTGTCACTATCTAGCAGGAGATCATTAACCACCCTTAGTATCTCTCAATTATCTATGTCCAGTGTCCCCATTATAGGTCCTCTCGAGGCCAGTCTGTCAGCTCTCTCATTGCCACGTACTCATGCATGACCAGGTCAGTAGGTCCACACTAGTTCTTCAAGACGTGAGGATTCTATTGATGTTTTTCTTTCCTGCCGAAGCCATCCGTTCTGAACTTTCATAAGCATGGATTGAGAGTCTGACAATATAACTGCAATGGTTGATGACGTTTCAGACAACCACCTCAGTGCTGCGGTAACTGCCTCTACCTCCATTCTCATGCTGGAGGTTGTTGTCGTATAGGTTTCCCTCTGTTCAGCAACGACCATGCCCTTTATTCTCGCAGAGAAGCCCCATCCTGATTTCTCACCACGCACTACAGACCCATCAATGTACACAATGTCATCATCATCTTTAGCATGATCACTTATCAGCTGATTAATCTCCAGCTCTCCTTTTCCATTGCCCCAATATCTGCACTCTCTGCCAAGGCTAATGATGACCTGCTGGTAGTTTATCCAGTTGTCCCCTGACTTACTCCACTCTTCCCTTTAGGATATATTTTCAACCCTGATCACCTGCCTCTGCCTGTGCCATATGACATCCTGTCTGTATTCTTGCTCCATTGATGTCAGCTACGTTCTCATGTAGGGGTAGTCATTTGTCGGTAGTTAACCGCATATAGGCTTTTGCCTGGGTAATCGCATATCTGGATCTAATCGACAGCAATCCGAGCATGTCTCATTGTCACAAAAGGGTAAAACTAGTCACATCCCTTCATTTTGGATGCAGTCATGATCTATTTCTAATATCACGTGTTACACACTAGTTGATAACAATCCTGGTCCCCAAGGTCATAATGCTAAGGGCAAGTAGCAGTAATGGTCCACTGTTTCATATACACACACACACATACATATATATATATACCATAGGCATTCAGACACGCATCCCACTGCATGGGTAGACGGCGGATGCCGTCCGAGAAAAATGACTGTTTGCTTATTGAACCATTTGGTCACCGAGGCCCTGACGTCTGCATCGGAGTCGAATCGTTGTCCCTTTAGAGATTTTTTTAAGGGTCCGAACAAATGAAAGTCACATGGTGACAGATCGGGGCTGTAGGCTGGGTGTGGCAGAACTTCCCACGTTTTCCTTGCTATCGCTTCCTGCACAATGTTCGCAACATGTGGACGAGCATTGTCGTGCAACAGAATCACATCACGCGAAAGCATGCCGGCTCGTTTATTCTTGATGGCTGTAAGCAGGTTGTCTAGTGCGTCTTTGTAGCGGATGGCATTGATGTTCAAGCCAGGCTCTTTAAAGTCAACCAATAGAAGCCCTTCATGGTCAAAAAATGCGGTCAGCATAACCTTACTGGCGGAAATCTGTGACTTGAATTTTTTGAGTTTTGGTGATCCGAGATGTTTCCATTGCATGCGCGCTGATATGCTGCACGGCTCAAAGTGGTGGCACCACGACTCATCGCTAGCCACTATGCGCAACAGAAATGCATCACCCTCCTCTTCGTAACGCAGCACGTGGTTCAAACTCCACCCCATGCGTTCTTCCTTATGGCGATGGCTTCTTCTGTCGCAACAATATGCACCTGACCTGGCCGCGGAAGATCTTTCGTTAACTGACGTCCTTCTCGAAACATTCGTCCCCAGTCTTTCACTGTAGTCTTAGACACACGTTTGTCACCATACACTGCTTTCATTCGGCGATGAATGTCGGCTGGTCGACATCTTTCGGCTGTTAGGAACTGGATCACCGCTCGCTGATCGACCTTGGACGGATTCCGTATTACACCGGTCATTATTTTAACGGTCTGTAGCACAAACAATGAAAACTAGGGGAATGAACACTTACACACTTGTACATTCGTATGTGCTTATTACGTCAGATGTGACGTCATCATGCTCCTCCTTCAAATGTACACTTAGCGCAGCACGGGCGGGTTTCATTTTAACACTCCTCGTATATATATATATATATATATATATATATATATATATATATATATATATATATATATATATATATATATATATATATATATATATATATATATATATATATATATATATATATATATATATATATATATATATATATATATATATATACAGGGTGAGGCGACAGTCACTTCACAGTGAACGATGCTGAACATCGATTGGATGGGTATGAAAAAAATCAAAAAAAGGGGATTCCGTCTTACGAGAACAAAAGACAAGAAAATAGATAACGTTGCGGCCACAAGACCTTCGTTAGGGAAAGGAAAGACAGTGAGGGCTAGATAGGATGCATACTAATCTAAACAAATATAAAAAAAATGACTGCCACTTTCGGATGTAAACAGTACATACTAAGAAACTAAAAAACGAAACTGAACAATAAACTATCCAAACGTAATATTAATTAGGACTGGAGATAGAAGCGGACAGAGTGAGTTGGAGATAAATAAATATTAAATAAAAAAATCAAGACATACTGAAAACATTTTTTAATACATTTTTATATTATTAGAGGGCGACGGAGAAATAGAAAAATAGAATAAGAGTAGAAAGGGTTAAAATAGAACAAGAGTGGAAATGGTGACCTCATACAAAAGGGGTGTTAGATATAGGGTGTTAAGACCAGCTGGTATTAGACACCCCATGCGTTGGATAAGACTGTTCTCGGTTAGCAGTGTCAGAGGAGCAGGATCTGATCGCTGTGACCTGGATGTCGGTGGGACCATGGTGGTCAGGACCATTAAAGTGTATGGCAACTATTGTTGATTTTTGCTGAGAGATGTCATTAAGATGCTGTCTGAATCTGTTCCCAAGTCGTTTGCCTGTTTGACCAAGATAGGTTTTGCTGCAACGTTTACATATGATTGTATAAATGACATTGCGCGACTCACACGTGAAGTTACTGGTGATGGTGAACGTGGCCTTAGGAAAAGACACCTTATGGGTTTGGATGACATACTTGCACGTCGTGCATCGTGTCCGACCACAGGGTAGTGTGCCAAAGTGTATGACATTCTCATTAGGGTGACGGCTGTGAACAAGAAGTTCCTTCAGGTTCTTGGCGTGTCTATATGTGCCTCACCGAATACTTCTCGGGTCACAGAATCTGCTTCGAGAATGGGTAAATAGCGGTGAGGGTGATAGGTCAGGATTAATTTGACTCTATCCGAAATGGAGTTGTAATGGGGTTTGAGGGCCTCCTGACGGTAGACGGGGAGAACTTGTTGGAGGGCGGAGGTGAGAACATGTTCCGGATAAAGTATGTTACAGAAGAAATCCAACATCTCATTGGCACAGAAGTGGAAGTCATCGTCATCTTGGCACAAACGGCGGGGGCGGAGGAGTTGGGAAAATGGAAGGGAGTCACGACAAGCCCGAGGATGAGAAGAGGTATACAGAAGGTAGCTGTGGGCATCTGCCGGCTTGTAATATACACCAAATCTGATGCTCCAAATGGCCCATGAAAAGGTTGGCATAGCTTCGTTCCCATAGCAACACCACTAATTTGGTCGAAAAATTGACGTTTGATTGAAAAGGTTGAGAAAACATATCTATCTATGCATTAATAGATTTTGCTACTAGTTATCTCTTTCATTATTTAAAAAACAAAATGTGTAACTTTTACCTGTCTTTCAGATTTTTATATTATTTTATCTAGTATTAGTAAAAACATCAATCTGTCAAGTGACTTTTGCCTCACCCATTTGTCATATAGTATATCTTTCCTTATTTCTCTGTATCTTTTCCAACATCTTTCTTATTTTACTTTCTCTCTCATTTTGCTCTTTCATCATTATTAAAGTAATCATTCTTAATCACGGCTCGTATCTAAATGTAGCATTACATGCCTTTGATTTATTGCATCACCTTACCAAAGTAAACAATAATTGTCTAATGTGGCCAGGTGGTTTTCCGACGATTCTAACTAGGCCAGGTGCGTTCCGAAAGAAAGCGCAAGGTCTGCGAAGTAAATCAAAGGCGTGTAAAGTTACACTTAGATACGAGCTTTGAATAAGAAAGATAACTTTAACAATGATGAATGAGCAAAACGAGAGAGAAAAATAAAATAAAAAAGCTGTTGGAAAAAATACAGAGCGATAATGATAGGCAACTTATAATACAAACGCACATCCAGTTATCTGCGTTCATATTGACTAATCAAATTGTACACAAGTCGGGATAAGTTTTTTTTTTTTTTTTTTTTTTTTAAATAAAGTTTTGCCTCGTTTTGGCGAGGAGCGTCTCGTTCAACCTAGTTGGTTATATTAGGGCGCGTATCCAAACACAAAAGACCCTTAGGTCTGAGATTTAATTTTTTTAATTCCGTGATAAGTGTCTGCTCCTGAAACATAGAATAATGATCTTATGTTGTGGAAGCAGAAAACCTAGATTCTGAGATGGTGTTTAAGAAGAAAAGAGAAAGGGAGAGAGAGAGAGAGAGAGAGAGAGAGAGAGAGAGAGAGAGAGAGAGAGAGAGAGAGAGAGAGAGAGAATGGGAAGTGAAAAGAGAAGAGGGGAGACACCAATCGCGCGAGAGGGTAGATAATTACTCGTATATGGTTACTCATCTTTCTCCCGCACAGACAAAAACGTCCGAGATCAGAGATGGATGTTTTCATTTTGCAAGCCAGTGTCCTTATGACTACCCTGATGGCGCTCAAAATGAATGGTCAAGGTATAACATGAGCGTTGTTTGCTTTTGTTAGTTAAAACTGTTTGACATGCTCTAGGAACAACCTTAATGGTCAGCAAGAGGGTCAAATAATGCAGACATTCCGACTTTGAGCATAAAGCTGTTTGTTGCAGGTCAAAGTAGCTGATGGCGAGAACAAATGTATTACAGTGATGATTGTCAGTGACTGCTTTAAGTGATAAGCGAATATGCCTGGTAGATATGTCTTCTTACTATCATCTTTTATCTTTTCGCTTCCTAGGCGACCGAGAGCGTCTACTAAAGCATTCATTTGTTTTTGTAGCAGTGATCTCTCTACCACTTTGTTTTACTCGTACATGATGAGATTGCCAACAAGTGCACACACTGTAATGAGTTGCCACGTAAAGCATGGCTGAACGAGCAGTTATTGAGTTTTTTTTTGGGGTCTCTTTAGATACCCCCTAACCCCCGGGAAGAACTTGAGATTAGTTTTCTGGGTGGATGTTGATATCAGGTGAGAAATGACTTCAAGTGACAAAATAAAATCTGTGGCTGAGAATTAAAAAAAAGATAAAATAGATAGGATCAATGTGCCACAAGCGAGAATCAGCGTGACTAGTTTTCCCCAGGATGTTATTACGGGTCATCTATCGCTGCTAATGGAGCTAGAAAAGTGAAGCGGTAACATTGGTTAAGAAACCGTTCCTGATCTTTGCTGTAAAATGCACATACACATTGAGAATTGTGCACACTTTTGGTAATAACGTAAGACAGCATCATTCCCTGTAAGGTACTTCCTTCTCATCATCTGACTCTTTAAACACCATCTATTCGCCGTACACGTTAAACAGTTTAGTTAGAACAGAAACACTGATAATAAGCACTTGATAGAGCTCACATATTCCTTGAAGTCAGGTGACTTTAAAAATAGCTCGCGTACATTTTTATTTAACCCCCCCCCCCCCCCCCCCCCCCCCCCCAAAAAAAAAAAAAAAAAAAACTCTTTTATAAACTCTGAACAAAAAAGTTCAATATCTAAGTTGAAACCGTATATTTGGAAAAAAGTGTCATTATAGGTTCCACAGGCTGTTACAGCTGGGAGTTGTAGTAAGGATAAGCTCTCACTACAGATGCAATACGTCTATGGCACGCGCCTCAAGCAGCCTCTGACAACCAAGTCCAGCTCCCGGCCTTCACGTGTGGCTCAATTTGAGCCCGGCGGAACTGTTTTCACTGACGGGAGAAGGGGCAATGGCGTGCGACTGGCGCCTTAAAACCAGCAGCTTCGGGCAGATAGGGCTCGTGATACTTGGTTGGTAACTTATCTAAGAGAAGAAACTGTGAATTCAAACCACCGCTGCCTTGCGGGAATATCCATTTATGGAATTGGCTTCGGGAGTAAACCCTGAGGATAAATCCGGAGTCGGAATCCCTAAGGCAGTCTAATGTTCGACATTATTCTGGCAACTACTGCGACGTGGCTGATACCAAACTGTATCGGCTACTGCCGTTCCTTTGGATCTACCAGCTGTGTGGAGAGGGGGAACATGCTGCATGGGCAACAGCTTGATCTCCATATAATTGTGCCCAAGCTCGCGCCCTGGAGAGGACACTCCAGCTTCACGCTATAAGTGTCGGCAAAACACGGGAAGTAGCAGTTACCTGTTATAAGCATTTTGCCCAATTGGCGTAGGGCTTGGCGCCAGGGGCTACTTCCGACCGTGGGAGAGGTTCTAGGATCACACTGGACAGCTACCGCCCGCTTCAAGCTGGGCAGCCCCCATCAATAAGGTGTTGTCCCACCACTGTCTGCTTTCCACATTGGGTGCATGGGGGTTAGGGTAAACCCGAACTGTGGACAGAAAATTTTGCACCAACCAATTGTCGTAACAATAGAAGTAAGCAAACTCTCAGATTGGGATTCTGGAACGTCCGGACTATGTTGACTGGACTATCCAAAAACCTACAGGACGTAAACGATGTAAGGAAGACAGCCATAATTAATGATGAGCTTAAACGACTTCAGGTGGATATAACTGCAGTTCAGGAAACGCACCTGGCGGGCTTTGGAACGGTGAGCGAGAAGGACTACACATTTTATTGGCAAGGGAAAGATCTTAATAAACCTAGAGAACACGGAGTAGGTTTTGCGGTCAAAAAATCGCTAACTAAAATGGTTGAACCAGGTCAGGAAGAATCGGAACGTCTGTTAACGCTCCGCCTGCAAACTAGCACAGATCCCATCACCCTTGTCAGTGTGTATGCTCGTACTCTGTACTCTGCCTCAGAAGCTAAAGATGAGTTCTACGAGAATTTAGCAGCAGTCATCAAAAGCATACCTAGGCAAAAACAGCTTGTTCTCCTTGGTGACTTTAACGCTAGAGTGGGTGCCGATAATGTTCCATGGCCTTTATTTCTGGGCAGAGTTGGTATTGGCAAGGTGAATGAAAATGGACAACGGCTCTTAGAGTTGTGTATCCACCATCTCTGCGTGACCAACACCTACTTTCAGACAAAACCCCAGCATAAGGTGTCATGGAGACACCCACGATCCAAGCACTGGCACCAACTAGACCTGATTCTCGTCAGAAGACCATTTCTCAGGTCTGTGCTCATCTCGAGCTCGTACCATAGTGCAGACTGTGATACAGATCACTCCTTGGTTTGCTGCAAAATCAGAGCACAACCAAGAAAGCTCTATCGTGTCAGACATGAAGAGAAACCACGCATTGATACCAGCAAGATGTCAGACCCTGTCATGATCGCTCAATTACTGCGACCTTCAAGAAAGTGCTCAGTAGCCCTCAGCATGGTGATACTATTACAGAGAACTGGGAGCATCTACGGAACACCATTCAAAGTACTGCACTTGCTACCTTTGGTAAGAAAAAGGCAGTCAAATGACTGGTTTGATGCTTCATCAGATGTGATGGTGTGATGGGTTTAGATGTTAAGAAGAATGATGTGCGTATATTTGTCCTTGCGTGAGATCAACTGTGAAGGTCTCTGAGGTAAACAATGGACAACTGTGTTACAGAGTACCTTTCTTGTACCCCCCTACGATCTCACTCTAAGTTATATTTTTATTGACTAGCGTGACTGAAAGCTACATAAAGTGTCTAGGGTATTGTAAGAGTGTTGTTAAAGAATCTCAATACAAAAACATATACAAACATATACTAAATACTATGATAAACTCAACTAACTCCAGCTGTTAAATTTTATATTTAAAATTTCTTTTGTTAAACTTTATTGGTCCTGAGCCTAAGTTATTTTGGTCAGGACTACAGTCAATGAGAATAAATTTAGATGGATAGATATATTTACTAATATATATAAAGATATTTACATACAACAGACAATGTGTCCATAGTACATTGTTACAAATGTTCACTCTGATGTTATTTACTCTTTTTAAATACTGGTACAGGGAAGCAGGTTGAGGATTGTCATCATCCCACTGTCTTTTGTTTCACTGTGATTGTTTATTTTATTCTTTGGAGTAACGTTTTGTCTACACAGGAGATTGTTCTTTATTTGTGATAAGTTGTCCCAGGCCAGATATTGCACTTATCTGGGTCCTGGAATAAGCCGCAGTGTAGTCGGTTTGGCCAAACACTTCAGTCTCCTCTGGACTTGAACTTCTTTAATACAAGCAGGTGCCAGTGACTCTTTGAAATCGTGCACACTTCTTCAATGAGCAAGTACTAGCACCAGACAAGTGCCAGCAGGAACCCCTGTCAAAGCAAGTTATGGTTCTGTCTTAATACCAAACTAATTCCTCCTAATTTACATGTAAACATATATTCAATACAAAAGAACATGGTCAGCTCTCTCTGACAACCCTGCTTCTCCACTTTAGTTTGATGGAACAATATTGTACCAGTTTTCTTTTCTCTTCCCTAATGGATGCTACGCCTCTGTCATTCCTGCAGTAATCTTTTCCATGCAATAAGATAGGTGTAATGTTCCTGTATGACCATCATATATATAGTCCTGTAGTTCTAAACTTCTTAGATAGTCCCTTATATGATGGATCAACATCTAGGTCATGCCTAAATCTGCCATGGAACCATTTAATTACAATCTTTTACATGGCCTTTTCTTTTTTTCACACAACCTTTTTTAATTAAAAAGTCAATAAAATCAATCTTACCACATATAAAGGAAATATAAACAAGTAACGATGAATTAGGCAATAGAATAAGGCACACTTTCATCACTGCCTCTGTTCAGACTGCTTTCTGTTGTATTTATTTTAAAACAAATCACAAGTCTGCTCGTCGCTGCTTGCTCCTCTGAATATTTTTGAAAAAATGGCAGCGAGCAGTTTACTATTTCGTTAAAGTAAAAGGCTTTGGCCAATGAGACCAAGCATCTCTTTCATTGAATGAACTCTATTTTTTTTTTTAAATATCTCAAACCACTATGCGTTACTACTACCAACTAGATTTGTATATTTAGGTTAGCCAATAATATTTCGGCTTCCTTCAAATTTCATCCAATCCCTTTCATCGTACTATCTTAGCCTTTCTTTGACTTAATTTTTTCCCAAAAAAATATGCTATCCAATCTAAGCAGACATGACTTGAACTGACAGTATCTCTGATTCTCTATGTAATATTACCAATATTTGATTATTTAATGGACTATTTAGATAACTAACAACATATTCTTGGTCAGTAAGTCTTCAGGTACACGAATATATGATTTTTATGGAGAGTCTCTCGTAATATACGAGAATTACGTCATTCGCAATAAGAGCTAAGCGTGCTTTCCTGATCGTAGTGTCCACATTTTCTAACGTTTACATCGTAATTTGAAAACCGCCTAAGGCAATACTAGCAAGTTAGTTTTATTTTAAGAAACAAATGTGAGACGTGATTTGCGTTGGGTTATCTATCCGTGCCCCTCCCTTCCACAATGTATTTTAGGCAAATACTTCATTTGAACTAGGGAAGTGTTACTTTGTCGTCAAGGACGAATTTGAAAATTTGGGTACCCTTTTTGTTCGGCTAATGTGTTATCAAATAATAAGCTGAAGGCGTAGGCGACGCCATCAATTCTCGCCGAAAATTTTTAGTAATATCCTATCTTTGACTTTATGCACTATACTGTTATATTCTAATTTAGATATTGTATTTAGAAGTTCACCACAGATGGAACCTGTCATTGAAGCTAAGCGCAATGCTGCGATTGAATACAAACGTTCACTGAGTGCTAGAACCCTACAGATCCTAAAGGCTACGAGAAGCAAAGTTCAACAAACTGCTCGACGCTGTGCAAATGACTATTGGCTCCAGCTCAGTGAGAGCATCCAGATCGCAGCGCAAACAGGCAACATTAGACAAATGTATGACGGTATAAAGAAAGCACTTGGCCCCCCAAAAAGTAAGACGGCACCGCTAAAAACCATCAGTGGAGAGAAGCTAACCGATAAGGGTAAGCAGATGGAGAGGTGGGTCGAGCACTACTCTGAGCTTTACGCTAGAGAAAATACCGTTACGCCTGCAGCCCTTGATGCTGTCAAATGTCTGCCAACTATGTAGGAGCTGGATGCCGAACCAACATTAGAGGAACTCAGCAAGGCCATTGATAGCTTGGCCTCTGGCAAAGCACCAGGCAGTGATGGGATTCGTCGTGATATAATCAAATGCTGTAAGAGCACGCTATTACATCCCCTGCATAGGATGCTATGCCAGTGCTGTGAAGAGACAACTATTCCTCGAGACATGCGAGATGCCAATATTGTAGCACTGTAGAAAAATAAAGGAGACAGAAGTGATTGCAATAACTACAGAGGCATCTCTCTTCTTAGTATTGTTGGTAAGGTTTTTTCCAAAGTCATCTTAATGCGACTACAAAAGTTAGCTGAGCGCATATATCCAGAGTCACAGTGTGGATTTCGAGCTGGTAGATCAACAACAGACATGATCTTCTCTGTCCGCCAGCTTCAGGAAAAATCAAGAGCAGAAAAGGCCTTTATATATCGCCTTTATAGACATCACAAAAGCATTTGTCCTGGTTAGTAGGGATGGACTCTTCAAAATCCTCCTGAAAATAGGCTGCCCTTCTAAAATGCTGGAAATGATAAATTCATTCCATGACGACATGAAGGGAATAGTCCAATATGCTGGAAGCACATCACACCCATTTGATATACGAAGTGGCGTTAAACAAGGCTGTGTCCTGGCTCCGACCATCTTCGGGATCTTCTTTGCCTTACTCTTGAAACATGCATTCAGATATGCAACTGAAGGAATATGCCTTCACACTAGGTCAGATGGCCGTCTGTTGAATCTTTCAAGGCTGAAGACAAAAACAAAAATCAGAAGGGTCACTATAAGAGACTTGTTGTTCGCTGATGATGCTGCAGTCGTCATGCAAAGCCAACAGGAGCTTCAGAGCTTGATCAATCACTTCACTAAAGCATGCAAGGACTTTGGTCTCACAATAAGTCTAAAGAAAACGAATGTGCTGAGTCAGGATGCGGGTGCTGCACCAGTTATCACTATCGATAACTATGAATTGACAGTTGTGCACCACTTCCCATACCTAGGGTCTACCATCAATGACAAACTCTCACTGGACACATAAATCGACAGTCGCAATGGCAAAGCTGCAGCTACCTTTGCTCGCCGCTCATCGCGTATTTGGGGAAACTCCAAACTCACAACGAAGACCAAAGCTGCGGTATATAACGCCTGCGTCACCAGCACACTCCTATATGGCAGCAAGACCTGGACGACCTATGCTAAGCAAGAAAGATGACTCTATACCTTCCATTTACGGTGTCTACGCCACATACTTGGCATCTCATGGAAAGATAAAGTGACAAATGTCGAGGTTTTGTCACGTGCTGACCTTCAAAGTATGTATACACTGCTTAAACAGCGCAGACTTCGCTGGCTTGGCCATGTTCGATGCATGGAAGATGGTCGCATCCCAAAAGATATCTTCTACGGACAATTAACAGATGGCAAGAGAACAATTTGGCGACCACAGCTGAGGTTCAAAGATGTGTGCAAGAGAGATATGAGGGCACTGGACATGGATCCAGCAACATGGGAGGATGAAGCTGCCGATCGCACTAAATGGCGATGCTATTTACGGCGCCACCTCAGATTGGGCGGAAAGAGGCTCACACAACAGGCAGAGGAGAGGAGAAAACGTCGAAAGGAGCACCAGAAAAATAAGCAGCTGAAGGCTGCCACCTCAGGGGCGCATTCCCATAGTCAGTTATGACTGAAGGGGCTATTATTATTATTATGTCCAACGGCGACCGTTGCCTCAATTGGCTATGTGTGGTGTTCCCAGAAATGGGGCCTCTCAGATCTGAGGCACAGTTACGTCTCAGCTCTGATGACGCTCACTGGTGCAGCCACCTCACTGAACCAATGTATGGACATGAGGTATATCATACATATAGGCGTGAGGTGGCAGGAAAGCAACCCCGTAAAAATTGCTTGCTGAAATCGGATGTGTCGGGCTGAAAGGCGCAGATATCACAGCATAGCTGTAAACTACGTCACAACGTACTTACCGCTCAAAACTAACGGCCAGAATTGTAAGATAGAGATATGGCTAAGGGCGAACGCAAACAACAACAACATTATTATTATTATGATTATTATTATCTGACCATATTTAGTGTAGCAGTGTGCACCATGCTCCTCTTGCAGCTTTAGTATATACATTACAATTACTCCACCTGGGGCGCTATTCTTGTATGAGACAGCGTTTTATGTATACGTTAAAATTTACAATTAAACTTATGATAGCTTGGTAAGGAAAACCGTTTTCATTTCTCACAGTTTAATCTCACGCAAATACAAAACATTGCTCACTACCTTCCACGCGAAGCATAAACAGTAGGTGATGATGGATGTGACATTTTATAGGATGGTATTTACACATCGAGGTCGTTTTAGGACAAATACAAATTTAGTACGAGAAAGGAATGTAATATTGATTGATGTTAATTACATTTAGGAGAAGGAATGTTATTTTAACCATAAGCACCGAACACCTATTCGTGTGAATGGGACATTGTATATGCAGAAACATGTTGATCAATTGTTTTGTATTTTCTTTGTTCATGAGATATTTGAAGAAGTGCAGTTGTGTCGCATATCTGGGACGTATGAAAGAGTCATTAGATTTAACAAAACATGCTGAAGTCAGCATTCGCTCGGTCAGCAGGGATGACATAATCAGGAACTCTTGACTCTTTCCAATGGAAGAGCAGAGGAAACAGTTGTCGGGTGTAAAATAAATACATATGCTCATACAGATAAGAACACAAACTTAGACATAGAACTTAGAAGTTTTAAACAGGCAACTTAATAATTAAGACGACTAAAAATGTAGGAAGTTTGTTTTAGATCCGTGTGCTGGATTAGCCAGTACATGGACAAATGATAAAGTAGGACAAATATATAGATTTTTATAGATAATCTTTTTGTAGAGAAAATCTATAATAATAATAAATATTAAGAAGAGCATTTCTATATAATCTCGGTTAGTGTTAGAATAACTTGTCTATTAACAACAGATAACTGGAGAGAGTACTTCGTCGACTTTTAGAGTTTGGGTTCGACTTTGTAGTGCCCTGATATACTTTGTGGTTTGCATTAGTAGGGCGGGTTATTTGTTGAGTAGTAGAGTTTGGGGAGGGCTCTGAATATTACAAGTAACTCCCCGAGGATTGTTACGAAGTAAGAAAGAGAGATAGTGGTACTCAAGCTGTTAACCAATGATCTTTATCCGCTAAGGTGAACAGTGATTCACAAACGGCTCTATTGCCATTTTAAGGATAATATTTTTTCTGCGTGTTGATGCTAAAGAATATATTAAATATTTATAACTTCACGCCGATGGTGGAGCGGTTGTAGTGAAGCAATAATGTGTGATTCTGGAGAGATTTGCAGGCAATAGATAAATAAATCGTGGTGAATTTATTCCGGGCGCTTAGCCTTTGATGCCACTTGTAAGTAAAAATCATGAGAATCACTGACTCAATGTTGAATTATAGTTACTGTAAAACTTAATAAGAAATGTTCATTGAATATTAAGTAAGATGATAATATTACTCTTCACGAGATTTTGAGAATCAGTGTAACTTGTGAGTTGATATAGTTTTTCATGTAAAATTGTTCTCAGGTTTATGTCCTGATGGGGACCAGAATATATTAATTGTGAAGAATGAGAACATAGGTTCCCAACTTATTAGATGATGAAAGGGTTAGTAAGTGTAGTGTAAAAGTAATAGAAATGAAAATTACAATTATTATTTAGGTGTACAGTGCATGCTTTAATATTATTATATTCATATTTTATTTGGTGGAGAGAAATTTTAGTAATCTTAATAAACAATATTAACTTTATAGTAGTTGCCATTAGTGAATTAGTTAATTGTTGTTAAGAGAATTTGTTAGTTATCGTTGAAGACTATGTCAAGGAAATAGTGAGTTTTCGTGGTGACTTTGTTAAGTGTCGTCAATGACATTGGTTACTGCTAGATGAGCTGTCAACAAACTAAAGGTGAGAGATGACATCATATTATAAGCAATATCACGTGCCACGAAACACTAGCACGAAGCCGCATTATCATCCGGAAGAACCTACCTGGGTTGAACACGGTTGCATACAATTCTAGAGATTGGTGGTAATCAACACCTAAGCCGTACAGCCTTTCAGACCATTGAACACTTACATGAACACTTTTATGAACGTACCAGGTATCTCGTTTTTAAACGGTGCACAGTTGACAAACCAACAAATTTATGTACACACAGCATGTGCGCTGTTACATTACATCAAATTTAAAATTGGGCGCATCTATGGACAAAGTACACTTTTATAGTCCCTATAATGCCCCTCTGCCTTAGGACACAGATATTAACTGCTGAGTGAAGCATGATATCAAGACAACTAACATAACCATTCTTTTGTTCATATCTACCTATACCATTTTTGACGCGTTGCTCCGTAACTTCATAACCTGTGCATCCAGATGAATGACCACATGTGAAGTAGAGCCGTCATGAGGACACACAGTAGAAAAAAACGAAATATAATTATTTCAACCATGTTTTGGTGGGTGACTTACTCAACATTAATATTGTGATAAACGTACTCTATTGTAATGAATGGTTTTATTAAACGGTCTCAGGTTGTAACAGTGGATGGTTTGGAAAGTCGTGCATGTTCAAGTGCCACTGTAATACATCGGAATCTTGTAAGCTGAACGGAGAATGTACAGACAACGGTTCGTGCACACCTGGTTATTTTGGTCCTGGTTGTCAATATGGTTTGTATTATTAGTCACTCACTACTGTGGATGCTGGTCAGAGAGGATATATTGCCATTTGCATTTTGAGATTTTAGACTACATTTTTATCATTCAATAAATACCCTTAGCTCCCCAAGGAGGATACGCCTTCAACAAACACATGCCAAGTCTTTCTTTACCGTGCCATCTGCTTAAGTTCTGTCCTTGTTGTCCTCGTCAGTTTCACTTCTGCATCCACTTCTCTTCTCTATGTGTTTTTTGTTTGCATCTGCCTATTTCCCAGGAGATTCCAGAAAAAGGACTGCCTTCTAATGCTATGAACATGTTTCCTCATAATGCTATGAACATGATTCCTCATAATGATATGAACATGATTCCTCATAAAGCTATGAACATAATTCCTCATAATGCTATGAACATGTTTCCTCTTAATGCTATGAACATGTTTCCTCTTAATGCTATGAACATGTTTCCTCATAATGCTATGAACAAGTTTCCTCATAATGCTATGAACATCTTTCATTATAATGCTATGAAAATGTTTCCTCATAATGCTATGAACATGTTTCCTCAAAATGCTATGAACATGTTTCCTCATAATGATATGAACATGTTTCCTCATAATGATATGAACATGTTTCCTCATAATGATATGAACATGTTTCCTCATAATGATATGAACATGTTTCCTCATAATGATATGAACATGTTTCCTCATAATGATATGAACATGTTTCCTCATAATGATATGAACATGTTTCCTCATAATGATATGAACATGTTTCCTCATAATGATATGAACATGTTTCCTCATAATGATATGAACATGTTTCCTCATAATGATATGAACATGTTTCCTCATAATGATATAAACATGTTTCCTCATTATGATATGAACATGTTTCCTCATAATGATATGAACATGTTTCCTCATAATGATATGAACATGTTTCCTCATAATGCTATGAACATGTTTCCTCATAATGCTATGAACATGTTTCCTCATAATGATATGAACATGTTTCCTCATAATGCTATGAACATGTGTCCTCATAAGGATATGAACATGTTTCCTCATAATGATATGAACATGTTTCCTCATAATGATATGAACATGTTTCCTCATAATGATATGAACATGTTTCCTCATAATTCTATGAACATGTGTCCTCATAAGGATATGAACATGTTTCCTCATAATGCTGTGAACATGTTTCCTCATAATGCTATGAACATGTGTCCTCATAATGATATGAACATGTTTCCTCATAATGATATGAACATGTTTCCTCATAATGATATGAACATGTTTCCTCATAATGATATGAACATGTTTTTTCATAATGATATGAACATGTTTCCTCATTATGATATGAACATGTTTCCTCATAATGATATGAACATGTTTCCTCATAATGATATGAACATGTTTCCTCATAATGCTATGAACATGTTTCCTCATAATGCTATGAACATATTTCCTCATAATGATATGAACATGTTTCCTCATAATGCTATGAACATGTGTCCTCATAATGATATGAACATGTTTCCTCATAATGATATGAACATGTTTCCTCATAATGATATGAACATGTTTCCTTATAATGATATGAACATGTTCCCTCATAATAATATGAACATGTTTCCTCATAATGATATGAACATGTTTCCTCATAATGCTATGAACATGTGTCCTCATAATGATATGAACATGTTTCCTCATAATGCTGTGAACATGTTTCCTCATAATGCTATGAACATGTGTCCTCATAATGATATGAATATGTTTCCTCATAATGCTGAGAACATGTTTCCTCATAATGCTGTGAACATGTTTCCTCATAATGCTATGAACATGTGTCTTCATAATGATATGAACATGTTTCCTCATAATGATATGAACATGTTTCCTCATAATGATATGAACATGTTTCCTCATAATGATATGAACATGTTTCCTCATAATGATATGAACATGTTTCCTCATAATGATATGAACATGTTTCCTCATAATGCTATGAACATGTGTCCTCATAATGATATGCACATGTTTCCTCATAATGCTATGAACATGTGTCCTCAATGTGTGTCCTATTTATCGCAAGCGTCTTCTTCTTATCTCTTGTTTTACTGGCACTAGTTGGTTTCTTGTCATCACGTTTACTTTGGTGACTTTGTCATACCATTTCAATCCTTCTATCCTACGCAAGCACCAGTTTATGAATGGCTGAAACTTTTGTTGTTTTTTGTTTTTGTTGTTTTGAATGTCAGAGTAACCTTAGAATTAGTATGTTTGTACGAACATTTTAACTCAGAAAATTGTCACAGAGTTTAGCATTTGAGTATTTTTTTTGTCTAACTCCGCCTAGGCCGTTCCCAAGCCCGGCTGAAAAAGGAGGAGGGCGGCCTGCTTGGAGGCCATAAGGAGGCTGCCCCTACACCATGCAAAGGCAAAACAGGCCAATCACCTGTTTGCTTTAAATCACGATTACGAGAACTGCAAGGACAAAACCTAACTGATTTTAAAGGCGACGACTGAAACGATCGACGGACTACGACTTATGGCTTGGGAACACAAGAAGTATAAATGGGAAAGAAGAGGAGCTGGCGGAAGAGATGAGGAAAGCAAAACTAGAAATCTTGGCTATAACGGAAAGAAAGAAAAAAGGACAAGGAGTCATGGATCTCGATGGCAACACGCTGCTCTACAGTGGTGTACCCATATCTGAAAGAGCTAAAGGGGGCGTGGGTTGCATTGTAGCCAAAAACCTAAAAGATGGTATCAAGGGATGGAACTTTGTCTCGGAGCGCATTATGGCTGTAAAACTAAAAGAAGGAGAAACCATAGTCAACCTGGTCATAGTGTATGGGCCAAATGAAGATAAGCGAGCAGAGGTCAAGGAAGAATTCTTCGAGCTGCTTCAAAGGACAGTGGATGGCTGCCTAGATGAAATTATCATGCTCGGAGATTTCAATGACAGAGTTGGAAATGACCATGCTAGATGGGGTGGAGTTATCGGAAGATATGGAGAAGATACTCTCAATGACAATGGAAAGCAACTCCTTAGATTCTGCAGTGAGCAGAATCTGATCATAACAAACACAAAGTTCCCCCATAAGCGCATTCATGGATACACTAGATGAGAACCAACAAAGAATGAGAAGTCAATGATCGACCTTGCCATTGTTAGGAGGAGCTCATTCAAATATGTCCGGGATGTTAGAGTCTGGAGGGGGCCACAGATTGGAAGCGATCACTACCTGTGGCGTGAGGTTTTATTTGGCTCTAGGATCAGTATAGTACTGACAATTACAGAAATAGAATTTCTGCAGAAAATGGTGAAGTCCCAGTGTCTGAGAGAACTACTTGTATCACAAATTAGTTACGGCTGTGAATGATCTGATCTCGAAAAATTAGTAGAGAGGAGACCGACATAAATTGCCACCTCCGCTGTGTAACTAATTGTGATATTAAGACAAGGAAACAGATTTTACTTAACAATGATAAAATTGACAAGTCTTCAAATACAATTTCCTTATTAACTATTTAGTATAAACACTATCTACTCTTGTGCTGAAGGGTGAATGTTGGAAAATGTATTGGATTTGTAAGTTTACAAATGATTTACATATATATATATATATATATATATATATATATATATAATATATATATATATATATATATATATATATATATATATATGTATATAAATAATTTATATATATATATATATATATATATATATATATATATATATATATATATATATGTAAATCATTTGTAAACTTATTTAGGCAGTAAAATGACTCAGGATGGTGACACAACAAGAGAAATCCATACTAGAATTGCTTTGGCAGCTAGCGCCTTCAATAGATTATCTAACATTTGGAAATTACGATCATTGAATATACATACCAAGCTTCGTCTGTTTAATTCAAATGTTATCTCAGTGTTAACATACGGCTGTGAGAGTTGGAAAATAACAAAATCATTGGAGAACAAGCTGAATACATTCGAGAACAAATGTCTTAGAAAACTCATGAACATCAGTTGGAAAGAATTCAAGACTAATCGACAAACAAGAGAAGACTCTAGGCAGAAATATGTCTCCGTATAAGGAAAAGACGATGGTCATATATCGGTCATGTCCTACGAATGCAAAACAACAGAATACCACTACAGGCGCTCACTTGGGTTCCTGAGGGTAAGAGGAAAAAAGGAAGACCAAAAGAAACACTCAGAAGAACAATAATAAGAGAAGGAAGAACGTTGGGCCTAAATAATGTGCAAGAGCTAAGAGGAGTGGCGTCACAACGAACAACCTGGAGAGCACTGGTTTCTGCCTTATGCGCCGTGTTTGGCGCTTAAAGAATTTATTATTATTATTTATATATATATATATTATATATATATATATATATATATATATATAATATATATATATATATATATATATATATATATATATACACACTTGTATATTACAAGTCTTCCAATTATAGGAACAAAAAATTTATATCAGCTGTGCTGTTACTCAATTATAATACATGTATCAGCTGTGCTGTTAATTATGTATAATTTATCAGCTATAATCTTTTTATTGTCTCTTGCTACGCTAAATCTCTTTTTCGTCGCTGACAGTTAATTTGCTCACAATTGCCGACGGAAATGGTACTAATGTGTACTCATCTCTCAAAAGATCTGTCCTTCTTAGTTTGGTTGACACAAAACACCCGCTGTGGATCGTTTCGTTAGCCCACCCAAGACTGAGGGGGACTAAAGATGTATCTCAGGTACAATCTTTGTGCACCTGTGAAGTTCCAGGCAGCTGGATTGACTGGACATACGACCTCAGTTTGATGACACGAATAAAACCTGTAACAAGGAAAAATAGGGGCTAATTTCTGTCCTCAAGCCCACCTATTTCTATTGTATATGATATGAGCGTGTCTCAGGTGTCTGCATGTAGGATTAATGACAACATGGCTCAGTATGATTTAGCAATAGCGAGACAAGACAGGTGTCTACTTGCAAAACATTCTTTCTGATAAATTAATACATGAATACATCCAATAATATGAATTCAATACATGAATACATCCAATAATATAAATTCAATACATGAATACATCCAATAATATAAATTCAATACATGAATACATCCAATAATATGTACACCTAGGTGTGATACAACCAATTCCTTCTCCCTATAATATACCAGGCCCTCTCTGACAAGTGCTATACTAGCTGGTAACATATATCCTAACAATATTGTTATGTTCTTATGATAGGAGTATATGAGACGACGACTGTTTTTTATATTTCAGGTGGGAGTTATATGGGACAATAGATTGGAGTTAGATGAGACAATAGATTGAGTCCTAACAAGGACTGTTTTGGTTATATTGCAGTTGGTCTGAGATAATAGATTGAAGTTATAGGAGACAATAGGTTGAGTCCTAACAAGGACTGTTTTGGTTATATTTCAGTTGGACTGAGATAATAGATTGAAGTTATAGGAGACAATAGGTTGAAGTGTGAGTCCTATTAGTCTTCGTCTTCATCAATCATATCAGGAAATACAATCATTATCGTAATTTCCCCAAGATACAATCAGTAACCTGATACGTTCATATTGAACCAAAATATATACAGGTGTAGGTAGTATAAATGACACACAACCAATACAAACATTATATATCTGCTATAGGCCTATTTGCCATTAAATAGTAAATTATATTTACCCTCCAAGAATTAAACAGGCCAGGTTTTGACTCGACTTAGTGAAGCAGGCTGCAGGTCAATGCACTCAGGTAAGCAATAAATCAAGGTTGACAGCTTCTCCTCTTCAGTCGGTCGGTATCTCTGGCTTCGTGTCGGTGATGTGTGATTATGCATAAAATCCGCCAGATTATATAGGCAGGTGAAGTAACTTCTACAGCTTAAAGAAAGCGTTTGGTTGGTTCCTGGCGGGGCAAGCTGGTTGGCTGTCTGCGGTTTGGTCTCATGCCTCGTACAGGCTAATTTTATTCAATTTTTCCGCCATATTGCGTGAACAAGATGGCCGCGACCCACATCCGAAAAAACAGGACTTAAGTTTTTTTCCTGGCGTAACTTCTTGTAATTTGTTCTGGCTCAGCGACTGGTGAACGGTGCTCGTTGATTAGTTGGGCTCTCGACATAGGGATTTAACAAAGTAGTGGGTTTACACAACTCGTTTCACGACATAGTCCCATCCTTTCCTAGCTGTGACCTGTCATAGCTGACGTGTAAACCGCTGCTGTAGTTAATCCTTTTGCGTCTGTCCTTCCATAGTAATAGGGTGTCGACTTAAAAAATCAGCTCCTACATTGCCTCTTCCCGGAATGTAATTAACGGTAAAGGAATAAGGCGCCAGAAGCAGACTCCACCTTAACAATCTCGAATTTAACTTTTAAGATGCAGCCAAGAATGTTAAAGGCTGGTGATCGCTTTGGACAATGAAGTGTGTCCCATACAGGTAAGGTGAAAATTTGTCTATGGGCCAAATTAGATCCAAACATTCTTTCTCTATGGTCGAGTAGTTCAACTCAGCTGCATTCAGCTTCCTACTGGCGTAGGCGACTGGTAAACGTTCCTCCGGCTGGGCCTTTGATTGCTGCAAGAGAGTTGCACCAATACCTATACTGCTAGCGTCCGTCCTTAATACAAATGCCTGTGTGATATCGGGTAGCGTAAGGATGGGTTTGCTGGTAAGTTTTGCTTTTAGCTCTGTGTAAGCTTTTTCACAATCAGCATTCCATTGGATTTTGTCAGGCTGTCCTTCTTCATTAAGTTAGTTAATGGTGCACACAGAGAGTTAAAGTGGAGTATGTACTTCTGATCTGCCATCAATGGTACCTATACCTTGTAGCGGTATGGCAGCTTGCGTACCCTGACAATCCCCAGAGCTATGCCAGTGGGAGTTTTACTCCTGGTAGGTTCAACCAAGCTGGACTGGTCTGTGTGGGTAGGGGTCAGACAAAAGCTGGTACCCTGGTCCTCCAGGTTGGGGGTTTTAGCATAGGGCTGACACCCCTGTCTATATAAAAAAAAATAATGAAGTTACGGAAACAACATCAAATGAACAAACTTTGCTGCGGGATGGACATTCGGAGTCTGTGGCTCGTATGACTGTCAGTGGTGAAAGCCGAAAGGAAGCCACTGACATGAAAACGGATGTCCTGACCGCAAAACAGGATACAAGAATAGGATTTTGGAATGTCAGGACAATGTACGAGACAGGTAAACTAAGACAGGTCACGGCAGAAATGAGAAACTATAGGTTACACATCCTGGGGATAAGCGAGAGCAGATGAACAGGGGCAGGAAAAGTTAAAACAGCAACAGGAGAAACAGTACTTTACTCTGGAAGAGAGGATGGACAGCACAGTGAAGGCGTAGCCATTATTCTACAGAAAGGGATAGAAAGGACATTGCTGGAATGGAAACCCATCAACAACAGACTGATACGATTGAGATTGAGAGGGAGATTCACCAACACTACAATAATACAATGCTACGCACCAACGAATGATAGCGATGAGGAGGTCAAGGATGAATTCTACCAACAACTGCAGAAAGAAATGGAGGACACACCTAGATATGATCTTGTTATAGTAATGGGAGACCTCAATGCGAAAGTTGGTACACACAATACATATAATGAAAGAACAATGGGGAAATGCGGCAGCGGAATAGCAAACGAAAATGGGGATAAGCTAATAAGTTTCTGTAGCATTAACAACCTGGTCATTGGAGGAACACTTTTCCCACATAAGGAAATTCACAAGTTAACATGGGAATCACCAAATGGTCGGGACAGAAACCAGATAGACCACATCATGGTTAACGGTAGATGGAGACATGCATTACAAGATGTGAAGGTAAGAAGAGGTGCAGATGTGGGAAGCGATCACCATTTAGTAGTAGCAAAACTGAAAGTGAAACTAAGAAGGGCTGGACCAACTGTAACTGCACAGAAAAGGTTTGACATCAGCAAATTGAAGGACCCCCTCACCAGAAAAGCTTTTGCAAATGACATAAAGAAACGATATCAATTTGCCAAAAGCCAGGAAAAGACATTGACTGATGATATAGACCAGAATTTCAACACCATTTCAACAATATATAAGGAAAGTAGCAAATCATGCTTAGGATTCCAGGAAAGGAAGAAGCAAGACTGGATAACACCAGAAACACTAAACACCATAAAGATGAGAAAGGAAATGAAAAGAAAGAAAACAGAAGCGAAGTCCCCCAGGTTAAAGCAACTATATAGCGAACAGTACAGTCAACTGGACAGGGAAGTTAAACGCCAAACCCGAGCCAACAAAAGGAATTTCCTAGACGATCTTGCAAAACAGGCAGAAGAGGCAGCACTGAGAAATGAACAAAGCACAGTATACAAAATAACTAAATTCATCAGCGGAAAACAAGGTGCAAACAATATTACATTAGTAAGAGATAAGCAAGGAAATCTCATCAAGACAGCAGAGGGACAAGAAACAAGATGGGCAGAGCACTTCAGAGAAACTCTGAACAAGGAAATACCAGAGACACAATTGAATGTTCCTGAGGCTGAAAACGATCTAGATGTAAATACAGACATTCCACGAAAAGAAGAAATCATCACAGCAATCAAAGGGTTAAAGAACGGTAAAGCTCCGGGCCATGATAACTTAAATGCAGAGCTATTTAAGACAGACCCTGAGCTAGCAGCAGAACTATTAGAACCACTATTTGCACAAGTCTGGAAAACGGGGACAACACCATCAGAGTGGAACAAAGGAATAATTGTCAAATTGCCCAAGAAGGGAGATCTTTCAGACTGCAATAATTGGAGAGGAATCACTCTTCTCTCAGTTCCCAGCAAAATACTAGGCAGGATAATTATACAGAGAATTTCAAAGGCAGTAGACTACAAACTGAGGAAAGAACAAGCAGGATTTAGAAAGAACAGAAGATGTGTAGACCATATATTCACTCTCAGGAACATTATAGAGCAGTGCTCAGAATGGCAAAGACAGCTTTACATAAATTTTGTTGATTTTGAAAAGGCTTTTGACAGCATACATAGGGACAGTTTATGGAAAATACTGAGGGCTTATGGAATTCCAAGCTGCATAGTGTCAATCATAAAAAGCCTCTATGCCAACTTTACGTGTAGTGTTGGGCAGAGCAACCTAACCTTCGAGGTGAAGACAGGAGTACGACAGGGATGCCCCTTATCAACCACTCTATTTTTAACAGTCATAGACTGGGTGATGCGCATAGATTGGGTGATGCGCCGGACAACAGAGGGCAGTCCAAGAGGAATAAGATGGACTACATTTTCTACATTGGAAGATCTGGAATATGCAGATGACATTGCACTGCTGGCACATTCACATCAACACATCCAGGAAAAAACGGATAGACTTAATAAATTTAGCCAGCAGGTGGGCTTGAACACAAATTTAAAGAAGTCTGAGGTCATGACGCTCAATGTGAGCAACCCTGAACCCATATCAGTAAGGAATCAGCAACTGGTACAGACAGATACCTTCACATACCTAGGAAGCATAGTAACACCAGACGGTGGGGCAGGCAAAGACATCAACATCAGAATGAATAAGGCAAGAACAGCCTTCTTTAGCCTAAATAACATCTGGAAGTCCTCCAAATACAGCACAAGCACAAAATTAAGATTATACCAGAGTTGCGTGCTTTCTGTGCTTCTCTATGGTGCGGAATGCTGGAGAGTCACAGAGAAGGAAATGTCAAAATTGTCCTCTTTTCACACAACATGCCTAAGAAAAATTCACCGAATCTTTTGGCCGAATACCATCACCAACCAAGATCTGCTTACTCGTAGCAAGCAAGAGGACATGCACACCATCATAGCTGGCAGACGCTGGAGCTGGGTTGGTCATGTCCTCAGAAGAGACCCCGATGCCATCACAAGAACAGCTATGCTTTGGACCCCTGAAGGAAAGCGAAAGAGAGGCCGACCAAAAACAACTTGGCGGAGGACTGTGGAGGCTGAGATGCAAAGAATGAACCAGAGCTGGGGCACTGTACGAAGGATGGCCACCGACCGTGCAAAGTGGAATCAATTTGTTGTTGCCCTACAAGACGCCACTAGGCGTGATGGCCACTGACTGCTTTGACGGTCGGTGGTTAAGGATCGAAGAAGAAGAAGATGTACTTCTGATAAAACCCACATAATGACACGAATGATCTCACATCTTTCTTCGTTTGAGGTCTGGGTGCCTTCTTTAACTTCTCTATATTCTTTGGGTCAAGAGACATATGACCTGTAGAAATAGTGTGACCTAGGAATTCCAACTCCTTACAATCGATATAGCACTTGGTTAGACGTGCAGTTAATCCAGTGGCTCTCAGTCTGTCAAACAACATGGAGAGCGCTACTACATGCTCTTCAAACGTGTTTGTAGCAACAAGAATGTCATCAATAAAGTTAGTGATATGGGGATTTTGTAGAGGTTCCAACAATTTCCTCATCATTCTTGAAAATATACTAGGAGCATTTTTCAGCCCAAAGGGTAATACATTAAACTCGTAGTGTCCGTCTGATGTACTAAATGCCAGCATTTTCCTAACTTCTGGTTTCACTGGTATTTGGTAGTATCCCTTGCTTAGATCTACCTTCGATAAATACCTAGCCTTGCTCAGTGTAGAGAACAGCTGGTTGGTGTCAGGTAATGGGTCCACCTGAGATTCTGTGATAGCATTAAGCTTCCTGTAGTCAATACATAACCTGTGTTCACCACTCGGTTTTCTTAATAGCACCACACTTGAGCTATAGGGAGAGTCTGACTTCGAGATAATTTTCTCCTTCAACAGATAATCAACTTCCTCCCTTAGTGCTTAGGCTTTCGCATAGGGCATAGGGTATGTTCTCATGTATACTAGTGTAGGGTCAGTAACCTTCATGTCGTACTCTAACAGATTCGTACGACCTGGCTTATCTGTGAGCACATCAGCATGGGTTTCCAACACTTTCTGAACCATCTTCTTCTGCTCTGGAGTTAAATGTTCACTAATATTTACTTGAACATAATCCTCGGTAGTTGTGAGTGGATACTCCATAGAGTGAAGTGGTTCACCGTGCATTTCTGTTGCAATGGCTAGGGTCATGATATGTGCAACTTCTGATGATTCCTTGTCATAGTATTTTTTAAGAAGATTGACATGATATACCTTCTCCTTTCCTTTCTTGTCAATCTTATAATTGGTCCTGGAAAGTTTCTCCAGTATGACAAAGTATCCCTGCCATCCAATCTGCAATTTATTATTGCTGCTTGGCAACAGTAATAACACCTTTTCACCCACCTCCAGTTCCCTATCCTTTGCTTTCTTGTTGTAGTACGCAGCACGCTTCCTCCTGGCCTGTCTTAAGTTATCATTGGCCAATTTCCAACCTGCTTTCAATCGAGATGTCAACTCGTTGACGTACTGGTATGAGGAAGTCACTGTTTCCTCTGCCTTTTCATCAGTCCATGTCCGCAGCAATGCTTCCAGTGGACCTTTTATTGGTCTTCCAAACAACAATGTAGCTGGAGCTAATCCAGTTGAATTGTGGGGTACTTTCCTATATGCAAATAGTGCAGCGGGTAAGTATGTATCCCAAGTTTCAGGTTTTTCACTCGCCAGCTTTCTAAGGATTGAAATTAGCGTACCTTTGAACCGCTCTACTTGACCGTTCCCTTGGGCATGGTAGGGACTACAATGATAGTGCCTGGCTTGAAATATTCTGAATACTTCTTGTGTTAGCTTTCCCTTAAACTGAGACTCATTGTCAGTCAATATCTGATGCGGGAAACCTAATCGGGTGAATATTGTCAACAGGGCCTCTGCCACATGCTTTGAATATATAGCTGGCATGGCCACTGCCTATCCCCACATAGAGCAAGTATCAACCAAGGTTAAGATGTAAGCAATTCTCTTCTTGGTCCTAGTGAGGGGTCCAACAATATCCACTGCAACACGTTCAAAAGGGGTTCCCATAATGGGCATTTCTCCCAGTGTTGCTGGTGCAGTCCTATGCTTAGGAGCTACTCTTTGGCATTCTGGACATGATGTTACATTTCTCTTTATGTCTTCTGTGATTCCTGGCCAAAAGTAGTGACAGGCTATCCTTTGTCCAGTGGCCCCTATTCCCATATGTCCACTGAAGGGTATAGCATGTCCTAGCGTCATAACCTTCTCCCTGTAAGATTTTGGCACTACAAGCTGTCCATGTCCTTTAGGTCCTGTTCCAGCTTTTCTGTATAGTAGGCCATTCTTCATATACAAGTCTCCTTTCTCTGGAGGGTGATGTACTTTAGGCAATTTACCAAAACAAGGCTTTAGTGTGCTGTCTGCTGCTTGAGCCTTTTTCATCTCTTCTGGATGAGTATTGATAGGATTCTCCTCCACTTTCCTGGAGCTTTCCCTGGTCTGGACTGTTGCCATAACTACAGGTTTTATAGGTTCTCCAAGGAAAACATACCTACAACCCAAAATCAAAGGGTAAATAGGATTGTCCATCACTGCTGCTTTGATTTCTCCTTCCACATAACGAGATCTTATGTTGATTCGGGCTATGGGTAATGTCATGGTTCTTGCTCCCTTGATCGGTCCTCTGATTTCCACTGTTTCTGTGGTTATCTGGTAAGGACTCACTAGAGAAGAGCACACAACTGAATCAAAGTCCAATCCTGTGTCATATAAACACAGTACTTGAGTGCCATTCACGGTCACTTCCTCACAGACAAGGGGATGATGGAAGTCCTTCTAACTTACTGCCATTTCCTTCCTTCCCTGCTTCCCTGTTGTAAGACATGCAGCATGATGAGGAGGAATCTTCCTTGTGCAGTCCGCAGTATTGTGGTTACTCATTAGACAAGTTTTACACCACTTTCCTTCCTTCCGGTAAGGTGTCTTATCCGATCTTAGAGGGTTTTTGCCTTTTTGGTCAAATCTTTGTTTGTTCCTTGTGGTATGGTCCTTTTGTTCATATTTGGTATAGTTTTGTGATGATTTGAAGTTTTCACCATGCTTCTTCTTATTTCCTAATAATTCTGCCTGAGCTGCTTGATATCTCTCAGCAACAGTTACAATATCTTCCAATCTCTCTGCTCCTTGTTCCATGATAAACTTCCGCTTTTCTTGAGGCATGGACTCTTTCACTTGATCCATCATTATCATTTCTTTCAGATCCTGACACTTTCCTAAACTACTCCATTTTTCCAAATAGGTTTCCAATCTAGCAGAGATTGGTGATAGTTTTCTCCTGGAAGACGTTTAGCTGTTCGGAACTTCTTTCTATATGATTCTGAGTTCTTTTCATATCTCACAAGCAGTGCCTGCTTCAGGATTTCATAATCTTCCTGGTCATCTCTTGAGAGCTTCAAATATACATCGTAGGCCACACCTCTCAATCCCTGAGATAGTTTAAGACTCCACTTTTCTTTCACTAAGCCATAGGTAGTGGCAAGTCTTTCGTATCTATCCAGGTACGACTCAATGGCGTCTTCTTTCTCAACAAATGGGTCCAGATGAAAATTCATGGCCCCACTTGAGGTGCTCTGGATGGAGCTATTCTCAGAGTGAGGTGAGCTACCACCATTATTGCCAGTATTTGCCTGAATTTCAGGACTCTTTTAATCTCAACTGATGGTCTCTCTCTGCTTGTAATTTCCTTTCCTCAGCTTCAATTTTCTTTGCCTCATTTTCAGCTTCCCATTTCTTGGCTTCAATTTCTAATCTTTTGGTTTCTCTCTCAGCTTCTAGCCTTTTGGCTTCTCTTTCAGCTTCTGCTTGCAACCGCCTTTCTTCAGCCTCAAATTTCTTTGCTTCTCTGTCAGCCTCTAAGTTCTTTGCTTCAGTCTCTAATTGCAACTTTCTTTCTTCCCTATCCATGTGTTTGTTCACTTCTGTTGTGACATACTGAGTGAGAGCATCACCTGTCATATTTAATTCCTTACCCATCTGCATGATCGCAGTTCTGAACCTCACTAGATCAGCCATAGCGTTACTTAGAGAGGGTATGTAAATTTACTATAACCAAATTATTGTAATTAAACGTAATTAATTTAATTGAACAAAAAATTTCCGTGCAACTTTGTGAGCATCAACTATTTACTGAGTACTAAATGGTACTCCTCCTAAGAAAATAAATTTTAAAAAATCCTATTATGATTTTCTCAAAAAAAAATTTCCTTATCTTATCTATGGGTGGCACAAGATAGAGTGTAGATAGATGAATACACTAAGTATGGCTCAAGGTATAGAGAAATATCCCAGGAACGAGCCCTCAGTGTGGCGTGAGGTTTTATTTGGCCCTAGGATCAGTATCGTACTGACAATTACAGAAATAGAATTTCTGCAGAAAATGGTGAAGTCCCAGTTTCTGAGTGAACTACTGGTATCACAAATTAGTTACGGCTGTGAATGATCTGATCTCGAAAAATTAGTAGAGAGGAGACCGACATAAATTGCTACCTCCGCTGTGTAACTAACTGTGATATTAAGACAAGGAAACAGATTTTACTTAACAATGATAAAATTGACAAGTCTTCAAATACAATTTCTTTATTATTTATTTAGTATAAACACTATCTACTCTTGTGCTGAAGGGTGAATGTTTGAAAATGGAATGTAATAGATTTGTAAGTTTACAAATGATTTACAAACATATATATATATATATATATATATATATATATATATATATATATATATATATATATATCTATATATATATATATATATATATATATATATATATATATACACTTGTATATAACAAGTCTTCCAATTATAGGAACAAAAAATTTATATCAGCTATGCTGTTACTCAATTATAATACATGTATCAGCTGTGCTGTTAATTATGTATAATTTATCAGCTATAATCTTTTTATTGTCTCTTGCTACGCTAAATCTCTTTTTCGTCACTGACAGTTAATTTGCTCACAATTGCCGATGGAAATGGTACTAATGTGTACTCATCTCTCAAAAGATCTGTCCTTCTTAGTTTGGTTGACACAAAACACCCGCTGTTGATCGTTTCGTTAGCCCACCCAAGACTGAGGGGGACTAAAGATGTATCTCAGGTACAATCTCTGTGCTCCTGTGAAGTTCTAGGCAGCTGGTTTGACTGGACATACGACCTCAGTTTTATGACACGAATAAAACTTGTAACAAGATGATAAGGGTGGAATTAGGATGCCGTCAAATTACCACCTCTATCGACACCAGGTATTACAATGTAAGATGTGGGTGTCTTATCTGGTTTAGATTGTTGCTGTGTGTGTGTTGCAGTAGGACAGTTCAGGGTACACCACAGGCAACATGACGTGTAGAGTCATAAAAATGGTAACTTCGCTTTAGGTTTATACCATTTATTGCACGCCACAAAACAGTCATGATACTTATGTTATTGTCAGCATAGGTACAACGAATGCAGCATTCAAACTCATGTTAACTGACAGTCATGTAGAAGTCAATACTCAATAGTTGTATGGAAAACAAATATCATAGCGAAGCTTGATAAATAATGCATATAACTTCTGCAACCGTGGTCAGCTGCAGATCCTTAATGTTCATAGACAATAATAATTATTCCTTCCTGATGCTAGCAGATCAGATGTATACAATACGTCCGTTTACTGTCTGCACGTGAGTAGCATACATGGATTACAGGTCAGCTCGACCTTTATAACCTTCCTAAGTCTAACCATCTGACTTGGACGTGATCTCTGATATAACGAATCCTGGAACACAGACAATAGTCTTGTTGGTCTAGAGCGACCCATATATATATAATTAGTTCAGGTATAAAGATACCGGTGACTTAATCCTAGTCAAAGTACCTCTCCATTTTGAATCACACAGGCGAGCAAAAAGGCGACAAAATGACGAACCTCTAGATGATAGCATAAAGTTCGATACAAGAGGAATTACCTTATTTCGGAAAATCAACCATGAACATATGCCTCCAGGCAGGCTTGACTAATACCGGGAAATAGTCTAGTTAGCTAACTAACTCACAAAGACAATGTATTTCCCTCAGAGAATCACAAGACGCAAGGCGCGTCCGCTCGCAATCAGTCCATTTCTCAACTCCCCGACCTGGGCGGAACAACAAAACCACAACCCAGTCGAGACATGCGCAGAGCGACAATCTCTGAGTCGCTGTTCACAATAAGACGATTCTAAGAACATTCGAGATAAAAGTCTTACACAGTCGCGCCTTTTATGGACATGAACAGAAGCGTTAAGAAAGGTTTCAAACATCTACAACAGTTGACTGCTACTACCAAATAAGGAGATATGGTCACGCTTCGTTCAAGACATTATAGACCGAACGTGTCTCTATACAAGAGGAAGTAAACTCATAAAGAATAGTAGTATCGATATTTCGGGTTCTGTCCCTTTGACCATAAAATATATATAACATGCATTTCAGTCAAATAATGATCATACATACGAAAAACGATCATACAAAGACTTTGGAAAAAAGTAATTAATTGTGCGTAACATTACCGCACCCTCCCGGGAAAAAAAAAATGAAACATTTTTTTTTTAAATCCTGGAGCCGGAAAAATCTAGGCTCCTAACGCACGTATGATGCGCGGATATACCTAACAAAATAGCTCAACACTTGGAGCGAAACTGAGATCATATCCCAGGTCCTTAGAGAAAAATTTATCTAAGTATACGCGTATATATCCCAGGAAGGTGCCACCAACACAAACCACAATGATGGCAACATCATAATAAAAGTCAAATTATTCTCATACCAATATATGAAATCAAATATATTATTATGATATCATACAATGTGTTGCAAATAGCGGTGTAATATATTAATATACCGCACTATTTTATTACATTATGTAATGCATCAGTAACTAATAAGTAATACATGTGTTGATCTTCGTTGACATAAAACATTCAATAGAAGAAGATGTGGACATCATCCGCTCCCAATCTAGGACAGGACTTGATATACTCAAAGTTCCACAATGGACACAATCTCGCATCTTCAATGATGTGCTGCGAAAATATCAATAACACAAATCTTAAAGACAACTGGTAAATCTCTCAATACAATCCTGAAAATAATTTATTTAAATGTGGCCGAGTGATCTTTTGGCCCGTATATCACTAACTAAGCCTTCTTAGATAATTACATGGTACAATGTTATAAATTTCCCCCTCAAAAAAGTGAGAAAAAAAAAATATCTACTAACATGTCATTAGAACATTGGACTGTATATCAGGAAATATATATATATATATGACAGAAGAATCATGTGGAATCGTGTGGGCATCTGGACAGAATGTCCGCCATTACATTATCCGAACCACGGATAGCTCGAACCGAGAAATGAAATGGTTGAAGAGCTATGGCATAACGAGTGGACCTCGAGCTCTTCAAGTTTTTACTCTGAATAGCAGTAAGCGCTTTCTGGTCGGTTTCCACAATGAAATGTGCGCCTAGAAGAAATCTTTGTAACTTCAGAATAGACCATACCATAGCCAATAACTCACGGTCTAAAACCGAGTAATTCTTTTCTGCAGCATTTAATTTCCTAGAGATATACATCACCGGATGCAGAGTATCAGAATACTCCTGCATTAGTGCTGCCCCAATCCCAGTTGACGAGGCGTCACTTCGAAGAACAAAAGTCTTCTCAATAGTAGGTAACCTAAGAATAGGTGGAGATGAAAATAGTTCTTTAACCTGGTCCAATGAGGATTGACATTCTTTTGACCAGCGGATCAAATTAGGCGACCCTTTCTTCAATAAAGTAGAAAGCGGTGCCATAATGGAGGACAGATTCGGAATGAATCGTCCGTAGAATTGGATCAAACCTAATAGACTCCTTACTTGTTTCTTTGTCTTAGGGACCGAAATGTTAAGTATTTTTGAAACATTGTGGTCCTCTGTCTTTAAAAGACCATGACCAACACGATGACCTAGGAAAGAAATCTCACTAAATCCTATAAAGGCTTTAGAGGGTTTTGCAGTCAAGTTATACTCGCGAAGAGTAGACAGTAATTCGTATAAACCCAAATAGTGATCTTCACAGGAATCACTGAATAGACAGATATCATCTAGATATGCTATGACATCTGTACGATATGCGAGAATTCGCCGCATCATGCGTACGAATGTAGCAGGGGCGTTCATAAGACCAAAAGGCATGAAATTCCATTGGAATAAACCCCTAGGTGTAGAAAAAGCTGTAAAAGGTTTGGCACGTTCAGTTAGCGGGACTTGCCAATAACCTTTAGACAAATCTAGTTTGGTAAAGAATCTAGAATTAGAAAGTTTATTGAGTAGCTCTTCTAATGAAGGCATAGGTTCAGCGTCGAACTTCGTAACTTGGTTCAATTTGCGATAATCTACGCAAATGCGAATGTTATTATCCTTCTTTCGAACAATAACCATAGACGAAGAGTATGCTGAAGTGGATGGTTCAATGATTTCCAAACGTATCATTTCATCCAATTCTTTCTCGACTTGAGACTGGAAATGGATAGGTATTGGATAGGGTCTGACTCTGATAGGATTATGATCAGTTAGCACAATGTCATGTTCAATGACATGTGTGTGTCCCGGGATGTCTGTAAGAACATCCTGAAATGTTTGCAACATCGAAGAAACTTGTCGATGTTCCTCAGCGGAAAGATTTGGAGAAACGGTCACATTTTTCCAAGATTCCGTAGAATAAAGTGGGACCATAGAAAGAGGAAGATTGACATCAGAAAAAGTAGTTTCCTCATCCTGTATAACTGACAGCGATGAGTATTGACCATGAGGTACTTGAGAATTGTCCGTTGCCTGGAAAATAGGCTGCAAATAGTCTGGTCTTTCATGAAATTCCGTGAGCATATTTATGTGGAAAGTTTTATGCTTTCCATCAATATCGACAACATAGTCGACATCAGAAATTTTGGAGACTATTGCATATGGACCTTTCCATGCAATTAGAAGTCTGTTCTCCCTTGAAGGAAGTAGAACGAGAGCTTTGTCACCTGGACAAAGTTGTCGTAGACATCTATTCTTATTCGCAAACTGCCTTGCCTTTTCTTTAGCAAATTCGGAAGACGAAGTTGCTAGTCTGCATGCCTCAATGATTTTTTTCCTAAGAGCAATGACGTACTCATAAGAAGACTGAGTCTCATCGCTAATATTATCGGCAGTGATTAGATCGTGAAGTAAAGACATAGGGCCGCGCGGTTGCGCGCCAAAGACAAGTTCAAAAGGGGAAAACCCCGTATGTTCATTGGGGACCTCTCTATACGCAAAGAGAGCCGCGGGTAAGACCCTGTCCCAATCCTGAGGATGATCCTCAGTTATTTTACCCAGTAAAGTTTTTAGAGTCCTATTTAAACGTTCGACCAACCCATTAGACATTGGGTGATAGATACTGCTGAGAGACCTTTTTATATGCAGCATAGACATTACCTGTGACATAGTGTCTGATATCAGTTGAGTGCCATGGTCTGACAATATTTCTCCGGGAAAACCCAAGCGAGAAAATATCAGCCAAAGAGCGTCTGCGATATCAGCAGTTGAGATGCTCTTGAGAGGTATTGCCTCTGGCCAACGTGTGCACATATCGACACATGTAAGAATAAATTGATGTCCTCTAGCCGACTTAATTCTAAAAGGACCGATAATATCTATTGCCATTTTTTGAAAAGGGCGAATTGGAATGTCAGCAGCCTGAATAGGCGCAGCATGTCGTGGTCCTTTAGATTTGACCTCCTGACATACTTTGCAAGAGCGACAGTACATTCGTATGTCCTTGCTTACAAATGGCCAAAAGAAAGCCGCAAGAACTCTCGACTTTGTACGGGAAAAAACCCATATGTCCAGCACATTGCGAGTCATGAGCATGTTGCAATATTTGCACCCTCATGCTCTTAGGCACAAGAATTTGTGAATGAGTGGATGTAGTCGAGTCTTGTACCATACGTACAAGTACGCCGTTCTTCATAGAAATCCAAGATTTTCTATTAGTATTTTGATTAGGATCACCTTTTTTTGCTAGAATGAAGAATTTTTGTAACGACGGATCTTCTTCTTGCAATTTGATAAATGAGTCACGTGTAATAGTCAAGTGACTATTTTGTTCATTTACTTCATCATTATTAGTTAATGAAGTTTGAGGTGGATCCAGAGCATGTGCTCTTGTGACCACCGTATTGGTAGCTTCAATGTTTTGCTCTTCCCAAACAGCAATCTGCTGTGGGGTACATTCCCTAACTCCGTGAATACGACCAATAATAAGGTCCGCAATAGGGTTTGGAAGTAGACACGCGTGGACCTCTCCCGTGAAGAAAGGAGTAGCAATATGTATTATGGCAGTAGGATATTTTTCCAACGTGCCACCAAATGTGACACATTTGATGACCTTTCCTGTAGCACAGAATGGATCTACAAGAGATTGCCTAACCCCGACAGTAGTACATCCAGAATCAAACAACACCGAGACTGGATTACTATTTACAAGCCCCTTATGTAATATAAGAGAACCTCTCCCATCATGAGCAACATTAGCAGGAAGAGCGGGCAAAGGATGACCACAGCTTAGAGTACTAATGGTTTTCGGATCAAATAAAGTACTGCATTGGATACATTTATTTGCCCTACCAAAGTCAAAAGATGAGCATCCGATAGCATTATGGTCTTTATCATTATTAACCTGTTTATCTGCTCCCTGAGATTCTTGTTGAACAGAGTTTGTCTGTTGATATCTTTTTCTCTTCTGTTGCGATCTACCGCGACCATTATTGCCTCTGCAATTATCATTAAAGTCCCTACTGTAATTTTTATCCTGGTTTGAGTTCCAGTTTCCATAACTGTCATTACCATCTTTATATTGTTGAGAACCTCTATTATCCTGGTATTGAGGTCTCTGAGAAAAATATTTTCCTCTATACCGATTACCTTTGTGAAAATTTCTAAAGTTACCGGGAATAGAATACCGTGTAATATTAGGTTGTCTCCAGTTCTGGGAAGAAGAATCTCCCTGAAATTGATTACCATGGTTCTGGGCATAATTACGGTTACTCTTTTTATTGAAATTTTGCTGGCTACCCTGAAATTTACGCATAAAATTCGGGCCATAAGGTGCTGCCGAAGCAACTGGCAGACCTTCTTTTACCTTAGTGTTGCTAATGGTTATGTGAGGATGTGCAGTAACATACTGGCTACAGTATTCTTCCATTTCTTTTATATTTTTAGGCTTACGCTCATGAAGAAAAGAAAGAAAATCTTCATTAACAGAAGACATAACCTTGTCTCTAAGAAGTAAGTCCATGAGGGCTTCAAATGTACTTTCTGTCTTAGACAGCTCAACCCATCGTAAAAAAGTAAGACGTATGCCTGAGATGAATTCTGAGAATTCAACTCCAGTTTCTGGTAACATGTTTTTAAATTTAAGACGATATCCGTCTTCGTTAAGTTGGTACTTCTTTAACAATGCCGCCCTGACAACCTCATAGTTGTTCTTGTCAGGCACATCTACCATACCCAACAAAGTCAAAGCATCACCTCTAAGTATCTTGGATAGATGATAAACATATAATGTTTTATCTATATTATGCACCTTACATGCACTTTCAAATCTATCTAGATAAAATGTTATATCATCAATTGAAGCATTGAATGCTGGTAAATTAAGCTTAAAATTAACAGCATTAGACTTATTAGCAGATGATACCTTATTGGCATCATTAGCATTACTAGATAACTTCAACTTTTCTAACTCCAAAGCTAAGAGTTTTTCTTCATGTTCCATTTTTGCTTTTCTCTCATCAGACTCTCTTTGTAACCTTCTTTCCTCAGCCTCAGCCTGTAACTTCCTTTCCTCAGCCTCAGCCTGTAACTTTTTCTCCTGAGATTCTGCTTCTCTTTTTTGTTTTTCCATTTCCATTTGTAATCTCTTTTCATCTACCTGCATCTGCAGTTTTAAATTTTCAGCATCTATTCTCTTTTGTTCAGTTAGTTCTTTCATTTTCTTTTCCTCCGACTTCAATGCCTTGGCATATTGAACAGTCGCAAATTCTTCTAATTTATCACCTGTCTTCCCAAGGGCTTTACCCTGCTCAATAAAGTACTCAAATGTAGACATGATGTCTAAAATGTGAGTACAGAACCTGAAATAATTAATTATCTTATTTCAATCTTAATAGCAACAAGACTTAATAAAGTGCTTGTATAATTACTATGTTTACTCCAATCTCTGTGGGAAACAAGACTTGACACCAATTTGTATTATCAGTTGTACAATAATATCACAAGTCACCTCTTAATTATCAGTGCACTACCCAAATCAGTGCATAACCATCAGTTATTTATCATAACTGCACTACAATAGTGCATAAGCAACAAACCACCAGTTAGTTATGATAAGTGCACTATAGATCAATAGTGCATGAGCATATATGTAACAATAGTGAAAGCTTACTATGCAAGAACTATGCAAACAATAACAAGACAATGTAAACAATAACAAAGGTCACCAACAATGTAAACAATAACAAAGATCAAAGTCAAATGTAAACAACAACAAAGATCAAAGTCAATGTAAACAAAAACAAAGATCAGAGTCAATGTAAACAATAACAAAGATCAGAGTCAATGTAAACAATAACAAAGATCAGAGTCAATGTAAACAATAACAAACAAATGACGCTACAGTGTATACACAAAAATATACTTAAAGAACTGAATAATAGAAAAGAGGAGACCTACAAATACAAACAATCGAAATCGAAACTAAAAAACAGAAAGAAAGAGAGAAACAAAAAAAAAATATACAAAAAACGAAAATAAAGCACAACTCGTCACAACTAAACAGATATAGCAACGATTGTCGCTAGCAAATTCCACAGTAGGAAATTCGCACAGTCCCTAACGAAAACGCTAACAGTAGAACCTCTGTGGCGTGGTATCATCTACTGAAAGACACCGCCCAACCGAGAAAACCCGCAGAAATATAAACATATAAATACAAATCCAAATAACATATAACATATAAACATGTAAATAGTGTGAAAATGTGATAGACAGAAGGCTCAGTTAGAACATAAGGGCACAGTTCACAAACAAAACAGGCCACTTAACTTCTATGTATCCACAACGACAGCACAGTTCAGAACAGGATGTGATCAGCATTCTTAGGACAATGATCCAACGTTGATCCATGTCTGCTCTCGTAAACTGCCATGACGAAGGAAATGAGCTTCTAACAGGAAACAGCTTCTGACAGGAAACAGCTTCTGAACTTGACCTTCTGAATCTGCAACAGTAATTCTGAGACCGGAACAGTTGTTACGGCACTTGTCCTTCTTTTCAACAGATCAGGAAATCCATTCGCTCGGTACTTGTCCTTCTATTTGTAGACAAACTTCAATACCGCCGAGCAGCGCCGGGTAGTTTCAAAATATCAACAACTGTCAGTACTGCTGCGTCTTTCAAAAAAAAATTTCATCAAAGGTGATGAATAGCAACTGCAATGTTGTCTTGTAGTCTGCTGATGATGTCTGGGTTTGTTGACCCCCTTGAGAGTTGGTACCAGAATAAACCAACTATTGGCCACCATGAATTGATAAGGGTGGAATTAGGATGCCGTCAAATTACCACCTCTATCGACACCAGGTATTACAATGTAAGATGTGGGTGTCTTATCTGGTTTAGATTGTTGCTGTGTGTGTGTTGCAGTAGGACAGTTCAGGGTACACCACAGGCAACATGACGTGTAGAGTCATAAAAATGGTAACTTCGCTTTAGGTTTATACCATTTATTGCACGCCACAAAACAGTCATGATACTTATGTTATTGTCAGCATAGGTACAACGAATGCAGCATTCAAACTCATGTTAACTGACAGTCATGTAGAAGTCAATACTCAATAGTTGTATGGAAAACAAATATCATAGCGAAGCTTGATAAATAATGCATATAACTTCTGCAACCGTGGTCAGCTGCAGATCCTTAATGTTCATAGACAATAATAATTATTCCTTCCTGATGCTAGCAGATCAGATGTATACAATACGTCCGTTTACTGTCTGCACGTGAGTAGCATACATGGATTACAGGTCAGCTCGACCTTTATAACCTTCCTAAGTCTAACCATCTGACTTGGACGTGATCTCTGATATAACGAATCCTGGAACACAGACAATAGTCTTGTTGGTCTAGAGCGACCCATATATATATAATTAGTTCAGGTATAAAGATACCGGTGACTTAATCCTAGTCAAAGTACCTCTCCATTTTGAATCACACAGGCGAGCAAAAAGGCGACAAAATGACGAACCTCTAGATGATAGCATAAAGTTCGATACAAGAGGAATTACCTTATTTCGGAAAATCAACCATGAACATATGCCTCCAGGCAGGCTTGACTAATACCGGGAAATAGTCTAGTTAGCTAACTAACTCACAAAGACAATGTATTTCCCTCAGAGAATCACAAGACGCAAGGCGCGTCCGCTCGCAATCAGTCCATTTCTCAACTCCCCGACCTGGGCGGAACAACAAAACCACAACCCAGTCGAGACATGCGCAGAGCGACAATCTCTGAGTCGCTGTTCACAATAAGACGATTCTAAGAACATTCGAGATAAAAGTCTTACACAGTCGCGCCTTTTATGGACATGAACAGAAGCGTTAAGAAAGGTTTCAAACATCTACAACAGTTGACTGCTACTACCAAATAAGGAGATATGGTCACGCTTCGTTCAAGACATTATAGACCGAACGTGTCTCTATACAAGAGGAAGTAAACTCATAAAGAATAGTAGTATCGATATTTCGGGTTCTGTCCCTTTGACCATAAAATATATATAACATGCATTTCAGTCAAATAATGATCATACATACGAAAAACGATCATACAAAGACTTTGGAAAAAAGTAATTAATTGTGCGTAACACAAGAGAAAAAAGGGGCTAATTTCTGTCCTCAAGCCCACCTATTTCTATTGTATATATGAGCGTGTCTCAGGTGTCTGCATGTAGGATGAATGACAACATGGCTCAGTATGATTTAGCAATAGCGAGACAAGACAGGTGTCTACTTGCAAAACATTCTTTCTGATAAATTAATACATGAATACATCCAATAATATGAATTCAATACATGAATACATCCAATAATATAAATTCAATACATGAATACATCCAATAATATAAATTCAATACACGAATACATCCAATAATATAAATTCAATACATGAATACATCCAATAATATAAATTCAATACATGAATACATCCAATAATATGTACACCTAGGTGTGATACAACGATTTCCTCCCCCCTATAATATACCAGGCCCTCTCTGACAAGTGCTATACTAGCTGGTAACATATATCCTAAAAATATTGTTATGTTCTTATGATAGTAGTATATGAGACGAGGACTGTTTGGTTATATTTCAGGTGGGAGTTATATGGGACAATAGATTGGAGTTAGATGAGACAATAGATTGAGTCCTAACAAGGACTGTTTTGGTTATATTGCAGTTGGTCTGAGATAATAGATTGAAGTTTTAGGAGACAATAGGTTGAGTCCTAACAAGGACTGTTTTGGTTATATTTCAGTTGGTCTGAGATAATAGATTGAAGTTATAGGAGACAATAGGTTGAAGTATGAGTCCTATTAGTCTTCGTCTTCATCAATCATATCAGGAAATACAATCATTATCCTAATTTCCCCAAGATACAATCAGTAACCTGATACGTTCATATTGAACCAAAATATATACAGGTGTAGGTAGTATAAATGACACACAACCAATACAAACATTATATATCTGCTGTAGGCCTATTTGCCTACAAATAGTAAATTATATTTACCCTCCAAGATTTAAACAGGCCAGGTTTTGACTCGACTTAGTGAAGCAGGCTGCAGGTCAATGCACTCAGGTAAGCAATAAATCAAGGTTTACAGCTTCTCCTCTTCAGTCTGTTGGTATCTCTGGCTTCGTGTCGGTGATGTGTGATTATGCATAAAATCCGCCCGATTATATAGGCAGGTGAAGTAACTTCTACAGCTTAAAGAAAGCGTTTGGTTGGTTCCTGGCGGGGCAAGTTGATTGGCTGTCTGCAATTTGGTCTCATGCCTCGTACATGCTAATTTTATTCCGTTTTTTCCTCCATATTGCATGAACAAGATGGCCGCGACCCACATCCGAAAAAGGGCTTAAGTTTTTTCCTGGCGTAACTTCTTGTAATTTATTCTGGCTAAGCGACTGGTGAACGGTGCTCGTTGATTGGTTGGGCTCTCTATCGACATAGGGATTTAACAAAGTAGTGGGTTTACACAACTTGTTTCACGACACTACCTTCTTACACTCAAAAGAACAACTGAAAGAGTTTCTCAGCCTAGGAACTGCCCAGCATCACGCAAGAAACTAAGTAAACGAACCTGAGAAATGAGCATTAAGACCTGCAAGGTGAGAGAGCAAGAAATTAAGACCAGATATCAGGGGCTTATTGCTGCAACGGTGAGCAACACTGAATAACAACCTGATGACTTGGAAACCCTGTTACTTAAATTCAAGGACGTCATAAAGACAGCTGCTGCAGAAGCATGTTGTGAAGTCCGGCTTGGGAACAAGAGAAAGAGGACACCTTGGTGGACAGAGGAAGTCAAAGAGAAAATAATAAAATGGCATGGAAACAATACTTTGGAGCTAAAAACAAAACAGGACAAATTTAGAAATACAGAGAATATGTGACATTCAGAACAGAAGCAAAGAACAAGGTGCTAGCAGCAAAGCAGAAGTCCTGGGAAGAATTTGGTGAAAAGCTAGAAAAAGATGCGCAAGAAACCCAGAAATTGTTCAATAAGAACCTAAAAGCATGAGGAAGGAAAAACAATGCCCTCTCAAATTTATAAAGGACAAGCAAGGCAAATTGCTTACTGCCCCGAAGGAAGTAATGCAAAGATGGAAAGAACATTTCTCAGAACTACTGGATGGTGAGCAATGTCAAGCATCAGAAATGATAACCACTAACATAGAAGAGAGAAAACAAATGATGGTGAAGATGACATAAAGATGGAAGAACTGAAGGCAGCACTGGAGAAAATCAAGATGGCCAAAGCAGCAGAGCATGATAGTATAACACCAGAAATGGTTAAGTACATAGGAGCATCAGGCGACCTATTACCCCTAAGGGTCCTACGGGCAGCGTGGTGCAACAAGACCATACCAAGGGATTGAGAGATTGTAATCATAACACTAATTTTTAAAAAGGTTGACAGTCGATAATGTGGAAGCCATAGAGGCATATCCCTTCTCAGTGTCCATGTTAAAATTTACTCTAGAATCCTAGAGCATAGACTCCGGCGCTTAGCTGAGCCACAGTTGATGAGGTCCAGTGCAGATTCCGAGCAAACCGAAGTACTCAAGATCTAATCTTTACACTCAGACAGTTGAGTGAAAAGGCACTTGAGTATAAGAGTGAGATCCCTCTTTGTTTCATAGATCTGGAAAAGGCGTTTAAATGGGTCCCCTGGAGCAAACTTTGGGACTCTTTGACAAGGAAGAACATTCCAGCACATGGTCTGCAACCAGACGATACGTCAAGGCCTAAAATCCTGCAGACCCAAGTAAAACAGTCCCAACTAAGATGGTTTGGATATGTCTGCAGAATGGGAGAAGATCAGCTACCACAACAAGCATAGGAAACGAAGAGCCAGGGATCCAGACACCCAGGACGACCCAGAGTCCGCTTGGAAGCCAACATAAGACAATCTTGAAGGACCGAGGACTAGAATGGAACCAGGCCAGGAGGAAGACAGCTGAAAGGATAGTCTGGCGCTCTATCTTCCAAACCTCTACACCTCACGGTAGAAGTGGAACGACTAAGTAAGTAAGTTTTTTTTCTTTGCACATAGTTTTTGTTTTCAGTATGATTATATGTAATCTTAACACTTTCTGTCTAGTAAAATGTATTAAGTTGTATGTACGATTTTAATTATGCGCCACTGTAAGCTTTTTTACCTAAGAAGAGGGCCCGTAGCCTTCACTGGACAATCGAAGGGGCCCATAGCACAATAGATGTAAAGTACCACTCATCTACATGATCCTCTTTGAAAGATGCTCCAAGACCGGCACAGATCAAGTGTAATAGCGGGTTGGTGATCACTTCTCTAAAAATCTCTTACATTTCTTGGCGTGGTTTAAAACGTGTGGCCAAGTCACTTCAATAGGCCAGTGATAAAGGTGTTAAAGGCATCACGTTTACGGCTGATATGTCTGGGTGTAGAGGTCGGTTAGCTGCTGCTGAAAACCTTTTAATGTTCTTCTTTTGTAGCTAAAATCTCCAGTCTAAACAACGTTCATTACTTTGTTAGACATCAGTTTTCTCACTTTCACTGTCACTCGATATGTCATTCCACGTCTTAGTAAATCATTGTTAATTGTATCGGTCGGGCTATAAATGTAACGACATTGATTGTTTCATCTTACAATATCTCTGAGATACGTACTTGGCCCCAGCACACTCTTTAGCGTTTTCTTTCATAACTTTTTATCTCTGCTCTTAACCTATTAAACTTAACATCTGTCTCGTCTACCCCTGGTCTATACTTTCCCCTAATGTATCATCTATACCTGAACTTTAATTTTCCTGCTGTCTCATCTTATCCTGATCGATACCTTTCCCTCGTTTTCGTTTACTCCTGAAATACACTCTTCCGATTGTCTCATCGATCCCTGAACTTTAAACCTTCCCCTCTGTCTCATGCCTGAAATAAACCATCCCCATCTGTGTTGCGGGCTTTTCTTTGATGATTGCGTACAATAACATCTGTCTTATTTATGTATCGATCTTCTGCCACAACACTGGATTCGTTTTCTAGATTTTCCTTTCGGTGTTTGAATATTACAGTTTATTTCTTCTTCCTTCTTCCTCGTTCGCCCTGAAAAGGACGGTGGTTGCGTTGTGTCTGTTTACGCCGTAGCTGTGATATCTGCACCTTTCGGTCGGCACATCCGACTTCTGCACGGCATTTTTTTGGGACCGGGTTTGCCTTCTCTCTTCGATTCGTACTCGCTCAGCCAGACTGCACTGCTGCAGACTGTTTCCAGGACCACCACGTGGAGGTGGAGTACGGTATTGACCAGCTCTGGTTCGCTGATCCTGATGCAAGCAGTCAAGCTATGGGTCGCTGACTGCATTCTCTATTGCTGCATCTTTGGGTCCCACTGTTTATTTGATTTCAATTATTCTTCGCTTGATAGAGTTTGTATTGAAATGTTCAAGTTTGAACTGACCTTGAAAACGGTCAAAACGCATACAACCTTTATAACGTGAACTGCAGAATTTTTACTAATTTATCAAGTCTCTTTTGACGACTTCAGATCATCATAATCAACACACAATTTCCATCATGAGATTTCATTACTAATATGTCTCACATTAAAGAACACGCAATATATCCCAGTTTTCTTTCAGACATCACACGTCTGTTAATTTACTGATTAGTTAATACTCAATGTCTTGTAATTAAAAGCTTGGTATACTTATTATTGATACAGAATTAAATAATCATTCTGCTACTAGTTCTACTGGGAACTCAAACATATTATTAATTTACTTTGGCATTCATCGCCCAACTCTATCAGCCTTATATATTCTAACTGCGTTTCATATTTTACGGCTTACGTTAATAATAAAATGATTTCGGTTTACACTACCGACATATATATATATTCGGGCTCAATAGTCCTTACACATTATCCATTTATATTTACCGGCTTTACATTACCGTAATATATTTTCCTAGTTCTACACTATTATACTTCGGTGGCAATGCCACATTTTATAAACACAACCATCCGGCTCCAAGGCCACACATAAGACTACTGTAACTAAATATCCCGCGTCATACATCGCCACACGCGACCTAATTCATTTTGGTCTAGTTAGGTGTTCCATAGTGCGACCATTTGAAACAAGTTCAAACTAAAATGCTCGCTGACCATGCAACAATCCTCAACATCATCCCCCTCGATCCCAAACGTGACACTTGTGGCACGTGTGAGACCGGTGGAGAATCAGTACATGTATGCAAAGAAAGTAATTATACTAATAATAACTGTGCTTATTTATATCCAACAAAATAATACAGATAATAGCGCCAATTAATTAACCAATATCAATTATGTGACCCAAATATTAGACATCTAAGAAATATTGTAATATTAACCAATTAATTCTTAGTCCATATGTTCTGATTGTTTCCTAGACAAGAGATCAGCTAGATTATTGTTCTTTCTGGAGATTGGCACTATGGTGAAAGAAAACTCCTGCAGAAGAAAGAACCAACGATGGATTCTTGCGTTACGCATGGTCCTGGCTGTTATATACGTCAGCTTCTCGCATTCCCCGATCGAATACTTCTGTTCAGCTGGACACAGCTTTCGTGAAACGTAATAACAAGGATGTGGTATCCCTTCGTACACTTGAAGTAAACATCCCACGATTCCGGAATTTGAAGCATCTGTTTGAATTACAAATGGAATGTGTAGGTTTGGTAACAATAAAATAGGTGGAGACGAGAATAAATCCTTTAGTCTTACCAAAGCGCTATTGCATTCCGATGTTCATTTAATTTTATTCGGACTACCTTTAGCTAGCAGTCCAGACAACGGAGCAGAAAGTTGTGCCAAATGAGGAAGAAATTTGTGATAGAGGTTAATTAAGCCTAAAATGAACTATGTGATGACATCTTTTCGATCGCCATGAAGGCGGCGCATCATCCGCACATAGGTAACGAATCATCGTTACATAAAGTAGTAAAGATAAAGGTGTTTAGATGAGTGAAGCAATTAAAAGTAATGCAAGTATCGCTGATAACAGATATAACCAATAAAACATCCAAAAAGAACGTAATGTCAATATTACTGAAATAAAATATCATGTGCAAAGAGCAATAAGCAAAAGTACAATAGACCATGGATGTATGAAAGAACAAAATATCTGGTAAAGAATGAAGAAAAGAAATAGACCAACGCAACTAAAAAGTTCGTGGTGTGGAATTGCGTGCGAGTTGCACGTCTAAATAATGGTGTGCAAACAAAGAACTATTCTTGAATTTGACAGCCTTAAGAGCATCATAGTATCTAGAAAAACGAACAAATGCGAGTTGGTGAGAGAAGTGTTGAAATTCGAACATGCGAAAAACTTCAAGTGCATACCAAGTCGTGCTCGAAGGTAAATTACGCACCACGACAGTGAGATTTGGTAAAATATGATCTCGGCCAGGACGAAACTGTGCACGAGAATCATTGACCCTATTTGACATGCGAGTTAAACGCACGGAAGTATTCCTACGTCTTTTGCATGTCGAATTGATGTGACAATCGTTGTTACACTTGCGATTATTTGAACGAGTATTAATAACTCCCACATGTCGTAACTCTTCCCCATTGGATGGAAACTGATGGTTAGGACATGTCATAAATGCATGACAATCATGAGTGTCCTCATAACTTATTTCAACCGCAGTACAGCCAAAAATTGTCAAGTTATTATCTTGATCATTGTGAACCCTCTCACATTTAGGTGAAATATCCTGACTATAAATACCATCATCCTTTATAACAAATGTACTAGCAATAACAGTTGAAGTATCAGAACCAAAGCCAAGAGAGATACCATTATCTGTTACTGGAATAGGTGGTGTAGCCGTGTCTGCAGCTAACTGTTGCGCTCTGGTTACAACAGCATTTGCCACCAGTTGGTGCGAATCAACCCACCTTGCAATCTCATCAGGAGTGCAATCTTTAACCCCTGGAATATTTCCCAATATTATATCAGATGCAGGTGCCCTCAATCCGCAGGCATACACAGTGCCTGTGTAGAATGGTGTATCAATGTAATCCCGTGCCACCGGGAACCATTCTACAGTACCACCAAAATTGATACACTCAACAGATTTACCTGTAAAATCAGAGGGCTCAATTAGTGATTTACGGATACCGACAGTGATACAACCGTAGTCCCTCAAAACTGTTACTTTCTGTCCATACAAAACCCTGTATGAAGTGTGAGACGTCCCAATTTCTCACACGAGGACATTGCAGGAAGAGTGTTACCACAACCAAGTGTAGTGTTAGTCTCTAATACATGTTGTAACTGACAAACATAACATGTGTCATCTCTTACTGAACATGCATTAGCATGTGTAGTTCTATCTTTATCCTCATTCTTATTGTCAGTACAGGCATTAGCATGCCTATGTTGACTTTTATCTCTCAAAGCAGATCTGAAATGACCTGTCTTTTTATTGAAACACTTATTATTACTGTAATAAAAATCTGAGGAATCATCATTCTTAGAATCCCTATCATATGATGATATTTGTTTGTGATAATCTTAGTGATAATCATCACGATCTCTGCCTTTGTGATACCCACAATCTTGAGGTGAGTACCCCCGATAACCTCGTCGGTAAAAATTTAAAGCTGAGCGTTGACGAGGGAAGTTGTAAGACCCCCTACCTGATTGACGAAACTCGGGACCATAACGTCTGTCAACGCTCTTTGATCGAAGTCGATGATCATAACATCTATGATCGTAGTGAGCCGCGCACGCAGGCATATGATCTCGAGGAGAAGATCTGTGGACATCCTTGTTTGGATGTGCGGTTATGGACTCTCTCCCTAAACGTTCATATTATTGAATGGAGTCTGGATGTCTTTCCTGTAAGAATGAATCCAATTCATGACTACATGAAGATAGACAGTCGCGATTCTGATCTAAATGAGGCATCTTCAACTTAGGATAGAACACAGTTGAACCTGCTGAAGACTTAGAATGATCAGATTGCAATTTTGCCAATTCCAAAGCTGTTTCTTTCTCTGCATTAAGTCTTAATGCGTCAAGTTCCATAGCATTCCTATGAACTTGATCTAATTGGAGAAGTTCCATTCTTCGTAATTCAATTTTCTCTTTCTCTAATTCTTTCTTTATCTTCTTGTTCTCTTTCTTTATCTTTTTGTTCTGTTTCTTTATCTTTTTGTTCTCTTTCTTTATCTTTTTGTTCTCTTTCTAATTCTCTCTCTTTATTTTTTTTTCTAAATTTATCTGTTCCAATTCTAATTTAAGAGACATTTCTTTCTCCTTAAGTTCCTTTTCTTGGGCTAATTCAAACCTTTTGAGATCCTCTGCCCGCTTAACAGCATCACGCTGCTCTATTCTCTCAGCATGAGCTAAGTGTTTCTCATATCTAGCCTCGGCATATTCTTCAAGCTCAGCTCCTGATTTACCTAAACTCTTACCAATGTTTATGTACTCTTCTAATGTCGACATGGTTATAGTTTATAATTATCTTACAATAGTATATTATCTATCCTAAAATATACAACTAATATATAAACTCTAAAATTAATAAATCTGTAAAGTAAATATGTTCTTCAATGTGAAATGGAAGGCACAAGAAGATGAAACACATTGAAGTGATATATCCAATTATACAACACCACGTAACAAGTAGAAAGCAACTAAGGAGGACTAAGACATATTAATAAATAAATAAAAACATCAAAATAACATTATAAAAATAAACAAGACAATTCGACGTTACGGGCACGAGAAGACAAGAGTTTTAGATGGACAAACGTATAAAATTCAACTACACCGAAATTAGGTCAGGCAAATTAAAAATGACGTGACGTGACGTCACAGCTGAGCACGAAAAAATGGTTCGTTTTGCAAACTGAAGCGAGACTTCTATTACGAACTAATCGTTAGTCCTTCAGTCAGCAAATACAAACACCGACCCTAAAAGTCGTTGAAATTCCCTGAATTTTTCCTAAAAAAATCCCAGGCAATAGCAAGCCCAAAATCCAACCTTCTTACGAAAATACAAAGAAGTACAAATTGCAAACACATAATGATAAATAGAGAAGTAAAGACGACAGCGACGTGACAGTGGACTGAAGGCTAAAACTAGACCTCTATGAACAGGAATAAAGTCATTAAGCGCCTTAATGAAGACAAGGACTTATCTTATTTCCACTCCTGCTATCGTGAGAAAAACTATGTCGTAAGATGCAGGCACTGATACAGTTCAATACAGCTGATGTCAAGACCGTGACCTTGATGGTTAACGACTGTGTGACACGATTGATCGAGACTAATGATTGTTGAAATGTTCCCCCTTGATTTCTGGTTGAGATCAGCATTGCGGCTTCTGGACGTTGATGTAGAAATGTCTCTTTGTGACAATTTTTAGTTAATTTGCATCGGTGAGTGGTTTAAGTCATGACTGTCTAAACTGCCTATATCAAGGTTAATATCTTGAGAACCGTTTAAAATTAATCTGTTATAAACGTTACTGTTCCTTTCTATGTGAATGTAAATACCACATTGTTTCTCAACATCTTCTCCTCACATAACGTGCCTGCAATCCACATCAATCATTAAGTATTATCCATCAGTACATAATAATTCTGCCATCCACATTACAAGATAATTACTATCTGCATCCGCAGAGAGAAAACGTACTCTAAGTGTTCGACGAGTATATCCTAATAATCAATTTCACATTCCATCACTTGTATTATCTCATCAAATAATAATAGATCTGCATCCGCAGAGTGCAATAATTATCTCATTTCTTCATAATCCACTTCTTAAGAATCCCTGTTTCTTCTATCACTCACAAAAATATCTACTAATTTCCTATCTTAAACTAGCACATTGTTGCACAGAGGATGTTAAACCGTCGACGTGGACACACTTGCTCCTTTCTACATTTACGTCTTGAATACCTTCAAAACTCTCTTTCCTCAAGATCTTCTTTATAGTTTCTAAAAACGCCCTTCAGCTTTGCTCGTTTGGGATAATCACACTTACTTTTGACCTTCAAAAATATCACCAAAAAAGATTCACTAATTGGATTCTACCCCTGACTCAGCATGCTAGTAAATACGTTTACAATCGGTTTCCCTAGCCCAAAACCTGCTTTTCACCCGTTCGTAAAGTCGTAAACAAATCATTTGCAACAATGAGGTTATATACTACTCGTCAAAAGTCAAGGGCCACCCTATTAATTTCAATACACTTTTATATAAGCGCATAGAATGATTAAATGAAGGAAGTTTTTAGTAAAAATGGGTGCAATATCTTCCTCTGACAGTCCTCTATGCACGTTAAGCATAAAAACAACTCACCGACAACCATGGTGGTCACGTGCAATTTGGTTTACTGACCATAAATTCACATTTTTAACCTGTTTTTTCAAACTTCCTTACAACCAAACAGGTGAAGTAATCGTACTGATTGACATTCCACGTGCAATGGCGACTTTTTGGGAACAGAGTTCACACTTAATTTGTTTTACAATCAGCAGACTTAGGGTAGTTTCATCACTTGCAAAAACCATGCCACCGAGAAGAAGTCCTGACACCTGGCAAAGAATGAGGGCTATAGCGTGGGTTGAAAGTGGTTTATCTGTCCGTGAGGTTGATAGACGGCTTGCAGTGTCACACTCTACTATCCAAAGAATTTTGGAGAGATTTCAGGCCACAGGAAGTGTGGAGGATCGCCACCGGCCAGGTCGCCCTAGATGCACCAATAGACATGATGACCGGTACCTCTTGTTGTCAGCCCTGCGCCATCGAACAGTGACTTGTTCCACTCTAAGATGTCAGCTGAGACAAACTGTAAACGTTAATGTCAGTCAAAGCACCATTCGCAGACGTTTACATGAATTAGGACTGGCTGCTCGACGTCCTGCAGTCAGAATTCCTCTTACTCCTGCTTATCGCAGATCCCGTGTTGCTTGGTGTCGCGAGCACATCCGATGGACAAGGCAACAATGGAGTCAAGTTCTCTTCACTGATGAATCTCGCTTCACTGTGCCATTCAATGATGGCAGGATTCGAGTTTGGAGACGACCAGGAGAGCGATTTACTGATGACACAATTCGAGAGGTGGATCGTTATGGTAGGGGTTCTGTCATGTTCTGGGGAGGTTTCTACAGACACGGCTGGACCCCACTCTACATCATCCAAGGCAACTTGACCGGCCCAAGATACCAGAACGAAATCTTGAGACCAATTGTTTAGCCTGCTCTGGAGGCCATAGGTGGTAATGCCATCCTCCAAGATGATATCGCTTGACCCCATCGAGCTCGTGTGGTGAATGAGTTTATTCAGCAACATGGGATCATCAGGATGGCGTGGCCAGCTCATTCACCTGACGTTTCTCCGATTGAGCACCTCTGGGATGTCCTTGGTCGAAGATTGTCAAAAAATCACCCCCTGCCAATGGATGTTGCACAGCTGACTGCATTTCTGCTTCAGGAATGGCAAGCTGTTCCTCAGGATACCCTTCGGACGCTTGTGGACTCGATGCGTCTACGCTGTCTTGAATGCCTTGCTGCAAACGGTGGTCATACCCGATTTCGAAATGTCTATTTGTCCAATATCTATTGTGTGACTTTTGAAAAGGTGGGTGACACACTTCACAGCTTCATTGCGTTTGAATGTGTGTTTCCATTTCTTTACGTGACATGTCAATTTGGTATTCAATAAATGCCGTTTTGACTGATACCAATTACGTTTATATCAGATTTGTTTTATGGTTTCAACCAAGGTTTTTCTAAGTGGCCCTTGACTTTTGACGAGTAGTATAGTTCCGAACGACTACACGTGGGAAAGGTTTAGTTACTCGTTAATCATTCCTTGTCCCACGCAACTTCGCTTTCTTCATCATTACTAATTCAGTTTGTTCTCTTTCGTTAATAGACAAACTCAGCCTAGAACAATCCAGTGTTTTCAAATAAATATATCAGCTCTCTCTACAATGAAATGAGTTCACTTGCAAACAGTAACTGCAGTGATTGTTTTCAAGGCCAGGACGTTGAACTGATCTTAGCCCCGATAGCTTACTATGCTCCCACTCTGACTTCGTGTTCATATTCCCAGGATTCCGTTTTGCCATGTTAATAAAGGTAGAGTTTTCCTGGGATATAAGTCATCAAGAAGCTCAAACAAAGTCTGGTCCGTTAAATGGAATTCTGAGCCTATTCTTTACTCTGGATGTCTGGCTGGTCTCTTGACGAGTTGGATTTCACAGTGTTTTCAACTTTCGTCCCACGCACGTTGTTGTTTACTATTAGACCAGGCTGCAATCAGAAATGTTGTTATATTTACATCTAGAATGCCGGCCAATAGTTTCAATCATGTGTGTTATGATGAGGTTTATTCAAAAAATTTCCTCATAGCAAAATTATGCGTGTTATTTGAAAGGCCACTTACCAAATATGGAATAGTTAAATTCGTCGATTTGCGGTAATGATTTCAACTACAAGTCCCTACATTATCACAAATCATGTTTTCGTAACAATTATGTCCGGAAGCTATTACAACGTTCCGTCTTTCAGGTACATGTCTCTAATATGTCCGCAGACGGATAATTTATCTCTCCGTACTTGTGCAAACACCGACCCTCGTTTGACCATCTGGGCTGTGGCTCTTCTCGGCATTAATAAGAAGCTCACACTAGCCACATCAACGATAAGCAGGCTCGCTTGGTCATTTTCTTGTGAATTTGGCGCCCCATGTCTGGTACACGAGAATTTTACCAGCTTGACTGTTGGTCAAGATCGCTTCATCCGTCTACTCTTTTAGCATGGATTTACAGGTAAACAGACATGACGAATTATTACAGGAAGAAGTGCAAACTAGAAAATACCATATACCTGTCTGAAGATAGGGGAAGAAAATGTGACGACCATTTAACAGTGCACACAACTCGTATACCCCATAAAGGTAGTTAAATATTGCAGGAGCGGACAAGAGATCGACCCAAATTATGTGACATTCTCGTTCCACACAATCTGCTTCAGGGAAATTATCTGAATCTTTTGGCCGCATACTAACACTAACCAAGAAATACTTACTTGGAGTAACCAAGAGGACATGGGCGCCATCAAAGCTGGCAGACACTGGAGTTGTGGCGCATGTTTAATGTATGCAACTGATGGTATTTGACTCAAGGCGTTTATCTGTGTGGCGTTTGTTTAATGTATACGACCGGTGGTGTTTGACTATGCATTTATCTGTGTGTCGCATGTTTAATGTATTCAACCGATGGTATTTGACTCAAGGCATTTATTTGTGTGGCGCAGGTTTAATGTATTCGACCAATGGTATTTGACTCTGCACTGCATGGTTCTCAGCGTACAAGTTATGACTCTAGTCTTCAAGGCACGTTTTAGTATGCTTCTGCTGTGGACTGTTTGCTTATAATGTTTCTTTGAAGTTGTTAATTATTATTACATTGATCTGTTCATACAATGTCTGTGTCACAGCTTGAATCTGGCTTCTTTTGTCTTTAGCAAGTCTTTGTACATTTTCATTTCCGTGTATATCGAGGTTAACTTTGTACACTAGAAACTAATTTACTGCTGTTACAGTTAAAAGAACTGAACACGAGTTAACACAGGCAGACGTAGGTATGATGCTGTCAACACATGGCAGTTTTAGGCAACCTAGGCTTTTGTCTAAGGGGCTAACGCTATCATGGATCTTGCGCACGAATATTGCAGGTTGATGTACGATGATTATATATATATAAAAAGGGGCCTTCTAAGTACACGCTTGACTGCAGCCTTGACGAACGGACAAATGCAATTGTTGTCAACGTATAAAAGATCAAACTTCACAGTGTATCCAAAAAAAAAAAAAGAAACAGCTATTATTTAATGGTAGCTGTCTATTAATCTTTAACCACACGAATTCATTTCAGTGGAATTGGTATCCAATTACGTGTCAACTCAAAGCCACATCTATATTACTGACAACAATGAAACCACGTGCGTTGACAGCAAGAAAGACACAAAAAGTGCGTGGGTGAGACTTGAGGACTTTTTACCGTTTTCCTGGATTAGGATACATGTCACAAGTGATAGTAAGATATTGATATCATCTTTAGTTACTGTCTTCATTTGATGTAACTTTAAAAGAATTTGTCATGTGTTTACAGGTCCTTTGTCACTCAAATTCCTCGTATGTGAGAATAAATGAAACCAGTATAAAAGACGAGAGAAAGGAAGGGCAGAATGTCAGACGGGCCTGCGTGCCCAATTCTCAACCCTTTGAAAATAAAGTTCGTTCGTTCGTTCGTTCGTTCGTCAGAACTTCTCTTTCCACACAACACGTAGTGCCATTCCATAAGAAAAGACGCTAAATAATTTGTCACTCAACCATACACCATTACACTCACAGACAAACAATTAAAATTAAAACGTCGCAATTTCCAATTGGTCTCTGATGTCACATAATCACTGGGTCGATCTACTTTCCTCTCGAGCAGTATTTAGTTACTTGTGTTTTTATAGTAAATTACATGCAATTTTCGTGGTCACCCATTTCTTTCTCTGCAGTCAAGCAGATATTAGCCATTTTCTTATCAATTTTACACTCCCTTCAGTGATAATTGACCATGTTTGTTTTGCGCTTCTCGGCTTTGCTAAGATTAAGACGCAGGTAAAACCAAGATGGGCTCGGTCAATTGTCGAATAGTGACCGCGTGTCACGTTTAAATAGAAGTTCCCTGTGATAAACTACTGGCCTGTCGGCATGCACTCGGCAGAAACAAATGACATAATCATTTCCTGTACATATTGTTACAAAGACATTATCTTTGATGAAAGTAAGATGTTGTATTTAAGAAAACATTGCCGAGATAGTGATTGGATGTTTTCATTCCATATATGGAAAACATGACATTTGCATTAATGCACATAAATTTCCTAGTGGAAATATTTTGAATTACCCCATCCTAAACACGCATGTTTGACATTACTGGCTGCACTCGAGATGTAAACATAACCACATTACTGGTCTAATAGCAAACAACACGTGCCAGGAAAGAGAGGGGGAATATAACCTGAAACTTGGTCGGTTGAAAGCACTGTGAAAATCTACCTCGCACCAAGAAGATAGCCAGACCTTGCCAGAGTTAAGACTAAAGTCAGCTTTCATTTATCTGACCGGACGTTCGTTTGAGCGTCTTGAGGACTCAGGGCCCAGGTAAACTCTAATATTCTAACACGGAAAACCAGAATCTGTGCCAACTGAAGCACAAGTCAAAGTGGGAACTTATTGCTAAAGTAACAACACCGCAGACCAAGTGTAACAGGCCTCTGCAAGTGCCTTTATTTCTCTGTACCAGCAGTCTGTGAACCTATAGATTGGAGTAAGTTGTACATTTTGAATTCTATATTTTTTCATTATTAACATGTGAAATAATACGTATATATGGACATGTGAATAGTAATATGTGAAAATTGCTAGTGGATGTCCAAGTCATTTGAAGCTATATTGCTAGTTGCTCATAACGAGCTGAGGTAGTCCCAAGTTCCATATGGAGCACGAAGGGAATGATGAAAGGAATGATTTACATACTTTTTATATTAGTAACCTTTTCAACCATTGTAAAACATATTCACTCTAAATGTAATGAAAGTTTCCACCTTTTCAACCAGTGTAAATGTAAAAATACTCAAACTATATTGTTAACATTTTAAACCAAAGTTAAATATAAAACTATTCATTTTAAACGTAAAAGATTGTTTTCTCCCGCGTGGATTAAGATTAATTCTTACAGGGGGTAACAGTTATGTAAGTAGATGTAATGGTGAAATGAAAAGAGGGGAGCACATAAGTATGTGTCGGGAAACTCAATACTCAGAGATGATTTGTTTTTCTTCTTTTGCCATACTAGTTGGTGGTACCAGTTGAGGGTACTATTTCTGGAACAAGTGTATAAGTGACCTAAACTCGAAGCTAGACACCATCGTCAGACTGGTCTTAGAGACGCGTGACCAGCTTTGCCGTGACTCCCTTATTTTACTTTGTACGTGCTGCAACTCTGAATCTTGACCAGGAACGCGAGCGATCCAATCATCTATCTGCGAAGAACCAAAACACCAGCGGAAGCAGAAACCCCAGCAGCTACGTACACACATAAAAGCTGCCAAGTGAAACTTCCCCCTATAGTAATCCCCATTAACATCTTATGATGATGACCGAATTTTCTTAAAAAATTATTCAATATTTAATATCTGTTAAAACCTAATTGATGATTAAATGTGTTACTTATATCTATCCAAATTTAATTTAAAGTTGATATGATCATTTTTGAATGTGTTGTATCCGTATATCTCGGAAAATTTCTTAAATACACTTAAACAGAGCTATCCAATAATAATAAGAGGAAATTCGCTGAATTAGCTATGCTGGGGGCTTGAACGAGCTAACGAATTATAAGATAACCCTACCTTTCACAAAAGTTGACGGCAGATACTATAGTTAACGTGCTCAGCCAGTACAACATTGTTCACGCTTTTCTAAATATCTTGTGGTTACTCCCTGGAGGTAGATGAATCATTATCCTTCTATCAACAACTCTGTCACGAGTAATCTTGTGCGAAGGTAGACACTTTTGAAGACGCACATCAGTTACCCTTGAGTTTTGGCCATTGTTGGACCACTACTGCAGAGCAAAGGGGAGGCAAAACGTGACACCTGAAGAGACAAATGAACATTAGGATTGTTGCATCAGCAGGAAAGTCATTCGAGGCGACTAATATGAAATTGCCCATGGGGCTGGCAAGCTCGTCATTAAAACAAACCTTCACAGAAACCATTGCTGCAAGAGTATGTTATGCTTGATGCACGTTTCCTGTGAGAAGTAGCTGCAGTGGTATGACAAAGAAAATGGTGATCTATTGCAGATAGACTTAGACCACTCCCCCTCCCCTTCTCTATTTTTGTGGAGAATAAAATGCATTTTTATTAGAACTTTCTGCTCATTTGAAACAGGAGATATGATGATTAAATTAGATCCATTTGTATCTTCACAGTAGAAAAGCTGCTGAGCTTCGATTTAATATTAGATGGAAAGAAAACCTGTTACAACGAACGAAGGTACAAGATCTCCACGTCAGCAGTGGACGTTTCTTGTGACACAGACGCTTTGGTCAGGAACTTCACAGTGAGTGGGATTATAGCAAGCTACGTTTGTTCCATCTACATCAGCGGAGGTTAGATATACTGTTTGCTTTTTTTTTTGCTTTTAGTCAGTCGTGCGCTTTCTTTGTTTGTTATGAGTGTACTAATGTTCAGATATGTACATGTGAAACATTGAAAGGCAAAGGTCGTCCCTTACCAGATGCTGCCATAGAACATAAGGGGTCAAGTTCTTGAAAATGCACTATAAACGCTGGCACGGAATTGCTTTGAGTCATTTTACTCTCTTGCTGTCCCTCCTACTTTCTCCGTTTATTTCTTCATTTTACGCATATAACCTGTCCCATCGACGCGCCTTAGATTTCTTTTACCTTTGTTCATACTGCGATAGTGTTATTTCACGGTTAATTGACCACTATTAAGGATAAATTGCAATCGCTTAAGTTGTTAAAGCAGACTGTTCACTACAAACGCGTTCAGGCAAATGGGTGGATATTACAAACGGAAGACCAGACGTTGTCTTTAAAAAATGTCTGGATTCATGGATTCAACGATATGCGCGATTTATTCTTAAAGTTTCTTCTTACTTCTTTGTTAGCTTCTATGTACACCACATGAGCCTTGTCTTTGGAGCTTATGGTTTTGCTTCTGTTTAAATCTGCTTTCTTGTTTTTCCTGTCTTCTATCTTGCTAATGGTGTTGGTTGTTATCCTTGCTTTGTGCTGATGTTCTCTTATTCTCAGTACTTCTTCACATGTCTCGTTCCATATATTCTTTACTTGTTGCCACTGGTCTTCCGTTTCTGCTTCATCATACAGCTGTTGGAGTACTTGGTATTTGTTGGATGCTGCGATTGAAAATGTTTCTGTTATATCCTGATTTCTTAGATATCCCACTGCTGTCTATAGCTATATACTGTATATTTCTTGAGTTTTAATTTTGTTTTAGCCAACAGAAGATGGTGGTCTGATACCATATCTGCTCATATACTTACTTTTACATCATGCAATGATGACCTAAACTTCTTACTTATGCATATGTGATCAGTCTGATTCTCAGTTCTGTGGTCCGGTGATATCCATATTGCTTTATGTATTCTTTTATGTGGAAATATGCTTCCTCCTATAGCTAGTTGATTTGAAGCACAGAAGTTAGCTAATAGTTCCCCATACTCGTTCATCAAACCTAATCCCTGCTTTCCCATGATTTCTTCAAAGCCGGTGTTGTCTGTTCCTATTTTCGCGTTTAGGTCCCCCATCTAAATTGTGATGTCCTTTCTCTTCTTTTTGTCCCAGACATTTTGTAGTCTGGTGTAAAAGTCTTCTTTCTCAGGTTCGTCTTTTTCATTTGGTAGTGCATCGCACTGGATGATGTTTATATTTACTTTCTTTTTAGCTTATTTAAACCTTGCTGTGATAATTCGGGGTCACATTGCTTCGCATTACATAAGTGCCTGCTTTGCTTCCATCTACAGCATTTTAGCCACCCCTATACTGTGGTGGGCTCGTTCGTCCTCATGTCCTGAAGACAACACCATTTCTCCTGTGATCAATCTCCTCCTCTCTATGCCCGTCCACCTTGTCTCGCAGAAACCTGGGACATCAATCATGTGATTTGTCAATTCCGATGCTCCCAGTGCAGTTTTCCCTTGTTCACATAGAGTAGAAACATTCCAGGAGCCAATCCTATAGATTTTCCTAGACGAAACAAAGTTAGTCGTCAATCCTGACCTCTTTCGGCTTTCTCTGGGTTGCTTCATGCGCCTCCTTTCCAGAGGATCTTCTTCTGTCTTAGACGGCTGAGTTGATTTATATTCTGTTTTTGACTTGTTGTGACGTGAATATGAAAATATCGCCTGTATGCGTTCACCTTTGCTTCCCGCTCCAGCGTGTATAATTTTTGCTACACGAAAACCCACGCAAATCGACTGTCTTGACTCATGTTTTAGCCACGCCTATTTTTTATTGCTTTCACGAGCTTGCGAGATTGTTTACGTACGTTCGAAACTGTAACTCATTCAGGTGAGCGTAGAACGCTTGTCTAACAGATCTTCTCATGCCAGCGCAGCAGTCAGTATTACGATGACTGCCAGATTGCACGTGCCCAAAACACGTGGAAGGTAAACAGCTTTTAAATTCTCTACAAGGGGAAGCAAATCCTGTGATGTTCTACTTAGAGGGAGACAATCGCTGATATCAGAAGCTTTTGTTGCCGATTGGCAACGTCTAACAGAGGGACAGTATAATTCTTTATCTCGGGAACGAAGCTTCTTGATTTCCCTGGCAAGGACGAAGGTGCGAAAATTCGAATCCTTTAGAGATAATGACACCAATTGCGTATATATTATGTCTTCTCTCCTAATTCAGTTATCAGTCACTCAGAAATTTCGGATAAATCTAAGCACGCCAGACTAGGAACCATTTTATTCGCTAAATGTGTTAAATTGTCTCGTGGGGATTTAAATTTCTGATTGTGGTAATATTTTAAGTTGTGCTTAAGTTTTAAATGTGTTAACAGTTTTACTATTATTTTCACTGCTATTCCCTAGCTTTACAACTAGCGAAATAGGAACGCGCAGATATTCTCTTACCAGTGGTTCAGTAATGTAAAATCCATCAACCATTTTTCGCGGAGTATAATGTTAAAAGTGCCAAAGTAATACGCGCATTATATTTCTTTGTGTGTAAACTGTTTTAATGACTAGGGTTTATATCACGTGTTAAAAAACAATAGACGTCAACCATCAAATAGCTAGTAGCGGCCTAATCATACCAGAAAGAATCTTATTTCTTATTCGGGTCTTCAAAGTTTTGACCTGTGTGGTCCTCTTGCTTCATTTATGAGAGAGACTACCACATGAACAATAAGATTAAGCATAAAGAGACTTACAAATTACTCAGATTTTCTATCCAATTTTATCAGCCCGCTGCGGCAGAAATATATAATATTTTACTCGACTTATGACAGTAGTTTTTGTCAATTGGATTGTACCAGGAGAAGTCACTGTTACATAACGGCCCTCAACTCAGAGAAAAGCCGATAGGATTTACCATTTCCAGTTACACAACGTAACAGTTGTCTCAGCAACCATAGGCTAGACAGTACAGGAACTAACCTTTTTTTCTTTCTATGACTGTGACCGTCCCAAATACGTCTTACTCCAACTACTATATGCAGTGATACAGGACTCATCCATGAAAACCATTAACGCACCAATTTTGGCGATTACCTTGAGATGATTATTATTAAGAACTAAGGCTAGCCTGGGGCCAGATTTGGCAACCAACCTGACAACATAAGATCATACTATTGTTAGTGTTTTTCCAAGAGATACCTATGACAACTATTGGGTAAGCAAGTATGTTTGTGGCCACAGAATGACATGAAGAAAGAATAGAGAGAGAGAGCAAAATATTTTCCCTTGTTACCATCAGTATAATAACTTCTTTATTTCTATCTCACTAACATGAGTATTTACGGGAAAACTTAACTAGGAACGTGTTCTTTTTCTTTACTGACTATTCCCGACCCTAATGCGAACCTTTGACATTTTGGGGTTATTAACTTCTTTGGGATCTTTTTCTTCACAAGGAGGGGAGGGCATTTATTGGGTTATCTTCCCATGACTTTAATATGATTTATTGATACATATGTCGATGTTGTAAAGTTTAAATGATAATATACTAAGCAGACCTTAATTTAGTGTGTGTTCGTCAAACCCCTACCCAAATCAGTTTATCCATAGTTTTTCACATTTGCGCGTAGTTGTCACAGAATTGTGTGTATGGGGGTGCAGTGTAACTTGTATTTGGTATAAGGAGAGGAAGTTCGTCTGATTACAATATAGTTGTAGAGATAGGCTGGATTAGAGATTCTACACACTCCAGAGACTGATCTTTCTCTTACACTATCACCTCGTGAAAAAAAAATTATTTCTTACGCCTTTATTCTCACATAGTTACTTCTATCACCTCTTTACGACACTTGTCTATGTTTTTTAAAGTTTTTGGTAAACAGTTTTTTTTACTGGATGGGGTAACCAGCCCAATGCCCAACCCTCCTTAGTCGCTTATTACGACATGCATAGTAGGGAACAGTGTTACTAATATTTGCTCCCCTTTCGGGCCCCAGTAATACACGGGTAGTCTATACACACATATATATATAAATATATACAGTACTTTGCAAAAAAAATGGCAGTCATATTTTCGCAACGCAGCACACTCATAGAAGCAAATAATAATAAAAACTGTATGTCCAGAGGAAGATTGGTATCTGACCTATCTATTAACAGTGGTTTCAGTACAATATAATGTTGCCTTCTCCAGCAAGGCAAGCCTGGATGCGGCGAGGCATACTTCCCACAAGTGTTTGTAGGTAATTGTGAGTCAGACTGTCCCAGTATTTTTCAGCTTCCTTCTTCAATTGTTCAACGTCTCTGAGTCCACTCTTTTTAAAATGATTCTTTAGTAGTGCCCAAACGTTTTCAATTGGGTTTAGGTCGGGACTGTTGCTGGGCCACTTCAGCACTATCACATTCTTCTCTTGCAGCCATGCTTTGGTGGTATGAGCTGTATGCTTTGGGTCATTGTCATGTTGAAATGTGCACCCATCGGGGTATATGACCTGCATAAATATCAGAAGGTGTCCCTATAGTATGCCGATGTACCTTTCTTTCGTGAGAATTCCTGTGAAAACACACAGTGGGGTGGCACCTGTTGCTGACACCCCTCCCAAAAGATGGAATTTCTGGGTATGTTTCGGTCGCTGGTACACAGGCGTTACAGAGTCTTTCGTCCAAATATTTATTTGAGCAGGATAAGACCAAACAGAACATTCATCTGAAAAAAAAATCACATTGTCACATGACAAATTTTTGTTTTCGTGGCACCAGTTCAAGCGCATCTGTTTGTGAGTCTCTGTGAGCAATGGTGACGAAATTACCCGCTTTTTTGTGTAATTCATCCTGTGTAGCTCCCGGTTGACAGTAGCATTAGATACCTCTAGGCTTCCCAACTCGATCATGCGCTGCCGTATGTTTTCTACACTCTTCATTGGCTCAGGCCAAACGATTTAGGCGAGACGCCGATGGTCCTTTGTGTCCAAAATTCTTGGCCTCCCACTACCTTCTTTTCGCTCGATTCCATTACCTGCTTTTAATTTACTCACAACTCTGTAGACAGTCCGCTCAGGAATGTTCAAGTATTTAGAAATGTTGGAACATGTTTGATTTCCTTCATTCCAAAGCTGTGAAATTAACATACACTTTGTCTTTGTATCCATTTTCTGCCACTAGCATTAGAAATTGTCGTCTGCTCTATTATCAAGGGACTGTACTCTACGCTAATTTTTTTTTTTTTTACTTTTGGTAGTGTTTGTTCACTTACGTGGAGTGCAAATTTGGGGCAGAACATGCATATTTAATTAGATTTCAGCATATTTAGTTGAGCAATATGACTGCCATTTTTTTTGCAAAATACTGTATATATATATATATATATATATATATATATATATATATATATATATATATATATATATATATATATATATATATATATATATATATATATATATATATATATATATATATATATATATATATATATATATATATATATATATATATATATATATATATATATATATATGTGTGTGTGTGTGTGTGTGTATGTGTTTGCGCGTGTATATATATTGCAATGTGTGTGTGTAAATATGAGTTCGTACGGGTGCAAACATAACTTTAATTCAACCACATTTATAAACTCAAACTAGGGATTTATATGTGTGCATATATAAACATTTTTATTTATGAACAATATGTAGTAACAAGGTTAAAATTGTGAACTATTAACCACTTAGCTCTTTCTGTTGTATTGCTGCATTGTCAGGATTTTGTTGGGGGGGAGGGGGGGGTGGGGGGTGGGGGTGTTGGTGGTCTTGTGGAACATTATCTTGAGCTGTGTATATGTTGGTGGTCTTGTGGAACATTATCTTGAGCTGTGTATATGCTCTCAAAGTTTTAAATCTTTACGTGTGCAACATTATCTTGAGCTGTGTATATGCTCTCAAAGTTTTAAATCTTTACTTGTGGAACATTATCTTGAGCTGTGTATATGCTCTCAAAGTTTTAAATCTTTACTTGTGGAACATTATCTTGAGCTGTGTATATGCTCTCAAAGTTTTCAAAAAATCTTTACTTGTGGAACATTATCTTGAGCTGTGTATATGCTCTCAAAGTTTTAAATCTTTACTTGTGGAACATTATCTTGAGCTGTGTATATGCTCTCAAAGTTTTAAATCTTTACTTGTGGAACATTATCTTGAGCTGTGTATATGCTCTCAAAGTTTTAAATCTTTACTTGTGGAACATTATCTTGAGCTGTGTATATGCTCTCAAAGTTTTAAATCTTTACTTGTGGAACATTAGTGTTTAAAGATTTAAAACTTTACTTGTGGAACATTATCTTGAGCTGTGTATATGCTCTCAAAGTTTTAAATCTTTACTTGTGGAACATTATCTTGAGCTGTGTATATGCTCTCAAAGTTTTAAATCTTTACTTGTGGAACATTATCTTGAGCTGTGTATATGCTCTCACAGTTTTAAATCTTTCATTGTTAAAAAGAGCATGCGCTCTAGCATTTACACGTTTGGATCAAGATTATCTTTTGCTATCACAATTTGTGAGTTCCCACCTTATGTATTTAGAAAAAAATGTGTTGAGGCATCTGCTACGCAAAGCTTTGTCCACAAAAATGGCCTACACAACTTGCTATGTACGAAAGTTAGTTACCTGGCTATAATGAAAGGGAATAAGAATGTCTTGCTATTTTCCTCTTATAACACATAAGGAAGGAAAACCCGAGACCTGTAAACAGTAAATAATATGAGACAAACATAAAGGTAAAGGTATGTTATCAGGCACTCGTAGGAAATAAATAAGTAGAACACTAGACAACAGAAAAACAACAGACATGAGTGGCTTACCCATGATTCGAACCCTGGTGCGACAACCGCATTCCTATACTTGGAAAACGTGATCGATTGCTTTACTAGCTCTGTGCTTTTATCGTTTAAATGTCTACCCTTTCGTTCGTCCCGTCTGATCCGAAATAGGTTAGGTTAATCTCGTGTCGAGCCAGACAGACGACACTTACATATCAACAGGGAACAACCGTACAATGCCTTAATGCATTGATAACGTAGCTTGTTTAGCGGCCATTACTAATTTCTTAATTTATCTAAATATTATAGATATTGGTTTTTAATCTAAGAGGAAAGTAAACACCCATCGACGTGAAGAAAATGAGCTGGGAATTACAGGGGGGGGGGGGGGGGGAGGGGGGGGGGGGGGGGGGAGGGGGGAAAGGGGGATGTTAAGGAAAAAAAAATGAGGTTGCGAAAACGATAAAGAAAAACAAAAGTTCAAATGTCATGTTGTGACAAGCCTCATGCATTACAAGGAGAGAACAGGGCAATGATAACAATGAACTGTGGCATTCAATGAGGCGGTAGAGTTGAGGCTGCAGAGATGAGGCTGCAGAGATGAGGCTGCAGAGATGAGGCTGCAGTGATGAGGCTGCAGAGAGGAGGCTGCAGAGATGAGGCTGCAGAGATGAAGCAGCAGAGACGAGACTGCAGAGATGAGGCTTGTGACAAAACGGGGCGGCACTTATCGATCTTTGTTTCACTCCGGCAGGATCGGCACATTTGTTGTAGTGATTTTTATTTTTTGCTCTCAATTGTCGCACTTTTCTTTCTTTCTTTCTTCGTTATTTTTCTGGTAAGTAGCATATATTTGATTTTTTTAAATCATTCGACAATAATCACATTTTAGGTGATAGCCACTGCCCAGATTTGTTGGCTAAAGGCGCGGCAGATTAACACGTACATCGGCCAGCGCTATCGGCTTAATCACCAATAAGACATGGATGACAAGTTTACTTTAGATAAAAGTAAGATTGCTACATTTCGAACACATGGTCATATGCGGTTACCAGTGTGTTTGTACATAAGGGCATCGGACCTCTTATTACCATATATGGGAGAGTTTACTTCTGCCTTACGTTCAAAATTATCCGATGTCGGAAAATTTTGAAATTATCCCATAACCCGCCTGTTTGAATATGACTGGAGTGTTTTGATAGCTCAGAACAAACGAAGGCATGGGACGACAGGGAATATACTCTGATAATTTTTTCAATCTATTTCACTTGAGAAATCGCTCGCCAAGACACCAGACTGCTACAGTGACGAACTAGAATTCAGAATTCCTTCTTCAAATACCGGACATCTTTTATTGGAGTATTTATCAGGACTTACAATATAGCCCATAAAATCTCTAACATTTTAAATCAGGAAACCAGGACTGAGGAAACTGAAGGACACCACACGAAATCAAAGAGGGAACTTATTAAATTAACGACACCCCAGACGCTTGTAACAGGCCGATTCAAGTCTCTTTTATTCATCTGAGCAAAATGTCTGTGAGTCAGGATTGGCTTATTGATGGTACCAGCAGAAAGTATCATCTCTGGAACAAGAAGGGGGCCCTGGCCTAAGCTTTAAGACAAAGGACCCACGTGGTAGACTCTCCTTGCCATTTCTGGGAAACGAGCTACCCTCGACAACCTTGATAAGAGACGAGCGGGAGCAGAGTCGGCCGTCTGTAAGCTCGACGCATGCTGATCGCCGTTATCAACGCACAATAACATTTACATTATCATCGTACAGTTGTATTTGACTAATAACTCTACTGTTTGACTAAATCCATTCCAACATGACTCATGGATAGCTGCATGTCCATGCTCATCTTGCATATCTATATCACTGCCTGCATCCAGCAACATCTGTACTGTATCTTTTGCCCCATGTGATGCTGCCCTAAGCAAGCGTGTGCAGCCCATCACGTCTTGCATGTTCACACCACATCCATGGGATGCCAGGTATTTGCAAACGTCAGCATGGCCTACTTGCGCCGCACAGTGTAAAGCACAGTCCGTCCTTGTCAGGCTCTAGCCCAGCTCCAGCCGCAAGTAAATCCATGACTGCCGGAACATGGCCCCTGCCTGCAGCAGACCTGAGGTTGTCAGATAACGACCTCGGCAGCGGGGACTCCGGACTAGAAGGACCAATGTGTGGTCCTCTAAACATGTCTGTCATGTTTCTGGAAAACAAACTGGCAGCTACTCAAGGGTGATAACCCAAATCCGGCATGTACATACAAGTATTTTACCGTTAAACTCCCCTTGATTAAAATCTGACTTAACATTGTGTATATTTAGGCGTAGAGATTTGTAAGCTATCGACCTCTAAATTTTTGTTTCATGTATTTTTTTGAAAAAAAAAAATATCAAATCACATTTTTTTCCTCGGTAGTCGGTGTAGACTGTTAAGTCAGATTTTAATCAAGGGGAGTTTAACGGTAAAATACTTGTATGTACATGCCGGATTTGGATTATCACCCTTGAGTAGCTGCCAGTTTGTTTAAAGAAATATGATCGAGAATTTTCTGGAATGTGCTAGATGACCACAGCTCACGTCTCAGCGGCGTGTTTGCGTGGGGATGAATTTTTACTGAGCTGTTTTTTGAGCGGGTGAATTTTTCGTGGCAGTCGGGATGCTGGGAGAGCTTAGAGAAGGGGTTGACGATTATCGTTAGTGTGGCCCCAGATAGAGAATAGTCTGTGAGAAAGGAATTTTGATACTTCCTAAGATTTTTTCATAAAGCCATGGATATGAGGCTTAATTATGTGATGCAGAACGTACGTTATTAAAGATTTCTCGGGCCATGGAGTATAGGCCATTATATGTTCATATCGCCGATGAGGGATATTTTGAAGTTCGGCAGATTATTATTGAGAAGGTGTGTTCTCCCATGAGTTGTGTTATTACAGGCCTGGATATATTTTGATTCAGACTAGATAGATATTATTGTATACTGCGACACATGCAGTTCCCTTTCTTGCATGAATAATGTTGGCCACGAAGTTTATGATTATGAGTTGCCGTACTTATGCAGCTGTTGTGCTTGGGATTTTTGTACTATGCACTTACCTACCTACGGATTTGGTGATTACTTGATGTGTCATATTTTGCTGTGAACTTTAACCTATTGACAGTGTACTATCGATGATGTCTACGTTTTGTTGTGGCGTAATAAACTGTGTAGAACTTTACTTGGAGTTTCAACCTTCCTGGCTCCTATATGTGCTTTTCGTTGGTGTGAGTGACTGTACCATAAACACACTAAAGAGCCTATACACATTCGCGTCTATATTACTCACACATCAGTCGGCCGTCTGTAAGCCCGATGCATGCTGATCGCCTTTATCAGAGCACAATAACATTTACATTATCATCGTCTTCCTGACTCCATCTTTAACAGTACCTAGCACCACGCTAAATATATTTCAACAGTGATGTCCAGCATCACAGAACGAGTATTCAACACCAACCCATAAGAAAGAGCAGAACCGTCATTGGCTGATAAGTTCAAATATATGCTGTGACTTGAACGTCTTGTAATATCTCACATTCCCTAAAGACTGTGATGGTAACTTTTCTTGATCCATAACAATTCAAATTATTTTCCAACTGTTAAAACCTATAAAGTGATTATTATATTTTGTTATTTGTAATATTGCAAATTTAACTTTGTTTTTATCATTTTAAATTTACTGCATGTTTGCCTCAGTAAAATTACTACACACACTCTAATCAGAGCTATACTAGAATAATATATATAAAGTCGAGGAAGTTGAGGGGAACTGCTGTAAGACGTGGAGTAAAATGGATGGGTGTGAAAAAAATCGAATAAAAGGTAGTTCGTCTTACGAGGAAAAAAGACACAGAAAATAGCTAACGTTACGCCCACAAGGCCTTCGTCAGGGAAAGGAAAAAAAGTGAAGGCAATATAGGACACATAAGAACCTAAATAAATATAAAAAAATATAAAAATTAAACCTAGGTACTTCCCTGAAGGAAACTTCCCGCGAACGGACTGGCGTGCTCGAAAACACCCATCCATTTGACTAAAATAATAGAATTCCTCTTAGTAAATCAGGGGTGCGGACTGAAACGAGCTAAATTTAAGAAGTGCTTAAATCCTTCACAAAAGCGTCGGCAGAAGTACATAGTTAACATACTCAGCCAAAGCAGTATTGTTCTCGCTTATTCTAAATATCTTGTCAAAACTCCCTTTGTAATAGAAGTGTCATCACCCTTATATCAATATTTCTGCCAAGAGTAATCTTGTGCGAAGGTAGATACCGTTGAACCCTATATTAGATACTCTTGAGTTTTGGCAACTGGTGGACCACTACTGTAAAGCAGGGTAGGCAGGACCGTCACAAGGCTGAAGAGATGAGGCAGCAGAGACGAGGCTTTACATAAACGTTTTAAGAAAACCATAGATAGCCACAGAATATCATTATGACAACCATAGATAGCCACAGAATATCACTATGACAGCATAGATAGTCACAGAATATCACTATGACAACGATAGATAGCTACAGAATATCACTATGACAACCATAGATAGCCACATAATATTACTATGACAACCTTACGAATCCAATAACAACAGGAATCGTATTGCTTACATTACAACGAATCACGCGACTTGTTACATACAGACATAATATTGTAACAACATGACAGACTGAACGAAACAGAGATAGACATTATATTGTAAAACCATGAGAGACTGAAGGAAACAGTGATAGACATTATATTGTAAGAACATGACAGACTGAAGGAAACAGAGATAGAAATAATATTGTAACAACATGAAAGATGGAAGGAAACAGAGATAGATATAATATTGTAACAACATGACAGACTGAAGGACACAGAGATAAACAAAATATTGTAGGAACATGACAGACTGATGGAAACAGGGATAGACATAATATATTGTAACAACATGACAGACTGAATTACATGACCAATAGATATAATATTTTGTAACAACTTGACAGACTGAAGGAAACAGCGATAGACATAATATTGTAACAACATGACAGACTGAGGGAAACAGCGGGAGACATAATATTGTATTGTGACGGTGTGGCCAGAAAGGTGTAATTTTAGACTGAGTAATAAGTTGTCGATCTAGTCTATGGTGTATATTTGTGCTCATGTTGGCATTCTCACCCAGTAATGGGCAATTTAAACGAAACACACCTTTGCCATTCGTGGAGAAGGCAAACGTGTTAGACGCAGAAGATATAATGGGAGACAGTCCTTAGTTTTAGACATCTCGGCGCTGTCTGACACCAGAGGAAAACACTTTTTTTGAGCACGAAACCGTAAGAAGTGTGAGTAGTGCAACGGATATCGTGGGAAGTAACAGCCCATTAGTAGGCGGACCTTGCGTAGTGTCGATTAGGAAGATAATCCTTACTAAAATGTGATCTCATGTCATCCAAACTGAGCATATGACTCCTGATTTGCTCCCTAGAATGATGGGTGGAGCTTTCCCTGACATTTTGACGTTGCTATCATGTGGTACAGGAGTGGAGATGTAGATTTAAACTGAGGCAGTGAGAGAGTCGAGTGGAGAGCTGAGAAGTAGCCAGATCGTCATCTTGTGCAAAAAGCGCCCTCATACGATATCCAAATGAGGTTTGGGCTTTTGCATAGTTGCGTCTGTGCTAAGAGAACTAACGACATAGAAGTATGCTTGCATATAAGTACATTTTATAATACTTAATATAAAGTAATATTGGACGTTTCAGGTTTATAAGTTAATGCTTTGTAGCGTTTGTCTATCTATAGTTTGATAGAAGCTGACTGGCGATTTATGTGTGTTTAATTGTAATTTCACGTATATCTCATCGCTATTTTCAACAGAGAGACTGTGTGCAAAATTTGTAAAGTACTTAGTGAATTTATAAGAGGAATTCTAGTGTCGCATTGCGCTGTATACAAGTGTGTATTTATTACCATTATTATTATTATTTGTGTAGTGTTAAGTAATAGTTATATTGCATTTTTGTGAGCCTTAAGTTTGGTTAATTTTACATCAGTGATTATTGTGAGAGAAAGATTAGCGTACCCTCTAGCTCCGTGAGTAGCATATGCCTATTACGTTTAGTATAGAGCTGTAAGAATAGAGTATATATATATATATTTATATCTGCTTGTTCTTTAGAGCAGCTAGGCCTCTAAGATACTGATCAAATGTGGTCATTTAGACCAGGGAGTTGTGTATAATATTTCATCATGGATAGAAGTGCTTCATTAAGTTTTCTCTGGCGTGATGATGTAGTTAGTATCTAGTAGGAGTATGAAGGCATTATTGTTGACTGAGATATGTTTATTGTATGATTACACATATACGCAGACCTGCATGAACACACACACATACACACACACACACACACACACACACATGGTCATATAAGTGCATGTACTTGCATATTTTCACACATATGTATGTATTATTACGTAGATGATGTTTGTCCATTAGTACAATGCTAGTTTATTTTGTTTCATTTTATTTCAGAGAATCCAGCAGTCTGTGCTGGGTTAGTATATGGTGTTACGTAGAGAATACCTAAATAGCTTGGTTATATGGTGCTATATAGGAATTACCTACAAAGTAAACTTGTGGACAACATTGTTTTCTGCATGATTCAAATGCTACCTGATAGGGTTTCATTAATAAAAGTGGGACCCCTGTCATCAAGAGAGTTTTTCTGTGACTGCGGAACGTGTGTGAAAGTAGGTCAGAGAGAGTGACGACAACATTACACACGAATTCTTCTTCTCCTTCACACATCGTCTTGGCACTGTCACAGTACCAACATGACAGATTGAAGGAAACAGAACAGAGATATACATAATATTGTAAAAACATGACATACTGAAGGAAACAGCGATAGACATACTATTGTAATAACATGACAGACTGTCGGAAACAGGGATAGACATAATATTTTGTAACAAATTGACAGACTGAAAGAAACAGCGATAGACACAATATAATGTAACAACATGGCAGACTGAAGGAAACAGCGATAGACATAATATTTTGAAGCAACATGTCAGACTGAAGGAACTGCGACAGACACATTATTTTGTAATAACATGAGAGATTGAAGGAAACAGAGATATGCATAATATTGTAACAGCATGAGAGACTGCAGGAAACAGTGATAGACATAATATTGGAAGATGATGAGAGTCTGAAGGAAACAGCGATAGACATTATACTGTAACAACATGAGAGACTAAAGGAAACAGAGATAGACGTAATAATGTAACAACATGACTGACTGACGGAAACAGCGATAGACATGCTATTGTGACAACATGACAGAATGAAGGAAACAGACATAGACATAATATTGTAACATCATGACATATTGAAGGAAACAGCGACAGACATAATATTTTGTAACAACATGAAAGATTGGAGGAGATAGTTGTAGTAGTAGTAGTAGTAGTAGTAGTAGTAGTAGTAGTAGTAGTAGTAGTAGTAGTAGTAGTAGTAGTAGTAGTAGTAGTAGTAGTAGTAGTAGTAGTAGTAGTAGTAGTAGTAGTAATAGTAGTGACAGAAGTGGTAGTAGTGGTAGTAGTAGTGGTAGTAGTAGTAGTAGTAGTAGTAGAAGTAGTAATAGTAGTTGTGGTAGTAGTGGTAGTAGTGGTAGTAGTAGTAGTAGTGGTAGTAGTAATGTTAGTAGTCGTACTGGTAGAAGTATTAGTTGTAGTAATAGTAGTAGTCGTGGTAGTAGAAGAATTATTGGTAGTTGGAGTAGTGGTAGTAGTAGTAGTAGTAGTAAAAGAGGTAGTAGTTGTGGTAGTAGCAGTTGTAGTAGTAGTAGTTTTAATAATAGTAATAATAGTAAAAGAAGTAGTAGTATTACGAGTAGTATTATTTTCGTAGTAGAAGTGGTACTAGTAGTGTTTGTAGTAGTTGTGGTAGTATTAGTAGTTGTAATAGTAGTGGTGGTAGTAGTAGTTGTGGTAGTAGTAGTAATAGTGGTGGTAGTAGGAGTAGTGGTAGTAGTAGTACTATTAGTAGGATTGCTAGTAATAGTAGTAGTAGTAGTAGTTGTAGTAGTAGTGGTGGTAGTAGTAGTAGTAGTGGTGGTAGTAGTAGTAGTAGTAGTAGTAGTAGTAGTAGTAGTAGTAGTAGTAGTGGTGGTAGTAGTAGTAGTAGTGGTGGTAGTAGTAGTAGTAGTGGTGGTAGTAGTAGTAGTAGTAGTGGTGGTAGTAGTAGTAGTAGTTATTTTAAGAACAAAACCGTTAATAAAAAAAATCAAATTTTGTTTCAACTTCTGCCTGCCAGGTCGCAATGTCGCGCTCAAACAAGAGGCATATCAGACAAGTATTTACATTAAAGACGGTATCAAAAGGCAGGCATCCAATACTGTGGATGGCAACACGAACATGAATTTGTCCCATGGTTCGTGCTCGCGCACAGCTAAAGAAAAGATCATACTTGAGTGGCAGCTCAGATACAACCGACCACAAATACTCAACAGAATTATTATTTATACTAGAGACAGTAAGTTTGTCTAACTAGTTTTTAGTTGCTTTCCATTTTCTTGCATGTTTTTATTGCATCAACCACGTCAGTTTCTTTATTCTCCCATCGTCTTCTGATTCCTCTAATATATGGTCACCTTGTGTTTATTTGTTTTGTTTTTTACTTTGGTTCTTCTTCTTTGTCCGATTAAGAATTTGTTTACCTTATTTTCTTTTGTCTCTGTATACTTTTATTGCTCATTGTCTAACTCCTGCTGCTGCACTTCTGAAATATTTGTAAGTGTATCTTGTAAAGATGAAGTAACAAGAAGAGACATGGTCCGCAACCAGACGATACGTTAAGGCCTAAAATCCCACCCCCTGCAGACCCAAGTAGAACAGTCCCAAATAAGATGGTTTGGCCATGTCTGCAAAATGGGAGAATATCGTCTACCATGACATGCATGGGAAACAAAGAGCCAGGGATCCAGACCCCCAGGACGACACAGAGTCCGCTGGGAGGACAACATTAGACAATCTTTGAAGAACCGAGGACTAGAATGGAACCAGGCCAGAAGGAAGACAGCCGATAGGATAGTCTGGCGCTCTCTCCTCCAAACCTCTATACCTCGCGGTAGAAGGGGAACGACTAAGTACAAGTGTAAGTAAGTATCTTGTAAAGAATTACTTTGCAGTTGATCTTTGTCTCATCTTAGAGAAATAATGAGTGGTTCGAACAATGAGAAACGGTAAATGGTTCTTTCACTGAGAAATAGTTCATTTTTCGAACAATGAGGAACGGTAAATCGTTTCTCTTCTGGGAAATAGTGCATGGTTCGAACAATGAGAAACGATAAATGGTTCCTCTCGTGGAAAAAAATGTGTGGTTCGAACAATGACGAACGGCAAATGATTCCTCTTTTAAGATATAGTGCATAGTTCCAAGAACGGTAAATGATACCTCCACTAAGAAATTCTTCTTCTTCTTCTTCGTACATTCTCAGACGTCCACTTGAATGTTTCCAAAGAAAGCAGTAGTCAGTTTGAGACTATTTGAATCTCCGTAGAGCTGTTCCACGAATGGTACGAGTGTCTGCCATATGCACTTTCCCAGTTCCGCATATGTTGGGCAACTTTGAAGCAAATGTTTAGCAGTCATTTTATTAGTGCCACATTTACACTGATCTGTAGTTTTATCTTTAGCTTGTTGAATAGATGGTATCTCAATCTATTGTGACCAAAAGATTACCACTTGTTCTCTTCTGTTGAACAGTAGTATGCATCATTTTGTGTATGACTTGGATGCCTTACATCCCATTTGTTTCTGTATCTGATTCTGATAATATTCTTTGCCTTCTCAAAAGTTACGCTTGCATCAGGCTGAGGTAGATTTCCACCTTCCTTTGCCAGTCTGTAGCTCTTCATTGCCGGTAATGTTACAATGAGATGGGATCTACTGGATCACAGCACTTTTGAATCGTTGACATATACTGTTCAAAAAAAGAAACGCAACATTATTGCAGTGGTAATGGACACCAAATTTCAAACTTGAACCAACATTTTATTTACGGAATTAATGTTTCAATCTTGGCATGAAGAAACTTTCAGACTTTAACAATGAAATGATGTTCATTAAATTTGGTTTGGACTTTTATTCTTTGCGACTGAGGCCTCCGTTTCAGTAAGGTGTATGGCCTAGTCTGGCCTCTATCAGAGAACGACATCTCCTTGACATGGATCCAATTAGCCGTTGGATCTGATGTTGTGGGATGGCTGCCCACTCTTCCCGCAGTGCAAGAGACAACTGTCGGAGATTGGCTGGAACCACGTCTCGCTGGCAGAGTCGTCTGTCAAGCTCATCCCATAAGTGTTCTATGGGGTTCATGTCTGATGATATGGCTGGCCACGGAATGGTCTGGACGTTGTTGTCAGCGAGGAACTGGGTGGTGAGTTGTACCACATGAAGTCGAGCGTTATCCTGCTGAAAAATCGACCCTCGTGCAGCCAGAAGTGGAAGGACGTGAGGACGAAGACTTTCAGCGACGTATCGTTGGGCATTCAGGCATCCTTCGATTTGCACTAGGTCACTTCTTCCCATGAGGTTGATCGCCCCCCACATCAGTACACCTCCACCGCCATGTGGAGGAGCCTCATCAACGCTGTTCTGGGCGGAGCGCTCATGGACTCTGCGGTAAACTCTTCTCCGTCTATCGTGTCGCTGGAGCATAAAAAAATGATTCATCACTAAACCAAATCCGTCTCCAGTCATTCCCAACGGTCCATTGACGATGCTGGTTCGCCCACATTGCAGTCGGTTCTGGCGATGCCGGTCCTTAAGAACAGGACCTCTGTAGGGTCTTCTAGCCCAAAGACCAGAGTCGTGCAGCCGGTTCCTGACCGTTTGATCTGAAATTCGACGAGCTGCTGACATTGACTGGACTGTGGAGGACGCAGATGCAAGTCGATTCCTGAGGTGACGCAGCCGTATGAAGCGGTCTTCAGCAGGAGTTGTGAATCTGGGTCTTCCACTGCGCGGCCGGTCTGCCACTGAGCCAGTTTCTTGAAATCGCTTCCAAAGGCGACTAATGGTGTTTTTGTTTTTGTCGGCCTCTCTTTCGTTTTCCTTCAGGGGTTCATAGCACAGCTGTTTTTGTGATGGCATCGGGGTCTCTTCTGAGGACATGGCCAACCCAGCTCCAGCGTTTGCCAGCTATGATGGTGTGCATGTCCTCTTGCTTGCTCCGAGTAAGTAGATCTTGGTTGGTGATGGTATTTGACAAAAACATTCGGAGAATTGTTCTTAGGCATGGTGTGTGAAAAGAGAACAATTTTGAAATTTCTTTCTCTGTAACTCTCCAGCATTCCGCACCAAAGAGAAGCTCTGATATAAACTTAATGTTGTGCCTCTGCTGCACTGAGAGGACTTCCAGATATTGTTTAGACTAAAAAAGGCTGTTTTTGCTTTGTTCATTCTGTTGTTGATGTCTTTGCTTGCTCCGCCGTCTGGTGTTACTTATGCATCCTAGGTATGTGAAGGTATCTGTCCGTTCCAGTTGCTAAATTCCTTACTAATATGGGCTCAGGGTTGCTCACAATGAGCGTCATGACCTCTGTCTTCTTTAGATTGGTGTTCAAGCCAACCTGCTGGCAATACTTATTAAGTCTATCCGTTTTTTCTTGGATGTGTTGATGTGAATGGGCTAGTAGTGCAATGTCATCTGCATATTCCAGATCTTCCAATGTAGAAAATGTAATTCTTATTCCTCTTGGACTGCCCTCTGTTGTCTGGCGCATCACCCAGTCTATGACTGTTAAAAATAGAGTGGTTGATAAGGGGCATCCCTGTCGTACTCCTGTCTTCACCTCAAAGGTTAGGTTGCTCTACCCAACGCTACACGTAAAGTTGGCATAGAGGCTTTTTATGATTGACACTATGCAGCTTAGAATTCCATAAGCCCTGAGTATTTTCCATAAACTGTCCCTATGTATACTGTAAAAAAGCCTTTTCAAAATCAATGAAATTAATGTACAGCTGTCTTTGCCATTCTGAGCATTGCTCTATAATGTTCCTGAGAGTAATTATATGATCTACACATCTTCTGTTCTTTCTAAATCCTGCTTCTTCTTTCCTCAGTTTGTGTTCTACTGCTTTTGAAATTTTCTGTATAATTATCCTGCCTAGTATTTTGCCGGGAACTGAGAGAAGAGTTATTCCTCTCCAATTATTGCAGTTTGCAAGATCTCCCTTTTTGGCCAATTTGACAATTATTCCTTTGTTTCACTCTGATGGTGTTGTCCCCGTTTTCCAGACTTGTGCAAATAGTGGTTCTAATAGTTCTGCTGCTAGCTCAGGATTTGTCTTAAATAGCGCTGAATTTGAGTTATCATGGCCAGGAGCTTTTCCGTTCTTTAACCCTCTGATTGCTGTGATGATTTCTTCTTTTCGTGGAGGGTCTGTATTAACATCTAGATCATTTTCAGCCTCATGAACATTCAATTGTGTCTCTGGTGGTTCCTTGTTCAGAGTTTCACTGAAACGCTCTGCCCATCTTGTTTCCTGACCCTCTGCTGTCGTGATGAGATTTCCTTGCTAATCTCTTACTGATCTAATATTGTTTGCACCTTGTTTTCCGCTGATGATTTTAGTTAATTTGTATACTGTGCTTTGTTCATTTCTCAGTGCTGCCTCTTCTGTCTGTCCTACACGATCGTCTAGGAAATACCCTTTGTTGGCTCGGGTTTAACGTTTAACTTCCTTGTCCAGCTGACTGTACTGTTTGTTATTCTTAAACTAAAAGAAAGAAAAACATCTAATAGACTGTACTTTTCAAGTCCTCTCTGCCCAAGTGCCATCTTAAAACAAACTCGACACATGTTTCCTCACAATTCACTTTAGGTACTTCTTTGCATACTTTCTGCCCCAAAATATTTAAAAAAAAACACATTTTTCGTCCATTTCCTTAATCACTATTTTCAATGCAAAAAATAAGCTTTCAAAAAAAGAACTATTTCAACAAAAATCGGGACAAAAGGGGTCACTTGTCCGGAAAAATCAAGTTGATGTCAATTTAGAAAATAATATACATTTTATATATACGCTGCCAACTGTATAAGTTTATTTGAAAACTACTTAAACTCTTCTTTGATCCTTAGCCGCCGAAACCGTCCAAGCAGTTGTGGTGGCCATTACGCCTGGTTCGTCTTGTAGATCAACAAACTGCTTCATATTTGATTCCACTTTGCTCGGTCGGCGGCCATCCTTCGTACAGTGGCCCCAACTCTGGTTCAATCTTAAACTATGAAAGAAAAATTCAATAATGCCTTACTTAAGTGGTGAAGCTGCTCAGCGTTACCTGTACTGTTTTCAGATGAGTGGATTTTTATCAATATTGTCCTTCTTTGCAAGCAGCATGAAAAAAACTCGAAACATTTTCCTCACAATTCACTTTGGTCCTGTCAACATAGCTTTCAAAGTTTCAAACACCCAGCTTTGTTTTTATCACTTGCCCATAAGCTGTCAATCAAACAAAACACGTCTTTCTGTGGCAGCATTTGTTCCATGGAGAGGCCTAGACTGTGAAAATAAAAAACTCTGCAACTTCAAAGGATTTGAAAATGTCACATTATTGGGCATTTTTGAAGAATTGAAACCATTTTCAATCCAACGTTGTGGTGGCAATGTTTTTTTGGCAGCTCCATTCACTAATTTTCTGAGAATAACAAACTGCTTCCATAGACATATTCGTCATAAATTGAGTCTTTCTGTAAAGTGGGCTGAAGGTATGTTTTGAATCACTAGTGATGATGATATCTCAATATCTGACCCAAAGTGGTAGTACATCTGCTCAGCGTTACCCAGCTGTTAGGATTCTAGGTCTATGAAGACCATTTTTTGTCAGCCCAATTTCTTCAAATAATTGAAAGCTTGTTTCATAGAATGAAGAAATGCTAGCATGAAACTTTTTCACATCCAAAATTGGAAGTCCTGCGGCATAATCCAGCTTAACTCTTGATGGCTAAAACATTTTCAGTTTGGACTTCAAAATAGTTTACAACCTGTTGATGTTTCACCTCAATGACTTCAAACACAGTGACCGTCTTCCCTCTATTTTTTGCACTGCTTGACTGTTTGAATAAGCAAAAAAAGCCATGCCTCAGATAGAGGATTTTCAAAGCATGTGAAATAAACTGGGCATTTCTGGTCAAACCTTAATGATTTTATGGAGGCAGAACATCTGAATAACCCTTTCAACAGCAGGCAGCATGAGCAATGCAACTATTTTGGCATAACCTAAGATCATCTGGAAGTCTGTTTTCTGAGTCTTTCAACTCGTACTGTGTATGATTTGAAGAGTAGATACATCTATCGAACAGTGTTGTGGAAAATATCGGCTGACCTTCCAGTTTTTTTAAAACCTGGCCTGTTCCTTTCAGCACCTCTAGTCTCTGCGCATAATCCAACTACTTTCCTGTCTAAACCATTTTCATGTTGTGCAGTCCCAGCTACTTACAATTCAAGGTTTCCACGGGGTCCTGTACTCTCAATTTTAATTTTCATGTCCATTACTTGTGAGCCGGATCTCTCCCATTCTGCCTTTCAGCACCTCCAGAATTGGAATTTGTGTTGTCTGCGCATAATCCAACTACTTTCCTGTCCTAAAAACCTTTCATTATGCAGTCATTAGGAAAACTACTTACAAATCAGATGTTTCACCTGACTTTTAACTCTAATATTTTAATTTTTCACTCCATTACTGTGATCAAAGTATCTGACAAGCAAAGGAAAAATCTTGAATTCTTTGTGGTTGGATGCATCTGTCAGTACAGAAATAAATGTAGACTTTTCTAGGTCACACCTTAACTCATTTAGAATATGGGGTGCCAAGACATTTCGAATAATGGCTTCTGTTTTCGTATGTGCACATGCAAATTTTGGCTCTAAAGTACTCACTTACTTAGTCGTTCCCCTTCTACCGTGAGGTGTAGAGGTTTGGAAGAGAGAGCGCCAGACTATCCTATCGGCTGTCTTCCTCCTGGCCTAGTTCCATTCTAGTCCTCGGTCCTTCAAAGATTGTCTAATGTTGTCCTCCCAGCGGACTCTGGGTCGTCCTCGGGGTCTGGATCCTTGGCTCTTTGTTTCCCATGCTTGTCGGGGTAGCCGATCTTCTCCCATTCTGCAGACATGGCCAAACCATCTTAATTGGGACTGTTCTACTTGGGTCTGCAGGGGCTCTAAAGTAACCTGAAGTAATTTTGATGTGCAATCCATAGACCTGAAAGTATGATTGTGTAGCACTGTATGGTATGCAAATGCGCCTTCTATAGCAGCTAATTGCTTTTCTTGGTCACCAATTTTATCAGCTCTGAAGAAAGTGGTTAACGACGAGCTTGATGCAGCTGTAACGACGGCTCTCTTATGTTTCTCACTGCTTATGTGGTTCTTAATATCACCACGTCCACTATGGCTTATCGAAAACCCGGAGGCACATATATTGCATCGTACATTGAAGTTTGATGTACTCTTTTTAATAAACGGATAGGCCTATTCCTTTTGTAAATCTTCATTGAAACTGCATTTACGCTTTGGTACCATTTTCTTACAACAATAACAAAATATGCACAAATAGTTCACCGTTTAAATTAAATAAACGTATACCGTACGCAAAATCTTGGTACTTTACCACTACCTAAAATTTCAAATAACTGCGAATATCACATTGGAACTACAAAACTAATTCGCGGTCCTGACAACCTTTTGTGCTGTTTCGGCGCCAGTTCACTAATAATTAAAAATTCCCTCAAGTCAGCCACGGAATAATAATTTTTTTTTTTTTTTTATCTGTGAGATTTATGCCAAATTGGCAAATTCGTCCAAAACCGGGACAAATTGGCGTCCCGGATTGCATCGAAAAAAAGTCGGGACAAATTATCAAAAATGGTCGAAAACCGGGACTGTCCCGGAAAAACCGGGACGTCTGGTCACCTTAGTTGAAATGGTGTTGAATTTCTGGTCTATATTATCAGTCAATGTCTTTTCCTGACTTTTGGCTGACTGATATCGCTTCTTTATATCAGCCGCAAAAGCATTTCTGGTAAGGGGGTCCTTAAAATTGCTGATGTCAAACCTTTTCGTTGTAGTTACAGTTGGTCCAGCCGTTCTTAGTTTCACTTTCAGTTTTGGTACTACTAAATGGTGATCACTTCCCACATCAGCACCTCTTCTTACCTTCACATCTTGTAATGCATGTCTCCATCTACCGTTAATTATATTGTGGTCTACCTGGTTTCTGTCCCGATCATTTGGTGATTCCCATGTTAATTTGTGAATTTCTTTGTGTGGGAAAAGTGTTCCTCCAATAACCAGGTCGTTAATGCTACAGAAACGTGTTAATTTATCCCCATTTTCGTTTGCTGTTCCGCTGCCGCATTTCCCCATTACTCTTTCATTATATGTATTGTGTGTTCCAACTTTTGCATTGAGGTCTCCCATTACTTACTTACTTAGTCGTTCCCCTTCTACCGTGAGGTGTAGATGTTTGGAAGAGAGAGCGCCAGACTATCCTATCGGCTGTCTTCCTCCTGGCCTGATTCCATTCTAGTCCTCGGTCCTTCAAAGATTGTCTAATGTTGTCCTCCCAGCGGACTCTGGGTCGTCCTTGGGGTCTGGATCCCTGGCTCTTTGTTTCCCATGCGTGTCGTGGTAGCCGATCTTCTCCCATTCTGCAGACATGGCCAAACCATCTTAGTTGGGACTGTTCTACTTGGGTCTGCAGGGGGTGGGATTTTAGGCCTTGGCGTTTCTTCTGGTTGCGGACCATGTCTCCTCTTGTTACTTAAACCACTTTCCTCAGATACCTCATTTCTGAGGTTTGGATCTGGCTTTTGTGGGTTGTAGTCATTGCCGATGATTCGCATCCATATGTCAAGACTGGGATATAGGTGTTGCGGTATACAGCCATCTTTGTTCTCTTACCAACCTCTCTCTTGCTGAAAAATCCTCGATTTATGGCCTGAAAAAGTCTCCCAGCTGCTGCTTTTCGAGTGGCCAACTCTTCTTTGATGCCTCCTTTTCGGTCTATAATAGCACCGAGATATTTAAAGTGGTCGACCTGCTCCAGGACCTGTTCTCCCATCTTAATCTGGTGTTTTCGTTCTTCTCGTGATATCACCATGGATTTTGTTTTAGAGCTGCTTATGACATCCCTCTCTTCTCCAGCTCTTCCTTCCAGACTTGCAGGTTGGATTGGAGATGTGCCTCTGATTTAGCAATCAGGGCAACATCATCAGAAAATGCCAGCTCTGAAATACATACCTGTCTCATCTTCCAGTACCCCACTGAATACTTTCTTGTTATCTCCTTACATGTCTTGATAACATCGTCCATGAGGAGTATGAAAAGATAAGGTGGCAGGATATAACCTTGTCTTACACCAGTGGTGGTCCTGAACTCTTCTGACTTATGGTTTGCTGTCCTCACATAATTTCTGCAAGACTTGTAGAAGCTCTGTATAGCATGAATCAGAGGTGCTGGAACGTTCTTCCTTGCCAAACTGTCCCACAGTGTGCTCCAGGAGACCCAGTCAAACGCCTTTTCCAGATCTATGAAACAAAGGTGGATTTCACACTTATACTCAAGGGCCTTTTCACTCAGCTGTCTGAGTGTGTAGATTAGGTCTTGAGTACTTTTTCTTGAGTTCGCTCGGAATTCGCACTGAACCTCATCTAATTGGGGCTCGGCTAGGCGTCGGAGTCTCTGCTCTATAAATCTAGAGTAGATTTTACCAGGGACACTGAGAAGGGATATGCCTCTATGATGTCCACATTGTCTATGTCACCCTTTTTGAAAATTGGTGTTATGATGGCAATCTCCCAATCCTTCGGTATGGTCTTGTTGCACCACGCTGCCTGTAGGACCCTTAAGAGTAATAGATCGCCTGATGCTCCAGTGTACGTAACCATTTCTGGTGTTATACCATCATGCTCTGCTGCTTTGCCCATCTTGATTTTCTCCAGTGCTGCCTTCAGTTCTTCCATCTTTATGTCATCTTCATCACTATTGTTTTCCTCTTCTGTGCTAGTGGTTATTATTTCTGATGCTTGACCTTGCTCACCATCAAGGAGTACTGAGAAATATTCTTTCCATCTTTCCATTACTTCCTTCGGTGCAGTAACCAATTTGCCTTGCTTGTCCTTTATTAATTTGAGAGGGCATTGTTTTTCCTTTCTCATGTTCTGTAGGGTCTTATAGAACAATTTCTAGTTTTCTTGAGCATATTTTTCTAGCTTTTCTCCAAATTCTTCCCAGGACTTCTATTGTGCTGCTAGCACCTTGTTCTTTCCTTCTGTTCTGAGTATCACATATTCTCTATATTTCTCTATTTGTCCTGCTGTGTTTTTAGCTCTTAAGTATTGTTTCCATGCCATTTTCTTCTCTCTTATTTTCTCTTTGACTTCCTCTGTCCACCAAGGTGTCCTCTTTCTCTTGTTCTCAAGTCGGACTTCACCACATGCTTCTGCAGCAGCTGTCTTTATGATGTCTTTGAATTTAAGCCAGAGGGTTTCCAAGTCACCAGGCTGTTCTTCTGTGTTTCTCACCGCTGTAGCAATAAGCTCCTGATATCTGGTATTAATTTCTGGCTCTCTCAGCTTGTAGGTCTTAATGCTCATTTCTCCCTTTTGTTTACTTGGTTTCTTGCGTGATGTTAGGCAGTTCCTAGGCTGAGCAACTCTTTCAGTTGTTCTTTTGATTGTAAGAAGGTAGTGATCACTTCCAATCTCTGGCCCCCTCCAGACTCTAGCATCCCGGACATATTTGAATGAGATCCTCCTTACAATAGCATAGTCTCATTCTTTGTTGGTTCACATGTAGTGTATGCATGTATCCACTTATGGGGAAACTTTGTGTTTCTAATGATCAGATTCTGCTCACTGCAGAATCTAAGGATTCGCTTTCCATTGTCTCCCATTACTACGATAAGATCATTTCTAGGTGTGTCTTCCATTTCTTTCTGCAGTTGTTGATAGAATTCATCTTTGACCTCATCGTTGCTGTCATTCGTTGGTGCGTAGCATTGTATAATTGTAGTGTTGGTGAATTCCCTTCTCTATCTTATTCTTATCAGTCTGTTCCAGTAATGTCCTTTCTATCACTTTCTGTAGAATAATAGCTACACCTTCGTTGTGCTGTCTATCCTCTCTTCTGGAGTAAAGTTCTGTTTCTCCTGTTGCTTTTTAAACTTTCCCTGCCCCTGTCTATCTGCTCTCGCTTATTCCTAGAATGTGTAATCTGTAGTTTCTCATTTTTGCTGTGACCTGTTTTAGTTTACGCGTCTCGTTCATTGTCCTGACATTCCAAAATCCTATTCTTGTTTCTCGTTTTGCGGTCAGGGCGTCTGTTTTCGTGTCAATGGCTTCCTTTCGGCTTTCATCATTGACAGTCATACGAGCCTCAGACTCCGGATGTCCGTCCCGCAGGAAAGTTGGTTCATTTGTAGTCGTTTCCGTAACTTCATTTCTTTTTACATAGACAGGGGTGTCAGCCCTATGCTAAAACCCCCAACCTGTAGGACCAGAGTATCTGCTTTAGTCTGCCCCTGCCCGCTCAAAACTGTCCAGTTTGGTAGAACCTTCCAGGAGTAAAACTTCAGCTAGCACATCTCTGAGGTACGCAAGCCGCCATACCTCGACAAGGTATTGACACCGGTGATGGCAGGCACCTATTTTGGTGTTGCCTAATACTACTTTGTCATTTCTTCTGAGGACCGATGTTTCCCAGACTGGCATTGGTGGTTGCCAGTTGGAACGGTTCAATGATAATCCACATCCATGCTTGAATGTAAGCAAGAAGTTGCTACCAGCAGAAACTCTATATTTCACCAGTGAAAGAGAAATATTGTCCATCATTTGGTTGTATGGGCAAGTTATCACGCTATTTACTTGGAGCACACTTCTACCTGAAGACGAATTACCGTCTACTAACATCCCTAAACTAAAATACTACAACATAGTAGACTACACAGATGGATTTTGCTTATCCAGGAAGAGAGAACTACAAATATACCCATCATGGGTTCAGACAACTTTTTGGCAGACCTATAGTTTAGGAAGTAATTGGAACGTTACATTGTTTGTGCCAGATGTTGACATTGTCTGATCTTGTTTAGTTTTTGAGGTGCTATACCATTGTAACATTCATTTGACGACATTCATTGCATTGTTTGAAAGATTGGAAGACATATGTCTAAAGTGTTTATATATACATACATACATACATACATATACATATATAGCCGTTTTCGCTGTGCAGATGTGTATGTGCGTGTGAGGCCCATTCTTCTTCTTCTTTGATCCTTAGCCGCCTACCTTCAAAGCAGTCAGTGGCCATCACGCCTAGTGGTGTCTTGTAGGGCAACAACAAATTGATTCCACTTTGCTCGGTCGGTGGCCATCCTTCGTACAGTGCCCCAACTCTGGTTCATTCTTTGCATCTCAACCTCCACAGTCCTCCGCCAGGTTGTTTTTGATCGGCCTCTCTTTCGTTTTCCTTCAGGGGTCCAAAGCATAGCTGTTCTTGTGATGGCATCGGGGTCTCTTCTGAGGACATGACCAACCCAGCTCCAGCGTCTGCCAGCTATGATGGTGTGCATGTCCTCTTTCTTGCTACGAGTAAGCAGATCTTGGTTAGTGATGGTATTCGGCCAAAAGATTCGGTGAATTTTTCTTAGGCATGTTGTGTGAAAAGAGGACAATTTCAACACTTCCTTCTCTGTAACTCTCCAGCATTCCGCACCATAGAGAAGCACAGAAAGCACACAGCTCTGATATAATCTTAATTTTGTGCTTGTGCTGTATTGGGAGGACTTCCAGATGTTGTTTAAGCTAAAGAAGGCTGTTCTTGCCTTATTCATTCTGATGTTGATGTCTTTGCCTGCCCCGCCGTCTGGTGTTACTATGCTTCCTAGGTATGTGAAGGTATCTGTCTGTACCAATTGCTGATTCCTTACTGACATGGGCTCAGGGTTGCTCACATTGAGCGTCATGACCTCAGACTTCTTTAAATTGATGTTCAAGCCCACCTGCTGGTTAAACTTATTAAGTCTATCCGTTTTTTCCTGGATGTGTTGATGTGAATGTGCTAGTAGTGCAATGTCATCTGCATATTCCAGATCTTCCAATGTAGAAAATGTTGTTCATCTTATTCCTCTTGGACTGCCTTCTGTTGTCTGGCGCATCACCCAGTCTATGACTGTTAAAAATAGAGTGGTTGATAAGGGGCATCCCTGTCGTACTCCTGTCTTCACCTCAAAGGATAGGTTGCTCGGCCCAACACTACACGTAAAGTTGGCATAAAGGCTTTTTATGATTGACACTATGCAGCTTGGAATTCCATAAGCCCTCAGTATTTTCCATAAACTGTCCCTATGTATGCTGTCAAAAGCCTTTTCAAAATCAAAGAAATTAATGTAAAGCTGTCTTTGCCATTCTGAGCACTGCTCTATAATGTTCCTGAGAGTGAATATATGATCTACACATCTTCTATTCTTTCTAAATCCTGCTTGTTCGTTCCTCAGTTTGTGTTCTACTGCCTTTGAAATTCTCTATATAATTATCCTGCCTAGTATTTTGCTGGGAACTGAGAGAGGAGTGATTCCTCTCCAATTATTGCAGTCTGCAAGATCTCCCTTCTTGGGCAACTTGACAATTATTCCTTTGTTCCACTCTGATGGTGTTGTCCCCGTTTTCCAGACTTGTGCAAATAGTGGTTCTAATAGTTCTGCTACTAGCTCAGGGTCTGTCTTAAATAGCTCTGCATTTAAGTTATCATGTCCCAAAGCTTTGCCGTTCTTTAACCCTTTGATTGCTGTGATGATTTCTTCTTTTCGTGGAATGTCTGTATTCACATCTAGATCGTTTTCAGCTTCAGGAACATTCAGTTGTGTCTCTGGTGGTTCCATGTTCAGAGTTTCTCTGAAGTGCTCTGCCCATCTTGTTTCCTGTCCCTCTGCTGTCGTGATGAGATTACCTTGCTTATCTCTTACTAATGTAATATTGTTTGCACCTCGTTTTCCGCTGATGAATTTAGTTATTTTGTATACTGTGCTTTGTTCATTTCTCAGTGCTGCCTCCTCTGCCTGTCTTGCAAGATCGTCTAGGAAATTCCTTTTGTTGGCTCGGGTTTGGCGTTTAAGTTCCTTGTCCAGCTGACTGTACTGTTCGCTATATAGTTGCTTTAACCTGGGGGACTTCGCTTCTGTTTTCTTTCTTTTCATTTCCTTTCTCGCCGTTATGGTGTTTAATGTTTCTGGTGTTATCCAGTCTTGCTTCCTCCTTTCCTGGAATCCCAAGAATGATTTGCTGCTTTCTTTGTATATTGTTGAAATAGTGTTGAAATTCTGGTCTATATCAACAGTCAATGTCTTTTCCTGACTTTTGGCAAATTGATATCGTTAAACAAAAAAAAAAAACAAAAAAAAAACCAAAAAAAAATAAAAGGCAAAAAAAAAAAAAAAAAAAAAAAAAAAAGAGGAAAAAAAAAAAAAAAAAAATGAAAAAATAAAAAAAAAAAAAAAAGAACAAATGTAAAACAAAAAAAAAAAAAAAAAAAAAAAAAAAAATAAAAAACAAGAAAAAAAAAGACCAAAAAGAAAAAAAAAACTCAAAAAAAAAAGAAAATCAAAAAAAAATCTAAAAAAAATAAAAACCGGGGGGATGTGGGGCGCGGTGCTCTTTATGTCGGCCGCAAAAGCTTTTCTGGTAAGGGAGTCCTTCAATTTGCTGATGTCAAACCTTTTCTGTGTAGTTACAGTTGGTGCAGCCCTTCTTAGTTTCACTTTCAGTTTTGCTACTACTAAATGGTGATCGCTTCCCACATCTGCACCTCTTCTTACCTTTACATCTTGTAATGAATGTCTCCATCTACCGTTAACTATGATGTGGTCTATCTGGTTTCTGTCCCGACCATTTGGTGATTCCCATGTTAATTTGTGAATTTCTTTATGTGGGAAGAGTGTTCCTCCAATGACCAGGTTGTTTATGCTACAGAAACTTATTAGTTTATCCCCATTTTCGTTTGCTGTTCCGCTGCTGCATTTCCCCATTGTTCTTTCATTATATACATTGTGTGTACCAACTTTCGCATTGAGGTCTCCCATTACTATAACAAGATCATATCTAGGTGTGTCTTCCATTTCTTTCTGCAGTTGTTGATAGAATTCATCCTTGACCTCCTCATCGCTATCATTCGTTGGTGCGTAGCATTGTATTATTGTAGTGTTGGTGAATCTCCCTCTCAATCTTAATCTTTTCAGTCTGTTGTTGATGGGTTTCCATTCCAGTAACGTCCTTTCTATTCCTTTCTGTAGAATAATGGCTACGCTGTCCATCCTCTCTTCCAGAGTAAAGTACTGTTTCTCCTGTTGCTGTTTTAACTTTTCCTGCCCCTGTCCATCTGCTCTCGCTTATCCCTAGAATGTGTAACCTATAGTTCCTCATTTCTGCCGTGACCTGTCTTAGTTTACCTGTCTCGTACATTGTCCTGACATTCCAAAAACCTATTCTTGTATCCTGTTTTGCGGTCAGGACATCCGTTTTCATGTCAGTGGCTTCGTGTGAGGCCCATACAATATATTAATATGTGTACAACATTTATTATCTGAAAGTATGCAGCTGTAACACATGTTGTGGACATTTCATTATTATGTGGGCTAGTGAAAGAATGCTTAATTAATAACATGGTCTCAATATATTTCATCATCTGTGACATAAATAGAGTACCGCGATCTATTAGATTTCCTCAAGAAATCCTATGCCGCAAAAGATGACAAATAAAGCTTCAGCAACAGCTGCTGAGGTGAAATTCTTCAATGGTATAGTCTCAGGCCGTCGTATACATAAGTCTATGCACCATAGGATATATCGATATCCTCTATCAGATATGACTGACATAAGACCAACCATGTCAACCTCAAGCTTGGTAAAGGCCATAATGGCACATCAGTAACTTGTAAGGGTGCAACATAGTGCTTGCCCCTATGTGCTACCTTTTGGCAAGCCGTGCATAACCTACAGTATATCTTTTCGTCTTTGTTAACACGGCCAATACAAAAATTAGAGGTGACACAAAACAGAGTACGCTTAATCCCCATATTTCTATAAAATCCTGTAACGAAGAATTGATTTTCTCCCAGTAACCACTTTCTATGAAAATATGATTATATTATTGTTGATGAATAACACAGCCCTACACACACACACACATTTTTTGGTGCCAAACATTTTACTCTTGATTGTACATAAATGAGGCCTGCTCAATCCAAATATCACATTTACTTGTCTGTAGCAGCTCTAGTTTTTGAGATACAGACATTTTTGTATTTCATTAATACAGGGTGACCCAAAAAAACTATTGCTGTCTAGTCCTTTACAAAAGAAAACTGCTTGTTTTTTCTCAGTTTCAGTTATCCAAGAATCTTCCCAGAATTGCCTTTTTTAGATTTTAAGCCACTGCATGCATGTTAGTATGCTACTTATTTTATTACAATTCTAACAGAGAATGGCATCATCTTCAAGAAGAGCATGTTTTCTTTCACCGCATTTATTTTGTTATATTTGTGGAGAGTACACTTTCAAAGAAGAACATAGGAAGCATATTACTGTTTTTGTGAAAAAGGCATACTTTGCTTACTTTAAAGTAAAACTAGGTGACCAGGACAAGTCTTGGGCTCCTCATATTGTTTGCAAAACATGTGTTGAACACCTGCGACAGTGGACTTGTGGGAAGAGAAAATGTTTAAAATTTGGAATTCCAGTGGTTTGGAGAGAGCCCAAGAACCACTATGATGACTGTTATTTCTGTGTTGTGAATATTAAAGGAATTAATGGAAAAAAAATCACAAAAAGTGGAAATTTCCAGATTTAGATTCTGCTATGCGACCTGTTCCACACGGAGATGACATACAAATTCCAACTTTCAGTCAGATTTCGGATTCCCTGCTAGAAGATGAGACAGCAGTGGCATGTGGAACGACAAGTGACAGTGATAGTGATTTCGAAGATGATTTTTCAGATGCTCAACGCTTCGACCAGCTTGAACTAAATGATCTAATCCGAGATCTATATCTCTCCAAGGAATCTTCAGAACTTTTGGCTTTAAGATTGAAAGAAAAAAATTACTGACTGCTGAAACAAAGGTTACATTTTATCGCAGCAGAGAGCAAGGTTTTATTCCATTCTTTTGTAAAGAAAACAACCTTGTGTTTTGTACTAATGTAGGAGGTCTTGTTAACAAAATGGGTGTAAGTTATACACCAGATGAGTGGCGACTTTTCATTGACAGCTCTAAAAGAAGTTTGAAGGGTGTTCTCTTACACAATGGTAACAAATATGGCTCAATTCCAATTGCTCATTCTACTACAATGAAGGAGGAGTATGCTACAATAAGCACAATTCTGGAAAAATTGAAGTATTTAGAACATAACTGGATGGTTTGTGTAGATCTTAAAATGATGAACTTCTTGCTTGGCCAGCAAATGGGATTCACCAAATACCCATGCTTTATATGTTTGTGGGATAGCAGGGCAAAAGATATGCACTGGACAAAGAAACAGTGGCCGTTGAGGGATGAATTTAAAGTTGGAGAAAAAAATATTTTCAATAAGCCTCTCATTGATCGAAAAAGAGTTCTACTGCCACCATAACATATAAAGCTTTGCTTGATGAAGCAATTTGTTTGTTAAGGCACTGAACAAAGATGGTACCTGTTTTAATTACTTATGCCAGAATTGAGCATAGACAAACTTAAAGCTGGAATTTTTGATGGACCTCAAATTAGAAAGTTAATAAACGATCCAAATTTTATTGATTCCATGAACAAAACAGAGTCCACAGCCTGGTCATCATTTGTTTTAGTTGTGCAAAACTTTCTGGGTAACTTTAAAGCAGACAATTATTCTGAATTAGTTGGAAACATGATGTCGAGTTTCTGTGAACTTGGATGCAACATGAGCATAAAATTGCACTACCTCCATAACCATTTATATTTATTTCCGGAGAATCTTGGCGACTTTAGTGAGGAGCAAGGTGAAAGATTTCACCAAGATATAAAAACAATGGAAGAGAGATACCAGGGATTTTGGGATGCCCACATGATGGCAGATTACTGTTGGACCCTTAAGCGTAACTGTCCGGGCATATCACATTCCAGAAAGTCCTCGAAAAGATCCTTTTTGCGTGTTGACTAAACAAGTGCTAGTGATAAAGTTTTATTACATTTTTGGTAATATGTGCACAGTAATTACATATAATATGAATGCAGACTAAAGTCAAAATGCCACTGATAGCACCTAACTCTAGGATTGTACATAACGATTGCCCTACTAATATGGTCATTCTTAGTTATCTCAAAAACTAGAGCTGATAGAAAAAAATCTGATTACATTTTTGGAATCAGCAACCCAAAATTATCCAAGAACAGCTATAAAATTTAAGGCACCAAAATGTGTGTATACCAGTGTAATGCAATGCTCAATACATGTGTACGTCCCACAACACTACCAAGGACATAATCAAAATGTGTTAAATGTTGATGATATTATTATTAATGAACACTGCAACGCTCAATTTGCATTCTAAAAAAACAAAATTTTGCCATGTGTATCAATGGGTAGAAACAAATGCACAATGATAAAATGAAGGTAAGGGGTAAGTCAATGATAATGATGATGACGATGATATATTTCAATATATACCACGCACGAGAACAAATCTAAATCAACTAACACAAGACAACAAAAACAGTACTCTGTGTTAACATATACACAAATAGTAAATAATTGACACTACAAATAATTCACAACTGAGAAGACCAGACAGTCAAATTTACAACTACAGAAAAGAAGATATAGAAAGCACTATTACACAAACTGACAATATGTGACATAGATACGAAACAATAAAAACGTGATACCTGACGCCACAGCGAAACAAGAATGAATGTTCGCGATGCAGGTAGGGACCAAGGTTCCCACTCAATTTCTAGAGATAAACCCAGATTTTGTTCTTAAAAAAAACCCAGAAGTACCCAGATTATGTTATGCCTCAAATACACGGGAAAGACGATGCTTACACAACCTTTTAGTGCAAATTTAGCACAAATAAGCTGTGTGCTACCAAGTTTTATTTATTTCTTCATTTTTATTTAATTTTTTATTACAAAAATTCACAATTTATATAAATGATTTTATTAACACCCCAATATATGAACTCTTGAAAAAGAGATATTTTAACAGTAACATGAACGCAGACAACAGTATCTCCGCTTTAGCAATTTTGTCTTGGAGACATGGCTCTTTTAGTTTGATGAAAAAATTGTTAATGTTCAGAGTTTTGCTTTTGGCTTCGAAGTTTTTCATGTGCTTTTATGTGTCAATAACGCTGTTTTATTGGCATTAGTTAATGTACAGGAACAGATCGTACACATCGCAGCATAGCGATTGCCAGAGTCCGGCTTTATCCAATCCTTTAGTTCGCTGTCTGTTAGCCATTCCTCACAAAAAGCCTGCTGATACCATGGCTTCACTTTTTACGTGGTGGCGTATGTGTCGTCATGCTGCTACAACTACCTACCGTACATTCATCATCGCTTAAGTCTAAAATTTATAAAGAATACTTTAAAACACATCGCAAAAATGACTGAGTATTGTAGGTTACAGCCATTAACAGAATAACAGGAAATAGCTAGCTGATGTAAACGAGTCAAAAAACAACGTCATTGATGTGGTTAAAAACAATAATTAAATTTAAGTGGAATAAAAAATATATAGTACAGAATTATTTACATTTAATTATAATACAAATATAATGTATAATGCTCAGTGCACAAAATATACATACATTGTAAATGCCAATTGTCAATTATACCCAGATTAATGCAGATTTGGAGAAAAAAAATACTCAGATACCCAGACGGAAGCCAAAAACCCCAGATCTAGTAAAAAATACCCAGCTGTGGCAACACTGGTAGGGACTATAAATATATGAATGTATGCGTCAAAGCACTAAAATGTTCTAAATGCAAACCTCACATAAACCTACAGAAGATCACCTTTCATCATACTTCGGAAAATGAATGAGAAAATGATACCTACCAAAAAAAAAAACTTTCATGGAAAGACTGAACATAAAGAAGAAAAAGAAATATCGAAGATGGACCACGCTATCAGAGCTAAAGATGCTATAAATTGGGCTATCATAAACCAGAAGCTTTTAAAAGGGTAATTTCCTATCTTTCGTACCTTTTTGCTCCGCAGTGAATATGTATAGTTAGGTGTAGTTTCGTAGCGCTTAGGGTTAGGATTAGGGTTAGAATTAGGGTAAGGATTAGGGTTAGGATTAGGGTTTGTTTTAGGGTAGGGTGGCCATATTGTTTAATACAAAAAGGAGGACAAATGCCATTTTTTGGTCCGAAAAAGGAGGACAAGGAGGAGACTTTTTTAAGTAGGACGAAAAGTAGGACACCTTTGTTCAATAACTACAAGACGCTGAAACATTATTTTTTTAACATTCAAACAATAATATAATAAATTCACATTGATTTTGTGCCTACTTATATTTTTCTGATGATAAAATCGTCTTCAGCAAAGTTGGACTACGTTTTAAATATACATAGAAATCAGAGCATGAAAGCTCTTTGATATTGTACTGCACAAGTAGAGTGCCTTTAATGGAATGTTTCCTTAAGTGCTTCCAAAGCTGCTTCAGTAGAATGCTGTGCAGTCACAGAAATGATAATAGCAGCTGTTTTGCTTTTGGCACATGAGAATTTGCTGGCAATTTCTGAATCTTGGAAAGCATTCTTGAGTAACACTGAAGTACAATCCATTGATCTGAAAGAGTTGTGTTGTTTTACAGTATGAAAAGCAAAAGCACCCTCGGCCGCGGCAACTTCAAACCTTTCCTCGCTTATTTCTTTATCTTAAAATGTCAGTTTTGATTGCAAACATTCAGACACAAGTGCTTTCTTGTGCTTTTCTGTTTCTATATGTTTTTTTTTTAAATCAGCTGCACCTTTATTTGCTACTGATGCAAATGTGCCGCCTCTGCATACAAGACATTCTGCTTCATACTCATTGGAAAATCACTGACATTTTTTTTTTCAATTCATCCGTGAACACACACTTCCGTTTTGGCATTTTGAGCGGGTATCTGTAACATAAATATAATATAATGCCCCTAATCAATGGTACATTCGATGTTAAAATTATTTGTAAAATGCAACAGACGAGGTTTTAATTTTAACAAACCCATTACTATACTAGTAACTACTCGTGTATTTTTTCATAATAAACTAATTGCAATAAATATAAAAGCAGTACGAACTAAGGTTAATATTATTTCTAATTTGCAATAGACAACGAAGTTATAATTGACTAAATCTAGAGCCCCTTGATGTATAGAGAGTTACGCCTACTACAATGTGGCCGCCATTTTCGGCTGTACCCGAATTGCAGGAAAATGGACCCAATCGCGAGTTTCAAACCCAATTTGCATTTTCGTTTAAGTTAACTAATAATTTGAAATAAAATTAGATGCAAATACAGTAGCACATATTTGTACTATTCTTTGTATGTCAACTAACAAAACAAAAAGAAGAAAACTAGTTTACTTACCGGTTTGTTAAATAGAATAGGTAGCGTGAATTTTTAACACATACTTCGTTAAATTTTATATTCCGTCAGAATTCCACTATTTGGCAACAAATATTCCGTTAGAATTGCAACACTTAGCAAAACATACTCCCTTCGAATTGAACTATTTACCTAGTTTGAAATGTGGAAACTGGTGAATGACTGTTGTAGACACTGACAGTTTTACTGGATCCAGATGATAACATATTTTCTTCATTAATTAAAACAAAAAATCTTACTCGATGCTTATTCTCGTTACAAGTCCTGGTATTGTCCAGCCGAAAATGGCGTCTACGTCGTTCAGCCTCGTTTTCGATTCTGACATAGTTGGCGTAACTCTCTATAGTTCTAGAGGCACTAGGTTTAGTTAATTAAACGCCGAGCAAACAAACAAAAGATGTACGCAACATTTTTTTTTCTTTCATTCTTTGATGACAAAAGTTCTTGTCATCTGAGGATATCTTTCAGTTGCTGATAAGAATTATTGATTTTAAGTATTAGCTCTTATATACTTACTTTAGTCGTTCTACCGTGAGGTGTAGAGGTTTGGAAGAGAGAGCGCCAGACTATCCTATTGGCTGCCTTCCTCCTAGCCTGGTTCCATTCTAGTCCTCGGTCCTTCAAAGATTGTCTAATGTTGTCCTCCCAGCGGACTCTGGGTCGTCCTGGGGGTCTGGATCCCTTGGCTCTTTGTTTCCCATGCTTTTCGTGGTAGCTGATCTTCTCCCATTCTGCAGATATGGCCAAACCATCTAAGTTGGCACTGTTCTACTTGGGTCTGCAGGGTGTGCGATTTTAGGCCTTGACGTATCGTCTGGTTGCGGACCATGTCTCTTCTTGTTACTTCAACCACCTTCCTCAGATACCTCATTTCTGAGGTTTTGATCTAGCTTTTGTGGGTTGTAGTCATTGCCCATGACTCGCATCCATATGTCAAGACTGCGACATAGGGGAGCGGTATACAGCCATCTTCGTTTTCTTACCAACCTCTCTCTTGCTGAGGAATCCTCGATTTATGGCCTGAAAAAGTATCCCAGCTGCTGCTTTTCGAGTGGCCAACTCTTCTTTGATGCCTCCCTTTCGATCTATAATAGCTCCGAGATATTTAAAGTGGTCGACCTGCTCCAGGACCTGTTCTCCAAGCTTAATCTGATGTCTTCTTTCCTCTCGTGATATCACAATGGATTTTGTTTTAGAGCTGCTTATGACCATCCCTCTCTTCTCCAGCTGTTCCTTCCAGACTTGCAGGTTGGATTGGAGATGTGCCTCTGATTTACCATTCAGACTGGTAGTCTTGTAGAGGACTAACTAACATGCTAAGATATTTGATAGGTCATGGATGGGGTGCAAGCACTAAGACAGTGATCACGTTTTATAAATCTTTGAGGCAAAATTGATTATGGAAGCACAGTATATGATTCTGCAGCACACAGTCACAAGATTAAATTAGACAGAATTCAGCACCAAGCATTATGTACAATTGCAGGTGCAGTCAGATCAACATCGAGGGGTACTCTGGAGGCGGCCTTAGGAGTCCTCCCTTTGGAACTTCGGAGAAAGGAAATAAGACTAACTTACATGACCAAAATTAGGTTGGACAACTCATCCCGCTTTTCCAGCATTTGCTAGATATCAGTTAACAACACCTCATAACAGGTTCATAAATGCCAGTAGATACCTGACAGGTTGGAAATGCATGGAGGAACTAGTACACTTGAATGCTCTAAATGCATCAATTAATAACAGTTTATATACAAGCCAGTGGTACCACACTGGGAGCTCAAGAAACCAGATACATACTACCACTTGGCAGACATAATTAATAAAACCTGATATGGCAACTATAAAAAACAAAGCCATGAAATATATTCAACAAATATCAAAGGACAGCATTACAGTGTATACAGATGGATCTAAGTGAAACGATAACAAATTTGGGATAGGAATTTATGTTCCCATGCGGCAAATGGTGAAAGGGTATAGTATAACCGAGAATACATCTATTTTCACGGCAGAGATGGTTGCAATTCTGAAAGCTCTGGAAATCTTCTCTAACAACCCTCCTCATAAATTAACAATATTAACAGACTCACTTTCAACAATTCAAGCTATAAGAAACTTAAGAATACAGTAGACCTGATAAAACAGAAGAGATATTACTGACAAATACTTAACCTATACTCCACATGATGTTCTGTTCTAATAGCTTGGATACCTTCACATGTCGGCATAGAAGGAAATGAAAAGGCAGATAAAGAAGCTAAGAAAAGTAGAAATAATAGAAACCAAATTCTTCTTCTTCTTCGTTCCTCCTGAAAAGGACGGTGGTTGCGTTGTGTCTGTTTGCGCCTTAGCTGTGATATCTGCACCTTTCGGTCGACACATCCGACTTCTGCACGGCATTTTTTAAGGACCGGGTTTGCCTTCCCATTTCGATCCATGCTCGCTCAGCCAGCCTGCACTGCTGCAGACTGTTTCCAGGACCACCACGTGGAGGTGGAGCACGGTCTTGACCAGCTCTGGTTCGCTGGTCCTGACGCAGGCAGTCAAGCTATGAGTCGCTGACTGCATTCACTATTGCTGCATCTTGGGGTCCCATAGAAACCAAATAAATGTGGGGATCCACATAAGAGAATACACAAGGCAACATGGATATCACTAGACCATAGAACAGAAAATCACATTGATCATACAAGGTATACGAGTGCATAAACAAGAAGTTTAGATCATCATTGCAGGATGTAAAGGTATATAGAGGAGCAGATGTGGCATCAGATCACCACCTTCTGATAGCCAAAGTAAAAATGAAACTCAAGAGATATGCAACAATGCTAAATTATAGACGTCGTCTTCCTTCTATCGTTATCTTCTGTTTCTTCTAATGATGATAATGATGACGATCTTTATCCTTACCTTTCTGTTCTCTTCCGAGAGTCGGAATGGCTAAGAGGTATGGTGTCCGCCTCTAGTTCTAAAGGTACCGAGTACGGTCTTAGTACAGGGAATATAAGTGATGGACATTTGTTTCAGAACCACTGGTTATAATGACGTCACAAACCCTCTGATCCCCATGGGTAGTAAAATCGGTTGCCTAGCCTTCTCGAATAAGGGCGAAAAAATAGGAGGTCCCGTATGCAATTTGCGCACGTTAATAATCCCACGACAGTTCGAAATCGTAAAGAGTATGCCATACCCTCGCAAAAATTACAAAATTTGGAAACCTACCAACCAAAAAATATTTATAAAATATGTGAATCCTGTATACACACATTGGGATCCTCGATGGAGTTCGTGCACTGTGCCGAGACCCTCCTTGGGTGATCTAAAAGAGAAGATCGGAGCACTGATGGAGTTGTCCGTGCGTAATGAAGATGGTCCTTAAACCAAACACCAAAAATGCCCTTTGAGCACAGCCTCCAACAAATGCGTGCAAAGAATATCTGTCATACACGAGACTTTCAAGATCTCTCCGTGACGTGTTAATTTCTCTTTATGTCAATTTTTAATCCCTGTCTCCTTTTTTTTTTTTGGTCATCCTCTATTTCTCTTTACCCTAAGTATTTCAGAATAAGAACTGCCATGTGATCGGGGTGGAGATACAGCAAAACGCTATTTTCATAAATAACTGCTGGATTTCAATTTAACTGCACAGGAGTGACTTACAAAAGTAATAACTATCCATACCAACGCATTTGATGGTACGGTATGTTGCTATTGGTTGCTATGGGAACGGTAGCCATATTGGATTGTACACTTATATTTAAATTCCCTAATTCTTGTATTTTGTCGTAGATTTTTTGATAGGAGAATTAAGACTTGGGTTGGTCCCTTCTGAATAGGTTGGAATGAGTGATAGTCACAGTGTGAGACAGAAATATAAAAAATAGATTTCCACGAGTGGGGTGGTAGATTAGTGATAGAGGCTGTCTCTGAGAGCGGGAACTCTTCTCTCTCTCTCTCACCTATCTTCTACGACAGATCTAAAATAGTCAGACAGTCTAACACATATACATTAAATATATATATATATACACTCACGTGCACGCACATTTAAGTGACGATAGGTAGACACACAGACGTGGGAAACTATAACAAATGATTATATAGATATTTTATAGAACGAGCTGACCAACGCACTGATTAGTTCAAGAGAGATTTTTAATTATCATCTAAAAAATCTTCTCACAACACCTAAAAAAAAGTACATCAAGGAAAAACATATACAAATAGTCATAAAATTCAAGAAACTGCTACAAGGATGATAGCCCCGTTATACTCTGCCCTCTATGTTTAGCCCACATTCCCGTTAGGAGAAAGATGATGGCCCAAAGAGTTACAGATACATATGATTAGGGTCTAATATTGTCCTTCAAAAGGAACAATTTAATTAAGCAGCCAATCTTCCGTAAGGAGATTATAAAGTGGGTGAATCAATAGTAATAAAAAAAAAACTCACTCAGTCCACTTTCACTCGGTTCTTTCATCAGGGTACCCTGGCACACGTGCTTACCTATCTGTACCGCTGTTCGCCGTCTGGCGCAAACTTAGGACACTTCTCTACAGTGAATCTGTATTCTTTGGATAAAGCGAATCCCAGCTCTGCAATTACAGGTTTCTTCCACTGTTTTCGGGGAGCGTTCACTTTACCAGTTTAAATTTTAGATTTCCTGTTAATGTCACTTGAATCAGTTTTGGGTAAGCGATTTTAAACGGGCACACAGAGTCTAAAACACAGTGGAAAACTGCTCTCAACAGATAGTCTTGGTTCACTATCTGTAGCGAAAGGTTTTCCTATTATGATAATAGTGGTAGAGCAGAAGTAGAATCTCTCTCCAGAAAGTATGAAGTTCCAGTGCCCGAGAAGTACACTGGTATCACAAGAGAGTTACAGCTGTGAATACTCTGAACTGGACAATAGATTTAGGCTTCAGACGTATAAGATGCTACTTTCGCTATCGTAACCCTATGTGATAATATAATTAAATTTGAAAAGGTAACTCAAAATTTTAACAGTTAAAAATTTAACAAGTCAAATGAGTACAATTATCCAATTTATTATGTACATCTATATATTCTTGTAATGAGAAATGGTTGTTGTAAGATGGTAAAATGTATGATTATTTACAGTTACAAATCAAATAAACAAGCTAAAAAGTCTTGGATTTATCTTCCACTGAACTTATAAAACAAGTTTGTCACATTATCTCTTGCCATCTAGTTGTCATCATTAAACGGTCGTTTTAGAAACTGCTCACAGAATTTGTTGGATGGATACACATAAACGTATCCTATGTATTAGCCACGTCTGCTCGAGGTTCCTCCGACACACTGGAGTACGGAAGACTTTCCTTCAGCCCGCCCTATAACTACGGGGGACTAAGGTGTTGAAGAGTGGTTGACCTCTAGGCTTCAGTGAGCTGGATCAACTTCTACAAGTCTTTAGTTTCTCGATCAGGAATGATCATAAACATTGATCATAAAAACCTGGAACAAAAGGTAATAGGTGGCCATTGTTCCAACAATCTCACCACCCACTGCTGTTCATGATGCGACCATGTCTTCAGTGTTTGTATATAAATGAATGAATCATGGTAGTATGTTACAGAGATAGCATGATAAGATAATGTATACTGTGCAGAATTAACAATATACATGAATAAATCACATGTTATGATACATGGGTACGATATAACCTTTGCCTTCCACTTATGGATGTCAAGTCACTTATGTACTTGCTGGTATGTCGTAAGCTTCCAGGCAAGAACTAGCCATGATATATGTGGCTAACCAATTAATGGTTATGCTTCCTGACAATGCCGGTGAAGGTTATCTCTGGTTAGCGTCATTCCCTTTTTTATTATATCTGCTACAATCAATCAGAAATAAAATCTGAAATAAAATGATATTAGTAATACATATATTTTTAATAAACTTACATACCCTCTTAGGATCTATAAGCTCCCGGTGAGATTATTTTGGTTGAAGTTAATCTGCCCTGCATGCAGCGTGAAAAAATAACTTTTCTTGCAGATACTGTCTTCCAGTTTCTCACTTTGGCTTCTGGAGTTGGTGTGTGATTTCCAATGCGCCGCTCTGTCCTTATATTTCAGTCTTTCGCCCGTACGAGAAAGCAGCTCCCAAATTCCCCAAAAGATTTTAGTTTCATCTCCTGGTTTGAGGCTTTTTGAAGCAATCTGTGTTTTTCCTGTACTTGTTTTTCTCTTCTGTTCACTACACACTTATATTCTTCCGTCCTTTCTATGTATCATTTCCTTTTCCCCATATGAGGCTTTCATTCCATATAAGTTTTATCCAAATCCGTTGAGGCTTGTTAGTGTAATAAATTTTTAAAGATTATTAGCTAACTTTTAGCCGATGTGATGAAGGTGAAAAATATTAATTATCTTTAAAACTATTTATATTTGAATAATATCCTTTTGGATATAATTCCTAGTCTATCTCCTTTGTTGAGTTATATTTATTTAATATTATTCCAACCGGGCGTTCTCCGGTAAGTAATAATTTAATTTTCAGTAAATGCATACTTTTAAAGTCCGTCATACATTCCTATATAGCTATTTCCTCATTCTTTAGTAATATTGTCTGGCTTCAACCGTAATTCACATTTCCGCTGTCTACAAACTTCAAAGAAAGACCGCCGCGCTGACCTTGCGCTGGTGTGTGTGTGTGGGAGTCGCGCTACACATTTTTTTTCTACAACAAACCAAGAGGAACCAAATTTCGCTACAGAGCCCTCTTCTTTAAAACAGTGCATGCACAGTTAACTTTTTGGTAACTCATGCTGCAGTTTCTCCTTACTTTTCTGTTTCTCTATATCTCCTTTGATAGGATGACGACTTAAAAAATCGGGTCCAAGATTGTCCCGTCCTGGAATGTATCTCACATTGAACGAATATGGAGATAAAAGTAAACTCCACCTTAAAAGTCGTGAATTTAATTTTTTAGACACTGCTAAAAACATCAAAGGCTGGTGATCACTTTCCACAATGAAGTGTTTCCCGTAAAGAAAAGGGGCGAATTTGTTGATCGACCAGACCAAAGCGAGGCATTCACGTTCAACGGTAGAATAATTTCGTTCAGCTGTATTTAACTTTCTACTGGCAAAAGCTACTGGTAATAGCATATGTGGCGGTGTGTCTGCCCGCTGTAGTAATGTTGCTCCGATGCCTACATTGCTAGCATACGTTCTTAGTACGAATTCTTGTGTGAGATCGGGAAGGGCAAGGATAGGTTTATTTGTCAGCTTATTTTTCAACTCTGTATAAGCCTGTTCACACTCCGCAGTCCATTGCATTTTATCCGGCTGACCTTTTTTGGTTAAGTCGGTTAATGGCGCGCATAATGAGTTAAAATGGGGTATATATTTCTGATAAAACCCGCACAGTGACACAAAGGATCTTACATCCTTCTTAGTTTGTGGTCTTGGTGCTTTTCTCATTTTCTCTACATTCTTTGGGTCCGGAGACATTTGCCTTGTAGAGATAGTGTGACCTAAAAATTCCAATGTCTCACATCCAATATGACACTTAGTTGGACGTGCTGTCAATCCCGTTTCTCTTAGTCTATCCAACAACATGGAGACTGCTACTACGTGTTCCTCGAATGTAGTGGTAGCAATCAGAATATCATCCATGAAGTTGGTGATATGAGGATTTTGTAATGGTTCCAACAATTTCCTCATCATTCTGGTGAAGATACTTGGAGCATTCTTTAAACCAAATGGGAGTACATTGAACTCGTAATGTCCATCCGGTGTACTAAAGGCTAACAGTTTCCTCACTTCTGGTTTTACTGGTATTTGGTAGTATCCCTTGCTTAGATCCACTTTTGAAAAATACCGAGCCTTACTCAATGTAGCAAACAACTGATTGGTGTCAGGTAATGGGTCTACCTGAGATTCAGTGATAGCATTTAGTTTCCTATAATCAATGCATAACCTGTGTTCACCACTAGGTTTCCTTAATAGCACCACACTTGAGCTGTAGGGAGATTCAGACTTTGAAATAATTTTCTCTCTTAAGAGATAGTCAATCTCATCCTTGAGTGCCTGTCCTTTAGCATAAGGTATAGGGTATGTCTGCATACAAACTGGTGTAGGGTCAGTGATCGTCATGTCATACTCTAACAGATTAGTACACCCCGGCTTATCTGTGAGTACATCAGCATGGATTTCTAACACCTCCTGGACCTTTTTCCTCTGCTCAAGAGTTAAATGTTCACTCACATTAACCTGAGCATAGCTTTCCGTAGTTGTTAGGGGGTATTCCATGGAAGAAATTGGTTCATCCTGCATTTCTGTGGCAATGGCCAGGGTCATGATATGGGCAACTTCTGGTGCTTCCCTGTCATAATACTTTTTAAGAAGGTTGACATGATACACCTTCTCCTTTCCTTTCTTGTCAATCTTATAGTTGGTCCGGGAAAGTTTTTCCAATATGACGTAGGGTCCCTGCCATCCAATTTGCAATTTATTATTGCTGCTGGCCAACAGTAACAGAACCTTTTCTCCCACCTCAAGTTCCCTATCTTTTGCTTTTTTATTGTAGTAAGCAGCCTGCTTCCTCCTAGGCCTGTCTCAAGTTATCATTTGCCAGTTTCCAACTTGTTTTCAATCGAGATGTCAACTCGTTGACGTATTGGTATGAAGAATTCACGGTTTCTTCTGCTTTTTCATCAGTCCATGTCCGCAACAATGATTCCAGTGAACCTTTGATTGGTCGTCCAAACAACAACGTAGCTGGAGCCAATCCTGTGGAGTTATGTGGGACTTCCCTATAGGCAAATAGTGCTGAGGGTAAATATGTGTCCCAAGTTTCAGGTTTCTCACTAGCCAACTTTCTAAGGATTGAAATGAGCTTGCCATTGAACCGCTCGACTTGACCATTCCCTTGGGCGTGGTACGGGCTACAGTGATAATGTCTAGCTTGAAATAATCTGAATACTTCTTGTGTTAGCTTTCCCCTAAACTGAGAACCATTGTCAGTCAATATTTGATGTGGGAAACCTAATCGGGTGAATATTGTTAACAGTGCCTCTGCCACATGTTTCGAATCTATCGATGACATTGCTTCTGCCCCTCCCCACATAGAGCAAGTATCGACCAAGGTTAAGATATATGCATTTCTCTTCTTGGTCCTACTGAGGGGTCCAACAATATCCACAGCAACACGTTCGAAGGGCGTTCCCATGATGAGCATTTCTCCCAGTGTTGCTGGTGCGGTCCTATGTTTAGGAGCTACTCTTTGGCATTCTGGACAGGATCTCACATACCTCTTTATGTCCTCTGTGATGCCTGGCCAAAAGTAGTGACAGGCTATCCGTTGTCCAGTGGCCCCTATTCCCATATGTCCACTGAAGGGTATAGCATGTCCTAGCTTCATAACTTGCTCCCTGTATGATTTTGGCACTACAAGCTGTCCATGTCCTTTTGGTCCTGTTCCAGCTTTTCTATATAGTAGGCCATTTTTCATATATAAGTCTCCTTTCTCTGGAGGGTTATGGCTTTTAGGTAATTTGCCAAAGCAAGGCTTCAATGTACTGTCAGCAGTTTGAGCCTTTCTCATCTCTTCTGGATGAGTATTGATGATAGTGTCCTCCTCTTTCTTAGAGCTTGCCCTGGTCTGGACTGTTGCCATCACTATGGGTCTTATAGGTTCTCCAAGAAAGACATATCTACATCCCAGTATTAATGGGTAGATAGGGTTGTCCATCACTGCTGCTTTGATCTCTCCTTCCACATAGCGAGATCTTATGTTGATTCGGGCTATGGGCAGTGTCATGGTTCCTGCTCCCTTGACTGGTCCTCTGTTTTCCACTGTTTACGTGGTTATCTGTTCCGGACTCACCAGAGAAGAGCACACTACTGAGTCAAAGTCCAAGCCTGTATCATATAAGCACAGTACTTGGGTGCCATTCAAGGTCACTTCCTCACAGACAGGGGGATGATGGAGGTCCTTCTGACTATCTGCCAGGTCCTTCCTTCCCTTGTTCTCTGTTGTAAGGCATGCAGCGTGATGAGGAGGGTTCTTCCATCTGCATTCCGCAGTATTGTGGTTACTCATTTGGCAAGATTTACACCACTTTCCTTCCTTTCTTGGAGGTTTCTTTTCTGATCCTAGAGGGTTTTTTCTTTATAATCAGTTCTGTGTTTGTTCTTGTTGGAATTGTCCCTGTGTTCATAGTTGGTAAAGTTTTGTGAAGGTTTGAAGTTCTCACCCTGCTTCTTCTTATTTCCTGACACTTCTGACTGAGCTGCTTGATATCTTTCAGCCATGGTTAAAATATCTTCCAATCTCTCTGCTCCTTGCTCCATAAGAAATTTTCTCATTTCTTGAGGCATGGATTCTCTCAGTTGTTCCATCATGACCATTTCTTTTATATCTTGACATTTTCCTAAGCTAATCCATTTTGTCAGATAAGTTTCCAATCTGGCAGAAAACTGGTGATAGTTTTCTCCTGGAAGTAGCTTAGCAGTTCGGAATCTCTTTCTATAAGATTCAGAATTCTTTTCGTACCTGACCAGTAAAGCTTGTTTTAAGATTTCATAATCTTCCTGATCTTCTTTTGAGAGTTTTAAATAAACATCGTATGAAACTCCCCTCAACCCCTGAGATAGCTTAAGGCTCCATTTTTCCTTTTCCAATCCATAGGTAGTAACCAGTCTCTCATATCTATCCAGGTATGACTCAATGGCGTCCTCCTTCTCAATAAATGGATCCAGGTGGAAACTCATGGCTCCATTTGCCGTGCTATGGTTGGAGCTACTCTCAGAGTGAGGTGAGCTAGCACCATGATTGCTAGCTGCTCCCTGGAGTTCAAGTTCCTTTAAACTTAACTCATGAGCTCTTTGTAACCTTCTTTCTTCAGCTTCGGCTTCCAAAATTAGTCTCTTTTCTTCTCTTTCCAGTCATTTGGCTTCTCTTTCTGCCTCTAATTTCTTAGCTTCAGCCTCAACGTCCATTCTTTTAGTCTCTCTTTCAGCTTCAGCTTCCATTCTTTTGGTCTCTCTATCTAAATATTTATCCACTTCAGTTGTGATATGTCGAATTAGAACATCTCCTGTCATACCCAAGTCTTTTCCTTCCTGCATAAACGCAGCTCTAAACTTCACCAATTCAGCCATGATGCTTACTTACCAGAGGGTATATAATTTTATCTTCACTAACCAACTAACTTAATTAAAATCAATTAATTACTTTGAACAAGACAAATCCTTAAAACCTTGTGAGCGTTTCCTATTTCCTTCGTACTCAATGGTACTACTATTACGAAAAAAATTTCTAAGTTTTAGAATTTTTTCAAAAAAAAATTATTTTTACAAACTATTTGTGGCTCAAGATAGAAGAATACATAGATAGTGGCTCAGGATACAAATAATATCCCGCGAAAGAGCCCCCAATGTAGCGAAAGGTTTTCCTATTATGATAATAGTGGTAGAGCAGAAGTAGAATCTCTCTCCAGAAAGTATGAAGTTCCAGTGCCCGAGAAGTACACTGGTATCACATGTGAGTTACAGCTGTGAATACTCTGAACTGGACAATAGATTTAGGCTTCAGACGTATAAGATGCTACTTTCGCTATCGTAACCCTATGTGATAATATAATTAAATTTGAAAAGGTAACTCAAAATTTTAACAGTTAAAAATTTAACAAGTCAAATGAGTACAATTATCCAATTTATTATGTACATCTATATATTCTTGTAATGAGAAATGGTTGTTGTAAGATGGTAAAATGTATGATTATTTACAGTTACAAATCAAATAAACAAGCTAAAAAGTCTTGGATTTATCTTCCACTGAACTTATAAAACAAGTTTGTCACATTATCTCTTGCCATCTAGTTGTCATCATTAAACGGTCGTTTTAGAAACTGCTCAATGGATTTGTTGGATGGATACACATAAACTTGACCTATGTATTAGCCACGTCTGCTCGAGGTTCCTCCGACACACTGGAGTACGGAAGACTTTCCTTCAGCCCGCCCTATAACTACGGGGGACTAAGGTGTTGAAGAGTGGTTGACCTCTAGGCTTCAGTGAGCTGGATCAACTTCTACAAGTCTTTAGTTTCTCGATCAGGAATGATCATAAACATTGATCATAAAAACGTGGAACAAAAGGTAATAGGTGGCCATTGTTCCAACAATCTCACCACCCACTGCTGTTCATGATGCGACCATGTCTTCAGTGTTTGTATATAAATGAATGAATCATGGTAGTATATTACAGAGATAGCATGATAAGATAATGTATACTGTGCAGAATTAACAATATACATGAATAAATCACATGTTATGATACATGGGTACGATATAACCTTTGCCTTCCACTTATGGATGTCAAGTCACTTATGTACTTGCTGGTATGTCGTAAGCTTCCAGGCAAGAACTAGCCATGATATATGTGGCTAACCAATTAATGGTTATGCTTCCTGACAATGCCGGTGAAGGTTATCTCTGGTTAGCGTCATTCCCTTTTTTATTATATCTGCTACAATCAATCAGAAATAAAATCTGAAATAAAATGATATTAGTAATACATATATTTTTAATAAACTTACATACCCTCTTAGGATCTATAAGCTCACGGAGATATTATTTTTTTGAAGTTAATCTGCCCTGCATGCAGCGTGAAAAAATAACTTTTCTTGCAGATACTGTCTTCCAGTTTCTCACTTTGGCTTCTGGATTTGGTGTGTGATTTCCAATGCGCCGCTCTGTCCTTATATTTCAGTCTTTCGCCCGTACGAGAAAGCAGCTCCCAAATTCCCCAAAAGATTTTAGTTTCATCTCCTGGTTTGAGGCTTGTTGAAGCAATCTGTGTTTTTCCTGTACTTGTTTTTCTCTTCTGTTCACTACACACTTATATTCTTCCGTCCTTTCTATGTATCATTTCCTTTTCCCCATATGAGGCTTTCATTCCATATAAGTTTTATCCAAATCCGTTGAGGCTTGTTAGTGTAATAAATTTTTAAAGATTATTAGCTAACTTTTAGCCGATGTGATGAAGGTGAAAAATATTAATTATCTTTAAAACTATTTATATTTGAATAATATCCTTTTGGATATAATTCCTAGTCTATCTCCTTTGTTGAGTTATATTTATTTAATATTATTCCAACCGGGCGTTCTCCGGTAATTAATAATTTAATTTTCAGTAAATGCATACTTTTAAAGTCCGTCATACATTCCTATATAGCTATTTCCTCATTCTTTAGTAATATTGTCTGGCTTCAACCGTAATTGACATTTCCGCTGTCTACAAACTTCAAAGAAAGACCGCCGCGCTGGTGTGTGTGTGTGGGAGTCGCGCTACACATTTTTTTCCACAACAAAGCAAGAGGAACCAAATTTCGCTACACTATCCACTCTTTCGATAATGTCGGAAATGTTAATGGTATTTCTTGAAATTTATTCTCACCGCCAGGCAGCATGTATATTTCAATTTGAGAAGAAAATGAACTGGCTCAGAAGCCCAGTATAAACATTAGTCTTTAGCAACCGTTAGTGGGATTGGTATTACTGTTTATCTCTGCTGGCACATGCACTGTCAGACCAGTGTTACTTGAAAAAACCCACGTGGGTAAAGATAGGAAATGTCTATGCTTCTCACAAGTATGTCTCTTTAATAAACGCCGGCAAGTTGGGTTCACCCCAGTATTCACTGAATGAAGAAAAACAACATATAATATACTATACAGAATATGTACTCGTTATAATCTTACATTTTAAACGGCAAGCCTACAGCTTGACTTATATTTAAAGCTTCCCGTGAAATAAGTTATATTTAAAAAAATCCCTCATCATGAATTAGGAATATCTGCGTATTTCCGTCACCACTCATGATGCATCTAGCATTTATAAGTTTGTTTAGAAAAATATACTCGACTGAGTAGTTAGCAGTTAAATTAAATTCATTATGGCTACATGTTTGTTAAGCTAGAAATTCAATTTATTCTGCTTTCCACTGTATGCGTCACTAGAAAATAATACAGACTTATAAATTAATCGCTCTGCACCAAATCTAACTAGGGAAATAAATAAGCGATTAACCACTTTAAACATTTCGCAAAATACTAGATATACTAGATATAATATTTTACCTCACACAGAACTACGTATCACAACGAAACTAAGAGACATCACTTATAAGTTTAAGTGTTCTAGAACGAAGTGACCACGTCTACTGTAAAATGGAGAATGAGTGAAGTTAGTTTCAAACTCGGGCCAATACCTTAAAATTAGACAACAGCCCCAACTTATTTCGCAAACGAAATAATCTCCCCTTGTACGTGTAAAACACCTTACGTCAACTAGAAGACACCCATGAACTGACACTTCTCTACTTCACGCCTCACGCTGATCAGCATGCCGTAACTGCCATCAGTGACCGAGAGTGCGCGTGTCAGTTGCAAATCTCAGACAACCGTCTGCAGTGCATGGGCGATTTCCACACTCCGCCGGAGCTATTCTGACGAAAGCTCTCATAATTGCTGCAAAATGTAGACAATCCGTCTGCCGGCCATGTCTGGCGGAGTGAATTTTCACGCTACAGGCCCAGAAACTAAGCCGAAGAAACACCGTCCCAGGTGGAAACTGTAGACAGCTGTATGCTGGGACGTGTTCTAACACTAATGTCAGTCCGCCCAGGTACTTCACGTCTTATGCAATAATTGCGTTACTGGTATTAGAAACGAAACAGGTAAACGTTAGGAATGAGGATGAAAATATTTTTCGCAAACGAATGGATGCGAAAAATACAGGAAGGAAAGTAAAAAGGATAACAAAAGTAGAGGATACGGGTGAAAGAAGAAAGAAGAGGATGTAGGCAATTTATGATCAATAACCTCTGTGACAGAACGTCTCCCCTTTAAGATATGAAAGCACTCCATGTCTACGTTATGGAAATAAATTTCCTAAATCCATAGCTTCAGGGTGTCTGTCTTCTTCCTTCTCATCTTCCCCCTCCATCTCTGTCCAATTCCTACTCAAGTCTACTCCCAAAGTTTCCTTCCTCTGGAATGTCTCCCATGCGCGCTCGAAAGAGCGTCGCCGCTTCTGACATTTTTCAAAGATTTCCTGTGATTGCAGCTGAATTTCCCTGCCACTATCGTCATCTTCGTCAGTTTTGGCGATCATCAGGAGATGGTCGGAGGTCGGCACAGGTCTTTCCAAGTATCTCTTTAAGAGATTTAAATGGAAAACCTTTTCCTTTCCTTCAATAGAGATCTGGTAGTTAGCCTTAGAAATCTTTTTCAGGACGGTAAACGGCCCTTGCCATCCGATCCTCAGTTGGTTGTTCTCGGTAGGGAGTAACACCAAAACTTTCTCTCCTGCTTCCAATTCTCTCTCTTTCGCGACTTTCCTGTATCGGTTTGCGTGCTTTGTGCGTGCTCGCTTAAAGTTAGTCGTTGCTAGGTCCCATCCTAGTTTCAACCTATCCTTTAAATCCGATACGTATTTACTGGTTGAGACAACTGTCTCATCAGCCTTCTGGTCTGTCAGCGACCAAAGTAAGGCTTCCAGCGGGCCCTTAATGGGTCTGCCGAATAAAAGCGTTGCTGGCGGAAATCCTGTGGAAGTATGAGGAGATTCCCTGTAGCCAAATAAAGCTGCGAGAATACAAAGATCCCAATCTTCAGGTTTCACTTGTGCCAGTTTACTAAGCATCATGTTGAGGTTTCCGTTAACACGTTCCACGAGCCCATTTCCTTCCGGAGCATAAGGCTTTGTGTAGATGTGTTGGGTCCTCAAGATCTTCACGATCTCATCCATCAACAGGTTTCGGTATTGAGATCCGTTATCCGTCAACACTTGCTGAGGGAATCCCAACCGAGTGAAAATCTGCACGAGGGCTTCTGCGACATGCTTGGCGTCTGCGCATGTTAGCGGGATAGCTTCTGCCCATAAAGTGCATGTATCGATTAAGGTCAGGATAAACCTATTCCTTCTTTTAGTCCTTTCTAAGGGCCCTAAAATGTCGATCACAACCCGTTCGAATGGTGTTCCCACTATTGGCATTTCACCCAAAGAGACTGGGGGTGCCCGTTGCTTGGGTGGCACACGTTGGCACTGGGCACAGGATTTGACATATCTGATAATATCAGTATTTACTACTGGCCACCAATAATGAGTGGTTATCCGTTGGTTTGTGGCGTTCTGTCCCATATGTCCGCTAAAGGGAAAAGAGTGCCCCATTTCTAGGATTTGGCTTCTGTACTGTTTCCGTACTAGGAGCTGGTTGTAACCTTGGTCAGGCTTGCTCGTTCTGCGATAAAGTACGCCATCCTTAGAAAAAATGTCCCCGTGCTGTGTGGGTTCCTTAGCCATGGGCAGTTTCCTAAAGCAGGGTGCCAAAGTAGGGTCCTTTTGTTGCGCTTCTTTAAGTTCCATGGGTAACAAATTAGGCGCAGGCTCCCGTTCCTTCTTGGTTTGCCCTCTTGTAGTTACTGCTGCCACAATCGGCTCTTCCGGTTTGCCAATACACACGTATCTCCCGCCAAGTATGACTGGGTAGATGGGATCATCCATAACAGCCGCTTTGATCACGCCTCTGACAAAATCAGAGTGTATCTCCACCAATGCGATGGGAAGCGCTGTAGGTGCATCACTCTTACGAACTCCACAAAGTTGGACGGTCTCTCCTGTCTCTTGACCGGGTTTTACCAGGTTTCTGGCAACAATGCAATCATACGAAAGCCCCGTGTCAAATAAACAAGAAGTTTGAGAACCGTTCATAATAACAGTACCTCGCGTTGAGGGTGTATCCTCAACAGGTTGGGAATCACTGTCAATGATTCCGCCTTGCGAGACTGTTAGCAAGCATCCTATGCGTTTCGGCTCGGTATGCTCGCTCTTATCATTAGTCCCGTGCTCATGGGTTCTCCCTTTGCCACCTTGTCCTTTCTGGCTACGCTGCCATGAAGGGCGGTCGGGTTGATCAGACTGTTTGGGGTGGTTGGGGTACTTGTTCTTGTAGAACTTGCATTTTTCAGGAGGGGGTTTTGAGGTCCAGTTTCTCTGTGATTATTCTGATTAGAAGCCTGAGAAGATTGCTCTAGATTATTTTTTCGAAAATGCTCCTCTGTCGGTTTCCGTTTTGTGGCTGGTAGTTCAGCCAGCGCATTTTGATAACGCTCAGACTTCCCTAAGATGTCTTCAAGTTTTTATGCGCCCTGCTCAGCTAGAAATCTCCGGGTATCTGCAGACAAAGTGTTCTTTATTTGTTCTGTTAGAACAAATTCCTCCAGACCTTCATAGGTAGAGTGGAGCTGTGAAAGCTCAAGGCACTTTGTTAGGTATCCCTTCAAACGAGACGAGAACTGTTGAAAAGTTTCAGAGCTCTCTTTCCTGCTATTGCGAAACAGTTGCAGAAATTTGCGAGCATTCATTTCAAAGCGCTCCAGTAACGCTTTCTTCAACACATCATAGTTGTCTTGTTGGCTGCTTTCCAGTTTGGCGTAAACATCATACGCACTGCTTTTCAGCGCCTGAGAAAGCTTCATGTTCCAACGCGACCTTTCTAAACCGTACATAGTTGCAATTTTCTCAAATTTTTCTAGATACGTGTCAATCTTCTCATTAGGACAAGGGAAAGACTCTAGAGTGAAAGACATAGCGTTGAGTTGAAGAGATTGAGTGTTGGAAGGATCAGTTAAGGAAGAATGAGGAGAAGACTCTCTATTGCTGGAGGTAGAGGCAGCACCACGACTTTGGAATTCTAGAGTCTTAAGCGCCAACTCGTGCTGTCTCTGTTTCTCTTTTTCCTCAAGCTGTCTCTCCTCTCTCTCCTTCTCATGCTGTCTCTCCTTCTCTCTTTCTCTCTCCCTGCGGATTTCCATTTCTTCCTCAATCTTCTTCTGCTGTAATAGACGGTCTTCCGCTTCTTTCCTTCTAGCTTCTTTTTCCTCTTTAGCTTCAGCTGCTTTCCTCTCCGCATCATATCTCTCAAGTTCGTCCCTGACAAAAGCTTTCGCTTCTTCTCCATCCAAACTTTCTTCTCTCGCCTCGTCCCTGAGGAGTTGTCTAAGCTTTGCCCTTTCTGCCATATTAAGTCAGTTACTGAGACTTAGTGGAGAACGAAAAGAGGAAAATGATACACTGATTCCTACCACTTACGAGAAAATACCAAATAAAAGATGATGTACTTAACCCTGGGATACCTCCTCCCAAATAAAATCTAACTATCGCTGCTATTAATCAGCAATAAAGCACCTAATGCAAACACGACTACGCCAACTAAAAGGTAGTTAGGATTACTCACTGCGTTTAGTATTACAAATCAACAATTAACATATATTCCGACAAAATCCACCTGTAACTCAAATGTATATTATTCAAATGCTGTGGAAAAAAACTTATCAGTTTGTGTGGTCAGCACGCCCGAAAACAGATCGTTAGTCTAGGGGATAAATTATTTAAAGATATAACAACTCACAAGACATCAAACCTTACTCTATTTCAGAATAAAGAATCTTAAGTTCAAAATCCAGATAGACGAGTCCACATTTGTCGTACTCGTCTTCCTATTCTAAGTTCAAAAATCCTTCGGACGAGACCACATTTGTCGTACTCGTCTTCCTATTCTAAGTTCAAAAATCCTTCGGACGAGACCACATTTGTCGTAGATTTTTTTGATAGGAGAATTAAGACTTGGGTTGGTCCCTTCTGAATAGGTTGGAATGAGTGATAGTCACAGTGTGAGATAGAAATATAAAAATAGATTTCCACGAGTGGGGTGGTAGAATAGTGATAGAGGCTGTCTCTGAGAGCGGGAGCTCTTCTCTCTCTCACCTATCTTCTACGACAGATCTAAAATAGTCAGACAGTCTAACACATATACATTAAATATATATATATACACTCACGTGCATGCACATTCAAGTGACGACAGGTAGACACACAGACGTGGGAAACTGTAACAAATGATTATATAGATATTTTATAGAACGAGCTGACCAACGCACTGATTAGTTCAAGAGAGATTTTTATTTATCATCTAAAAAATCTTCTCACAACACCTAAAAAAAGTACATCAAGGAAAAACATATACAAATAGTCATACAATTCAAGAAACTGCTACAAGGATGATAGCCCCGTTATACTCTGCCCTCTAGGTTTAGCCCACATTCCCGTTAGGAGAAAGATGATGGCCCAAATAGTTACAGATACATATGATTAGGGTCTAATATTGTCCTTCAAAAGGAACAATTTAATTAAGCAGCTAATCTTCCGTAAGGAGTTTATAAAGAGGGTGAATCAATAGTTATCAAAAAAATACTCACTCAGTCCACTTTCACTCGGTTCTTTCATCAGGGTACCCTGGCACACGTGCTTACCTATCTGTACCGCTGTTCGCCGTCTGGCGCAACCTTAGGACACTTCTCTACAGTGAATCTGTATTCTTTGGATAAAGCGAATCCCAGCTCTGCAATTACAGGTTTCTTCCACTGTTTTCGGGGAGCGTTCACTTTACCAGTTTAAATTTTAGATTTCCTGTTAATGTCACTTGAATCAGTTTTGGGTAAGCGATTTTAAACGGGCACACAGAGTCTAAAACCCGAGGATTCCCTTACTTTGGAAAAAGTTGAACAGTGGACAACTGCTCTCAACAGATAGTCTTGGTTCACTATCCACTCTTTCGATAATGTCGGAAATGTTAATGGTATTTCTTAAATTTATTCTCGCCGCCAGGCAGCATGTATATTTCAATTTGAGAAGAAAATGAACTGGCTCAGATGCCCAGTATAAACATTAGTCTTTAGCAACCGTTAGTGGGATTGGTATTACTGTTTATCTCTGATGGCACATGCACTGTCAGACCAGTGTTCCTTGAAAAAAACCCACGTGGTTAAAGATAGCAAATGTCTATGCTTCTCATAAGTATGTCTCTTTACTAAACGCCGGCAAGTTGGGTTCACCCCAGTATTCACTGAATGAAGAAAAACAACATATAATATACTATACAGAATATGTACTCGTTATAATATTACATTTTAAACGGCAAGCCTACAGCTTGACTTATATTTAAAGCTTCCCGTGAAATAAGTTATATAAAAAAAATCCCTCATCATGAATTAGGAATATCTGCGTATTTCCGTCACCACTCATGATGCATCTAGCATTTATAAGTTTGTTTAGAAAAATATACTCAACTGAGTAGTTAGCAGTTAAATTAAATTCATTATGGCTACATGTTTGTAAAGCTAGAAATATAATTTATTCTGCTTTCCACTGTATGCCTCACTAGAAAATAATACAGACTTATAAATTAATCGCTCTGCACCAAATCTAACTAGGGAAATAAATAAGCGATTAACCACTTTAAACATTTCGCAAAATACTAGATATACTAGATATAATATTTTACCTCACACAGAACTACGTATCACAACGAAACTAAGAGACATCACTTATAAGTTTAAAAGTGTTCTAGAACGAAGTGACCACGTCTACTGTAAAATGGAGAATGAGTGAAGTTAGTTTCAAACTCGGGCCAATATCTTAAAATTAGACAAAAGCCCCAACTTATTTCGCAAACGAAATAATCTCCCCTTGTACGTGTAAAACACCTTACGTCAACTAGAAGACACCCATGAACTGACACTTCTCTACTTCACGCCTCACGCTGATCAGCATGCCGTAACAGCCATCAGTGACCGAGAGTGCGCGTGTCAGTTGCAAATCTCAGACAACCGTCTGCAGTGCATGGGCGATTTCCACTCTCCGCCGGAGCTATTCTGACGAAAGCTCTCATAATTGCTGCAAAATGTAGACAATCCGTCTGCCGGCCATGTCTGGCGGAGTGAATTTTCACGCTACAGGCCCAGAAACTAAACCGAAGAAATACCGTCCCAGGGGGAAACTGTAGACAGCTGTCTGCTGGGACGTGTTCTAACACTAATGTCAGTCCGCACAGGGACTTCACGTCTTATGCAATAATTGCATTACTAGTATTAGAAACGAAACAGGTAAACGTTAGGAATGAGGATGAAAATATTTTTCGCAAACGAATGGATGCGAAAAATACAGGAAGGAAAGTAAAAAGGATAACAAAAATGGAGGATACGGGTGAAAGAAGAAAGAAGAGGATGTAGGCAATTTATGATCAATAACCTCTGTGACAATTGTATTTTAAAATTTTTATCAGATTAGATTTGAGATAACTTAAAACATAATTATAGAGCAGTTTAAGTGAATACGAGCACGATCATTTGTATAGTGCTACGTTTGTTTTGTTCTGTATTAAGAGATTTAAAAAAAATTAATACACAATGGACGAAAATAAAATGAAAAAATGGACGAACTTGATTTTAAAATGGAATTTATTTCTTTTTTCATGAATATCCATTGTGCGTATTTGTGGGGACTATTCTATAAATAAAAAAGACCAACAGAGAAGTACTGCACTCACTAAACGTACAGGAACATTGGCTTTTAAATACCATCGCAATAAGGAAGCTGAAATTTTTCGGTCATATAAAAAGACATAATAGTCTGGAAAAAACAGTGATGGAAGACATGGTCCCTGGAAAAAGGGGAAGGGGTCGACCTAGACGACGGTGGACCCAGGACATCACAGAGAGTCTGAACTTGTCTTTGGCTGATGCAGGTCGACTTGCCCAGAATCGTGATGCGTTCAGAGCAGCTGTAATGGAGACAACGTTCTGGAAAGAATACGTCACATGATGATTCTTTAAATATTTCTCACAGTCAGATTAGAAAAAAAAGTTTATAAATTAGTTTCAATGTACGCCATTTTTTATTTAACGGACGTTTTATTTCAGTGAGCATGGGGGTAGAGGTGGAGTGCGGAGGGGGGTTGTTCTAACCTTGCCTAGGGTACAAAATGGCCTGGCACCAGCATTGCTTGCTATATAAATATAACAATAAATGTAAAGCTAGTTTGTATAGCTAAATTTCTTTTAAGTATTTCTATTTGATATATATTGTCTTTTAGATGGTATTTTATTTACCTAGACATTTTAATGTTATTAGCAAGTTTCTATAGATGTTCTATGTTAAAAAGTATTAGTTCTTTGTTTTAAATGTTATACCAGGTTCGAAACCTGCTGCAGGCGGTTTGGTAGCAGATCGCTTTGTGTGGATTTTTAACAATGGTATAAGCGCCGTACCGTTCAGAAAGCAATGGCAAACTACTGAATGAAAAAATTGCCTAGAAAAATCACAAACAGCCAATAAAAGCTGGGGTTTATTGCCACGTCCTGTAAAGGATAAGCAACTAACTTTAAAGACATCTTAGTTTGTATAAAACTCTTGTTCTATTTTAGAAATAAAAGTCGTTTCAGTCAGTCAAAACAAACAAAACAAAACACAAAATTTACTAAAACCAAAACCTATTAGAAAGTAGATGTTTTGAATGGCCCTAAAAAGGACCTTAAGGAAAAAAAAGATGAAAAACTGAGAATTTGACTCATATCAGAGGTAGAGCGTTATGGCTTGACGAACGCTCTTCAGCGCCTGCGTCGAGATCTTCTGCGCCTGCGTCCACCGCTTCTCTTCCTCCCTGTACTCCTCCTCCTCCGGCGGCTTCCCCTCCTGCGGCTTCCCCTCCTGCGGCTTCTCCTCCTACGGCTTCCCCTCCTGCGGCTTCTTCTGCGGGTTCTCCTCCCTCGGCTTCTATTCCTGGAGCGTCGCCTCGTCCGGCGCCCGCTGCTTCGTCGTCGTCGGCGCCTTTTCCGAAGAAGCAGGATGTCTTCCTCATCCGATTTCGACTCCCGACGACGTCTCTTACTTCCAGACTTGTCTTCATCGTCGGCGGTTGGAGTGTATCTCGCACCTCGTTTCTTGATCTTCCCCTCACGAACGGCGCGGTCCAGTGCCTTCTTGATTGGGCGGCTCAGATCTCGGGTAGAAACAGTTGATGCCATTTTGGAGGCGAAGAACTTCTTCAGAGAAGTCAGAGACGAGCCTCTGGCCTCACGGAGCGAAACAATAGCTTCTAGAACTGAGTCTAAGGTAACACGAACATTGTTCTCGCTAGCGTGCTGATTCGAACTAGACTCGGACGCCATGATTTCTAAGATAATTCGCTAGGACTCGATGAGAACGCCCCGGAACGTTGTATTAATAATTTGCCGTAGACGTCCGAGAAGAAAGCTGAAAAAAGACATCGCTTATCGGCCTTTTTGACTAAGATCAAAGTGTTAGTATTATTGGCTTCTGATTGATTTGTCTTGTCGCTGCTGAATTTTTTATAGGTATTGAAAAAGATAGTGCCATTTACTTAGCACAAATTAAAACATAATTATATCGCAGCTTAACGTGTGTTACCGGGGCCCGAAAGGGGAGCAAAGAATAGTAACACTGTTCCCTGCCAAGCATGTCGTAGAAAGCGACTAAGGAGGGTTGGGCATGGGGTCGGTTACCCCATCCCGTAAAAAATATAAACCACAAAAAACTTCAACAAACATGGACAAGTCAATTAAAGAAAATAAAAGGAGGACTTGGCATGTGTTTGTTGAAGGCCTATGCTCCTTCGGGAGTGGAGGGTTATGAATTAACGAAACTGGAGCATGCTCATTTATCAGATATATTTTTAAAAGAAAATGAATACACCATGGTCGAAAATAGAATGAAAAAAGACGAACGTGAGTACAAAATATAAGAATAAAATTATTATAATAGGGAATATCCGTTGCGCGTATTTGTGCGAAACTTTCTGTAAAGAAACACGAGTGAGAAGTGTGCAGTGGTTGTGTAAATTAAGAAGTTCCTGAGATGTATAACTTTCAAGTTCGTATCTAAAAAGAGTAAAAAAACATAAATGAAAAATGTTACAATATTATTTACAATATATCACAATTTTGATATGATATCAGAAATCGGATTTGCCAAAAGTTTTATTATTCAATGAAAGATATCTATGCCAAATACCATGTTTATAGACCAAGAATTATGCAAGTTATTAGGAAATTAGTAACATAACTAAGGTTCTGAGAAATTCATGATTTTCTTCATAGGAAAAGAACAATATCTTCACGAACATACAATTTACAAAATCAATATACACCTACTTAGTATATGCTCTGGCAAATTAAATAGATATATTTAGATTTAGGAGAAAATAAATTATCAGAACAAGGACTAATCCACATTTTTATTTTTGTCCTATTTTGACTTTAAATGCGCTATAGCTCCTAGAGCCCCTTGATGTATAGATCTAGGGGCACTAACTAAATCCAGCCCTAAGTTCTTATTCATGCCGTTTTGTCTGTTACATTTTCCCTTAACAAATGCCAATAATCCTAAACAGCGTTTAACCTGGGTTAAAATATGATAGTAATCTATTATAAACTATTGAACAACATGACAACTTACGGTACGGTAATGTTGTTGGCAATTTGCGCGATCCGTCGATTTTGCGAAGACAAAACTTCTTAATTCTGACAGAATTTCTGTACTCAGAAAAAGTAATTTAGCCAATCACATAGAAGCCTGATATTTCAACATTTTAAAAAAATCCGGCCGGACGCTCAGTTTTGTCGCAAAAGGCCGGATACATCCGGCCAAATCCGGACGTCTGGCTACCCTATGTTGGGGTTAGTGTTAACCATAATACTAATCCTAACCCTAATCCTAACCCTAACTGCTACAAAACAACACCTAACTACATATATTCACTTCGGACCAAAAAGGTACGAAAGATAGGAAATTACCACTAAACCTATCTTAAATGCAGACAAAAGGTTGTGTGGCCGGGTGGGGCAGTTGGGGGTTGCTGTTTATGTCGAGAGTGTTAGGTTTAGATACTAGCTTGCCTGCTAGAGTTGGTGATTGCTCTCTTACAGTCTTACGGGAGTTAACCAGGTTCGGGGACTATCCTCTAAGGTGTTGTAGTTTGTGAGCAGTTAGTAAGAATTTATAAGTTTCTCATCAGACATTCCCTTCTTCCATTCATGGTTAAGGCCTAGCAATCATTTGACGACCTCTCTTTAGTGTCAACGTTTTGTTTAATGATCATAACATATGTACACGATGGCGTGAAGTTACAAACATGTATTTTTCATTCATAATACAAATGCAAGTTGCTCTCAATTATCTAGCATGGGGAATCGATATTTTATGAATCAAGCTTATTCAACTCCTGTCCACTTTTTCTTTCCAAATACCTGTTTGCGTTGATCCAAATACATATAAGCAGTTCTACTTCGGACAGATTAATTCATTGTTCTCAATGGGTTACGTTATATGCTCATATTCTGCAAAAATCGTTGGTGCTTATACAGGGAAAATTCACATCTCTGCATTTTACTCAAGGTGCAACCTGCAGCCATGAATTCCTTTCTACATGATCAAGGGCTATCTTTCCTTGATATGGAAATATAATAGGAAATTTTATCACTCTACTTACAGTTCTCCTTGTATGGAATATCTCACATATAATATACTAGGATAATGCCACTGTTAAATGAACACATCATTCAATTTAATCGAAAAATCCTCGAAAAGTTTAGCAGCCTAAGGACAATACGTCCGGACACTATCAAGACTGATCTGCAACTCTAGGCTGGGTAAAAGGCCGGCTTCGGTTTAGCTAAAATCTAGGTCAGCGTTGCTTCCTTTTTATTCATCTCACGATTGGATAAAAAGTAATCCACGCTATTCTTTTTTTTTAATGGTCCGTTCCTATTATAATTTTATGATTAAATTTTAACTAACTTCTATCAACCAAGCTATGGTCTGTATTTCTTATAAATGAAAGTTCCTAAAATGACGCATTCCCTGTCACAGTTGTCCAGTCTAAACAAAGCGTAGCCGTAAACTGGTGCTACTCCACCGTATGGTCGAAGTGTTGTATTTAATCTTAAATAATAAGGTCCACCGAGTTTCTTTTAAATACTGAAGCACATTAAAAACGCACCACCTGTATAATCCAGGAACAGAGTGGGAAATGTAAAAATAAGTGTTTACAAGTTTACATATTTGGAATCTTTATTCATTTTCCTATGAATCCATGCTGGTCATTAATTTGTACATTTGGTTGTTATTAAATTCATTGCATTCTGTGCAGGCAAGGGAGAAAACCAAAAATGCAACCAATAAAAAAATTCATTCACACTATCCTCAGTATCTGGTATGTCCACCGTGTGCTTGCAAACAAGCTTGGCAGCGGCTCCGCATGGAACGCACAAGTCTCTGAAGGAAATTCCGGGGAATCAAGTCCCATTCACGTGTAAGAGCAGCTTTGAGCTGTTGCAGATTAGCTGGAGAACCTTGCCTGTAGACTCTGCGTCCAAGCTCGTCCCACAGATGTTCTATAGGGGACATGTCTGGTGATAGGGCAGGCCAATCAATCGTCACAATGTTCTGCTGCTGTAGATATTGCTGCGTAATGCATGCGGTGTGCGCACGTGCGTTATCCTGCTTGAGAAGCTGCAAGTCTGGATAATTTGTGAACGCAGGAGCAACTAATGCATCCAGAACCTCATCTCGATATGTCACAGCATTAACATTTCCACGGAAGACGTGAAGAGGCAAGCGATGGTGAAAACTGAATCCTCCCCAAATGTGAATACTGCCACCTCCAAATCGGTTGTGCTGACCAACACAGCAATCTGCAAAGCGCTCTCCACACCGTCGCCAAATCCGCATACGTCCATAAGCAAAGGATATGTTGAATCTGCTCTCGTCTGTGAATAGGACAGCATTTCACTGCAGTCTAGTCCATCTGACATGCTGCTCTGCCCATTGCAGGCGCTGCTGACGATGTCTGTGTGTCAAGTTTAACCCAACATAAGGTCGTCTTGCAGTAAGGCCTATATCTCTGAGTCGTCGTATGACTGTCATTCGAGATACTTGCCCACGTCTACCCACTATTGCTCTTGCTGTTTGACTTGCCGGGAGAGAACGATTCCTTAGGTGACACAGCACAATGTGACGATCTTGCGCAGGGGTAGTAACTCGTGGTTGGCCACTCCAATGTCTATCCGGGCACTGCCAGTGTTTCCGTAACATTCATTGAGACGTACAATAGTGCTGTAGTGGCAATTCATCCTTCTGGCAATGGCCCGCGCGCTCATTCCAGTCTCCAACATACCAATGGCTCGTTGGCGGTCGTTTTCAGATAGTCGTGGCATTTCAAGCACATGTACTGGGTGTTTTGCCTCAACCGCCTTTTTATATCGAGTATACTACCACAACGCGTACACATTTTCAGGGTCATAGCTGTTGGGAATCGTGTTGCACGTGTAACTTTCATTGTTTTCATGTAATCTCTACACAAACCCGTGGGTTGAATCATGCACTGTCCATTCCAGCAGCCATTCGCTCTCTACCTCATGACAAACACGGGGAAAATCCATTCCCACACATTATTTTTCCAGCTTCTCGGCATCAGTATATATAATAGTGGTGCGTTTTTAATGTGCTTTAGTAATAGTATTGTTCTAGCACATCCTTAAATGATGTTTGACAAATAGGCAAATCGTTATAGTCATTATCATCTTCCACAGGTAATACTAAAGAAAGGAATGTCTGTTGACATAAATCGTGCTGATGTTAAAGATCACGTTGCGTAGTTAAAGTTTCCCGCCATGTTTGCAAGAAAGTTCGTTTGCACAAATGCACAGTTCGTAAAATAGTTTAAATCACGCTGCAATAAAGCATATTTAATTTTCTATCATACTAAAGTTCAATTGTTGTAAATGCATTATGCATAAACGCGGTGCACATAATTAAATATAGTCATCAATATTTGTTAGGTACACAGCTTGATCATTGAATATCATTGAATATACATACCAAGCTTCGTCTGTTTAATTCAAATGTTATCTCAGTGTTAACATACGGCTGTGAGAGTTGGAAAATAACAAAATCATTGGAGAAAAAGCTGAATACATTCGAGAACAAATGTCTTAGAAAACTCATGAACATCAGTTGGAAAGAATTCAAGACTAATCGACAAATAAGAGAAGACTCTAGGCAGAAATATGTCTCCGACTTTATAAGGAAAAGACGATGGTCATATATCGGTCATGTCCTACGAATGCAAAACAACAGAATACCACTACAGGCGCTCACTTGGGTTCCTGAGGGTAAGCGGAAAAAAGGAAGACCAAAAGAAACACTCAGAGAACAATAATAAGAGAAGGAAGAACGTTGGGCCTAAATAATGTGCAAGAGCTAAGAGGAGTGGCGTCACAACGAACAACCTGGAGAGCACTGGTTTCTGCCTTATGCGCCGTGTTTGGCGCTTAAAGAATCTATTATTATTATTATTATTACACAGCTTGGCTTCCCATTATGTTGCGGGATTATTGTTTCGCTTGTAACTTTTGCAAGCTTCTTTTATCAATATCCAATAATCATTCAAAAGTTAATGTCCAGGTTCCTATCTGTACGTGCCTTCATCATCATGTGACGTATTCTTTCCAGAACGTTGTCTCCATTACAGCTGCTCTGAACGCATCACGATTCTGGGCAAGTCGACCTGCATCAGCCAAAGACAAGTTCAGACTCTCTGTGATGTCCTGGGTCCACCGTCGTCTAGGTCGACCCCTTCCCCTTTTTCCAGGGACCATGCCTTCCATCACTGTTTTTTCCAGACTATTATGTCTTTTTATATGACCAAAAAATTTCAGCTTCCTTATTGCGATGGTATTTAGGAGCCAATGTTCCTGTACGTTTAGTGAGTGCAGTACTTCTCTGTTGGTCTTTTTTTCTGTCCAGGGTATTCTCAACATCCTTCTGTAGCATTTCATTTCGAATGATGTAATCTTTTTTGCAACTGTTTTTATTGAGTGTCCAAGTCTCGCAGCCGTATGTTGCTACTGGGAATATACATGCTCTGATCAGTTGTAACTTTGTTTCTTTGCTTGTGCCTTGCCATAGGTTTTTCATCTGTATTAGCTTATGTGAAGCAATTGCAAGTCTTCTTTTAATTTCTACTGCACAGTCGCCAGAGCTGTTGATGATTGATCCTAAGTATTCGAATTCATTGACACTTTCCAGTTCTTCGTTATCAATTTCAATTTCTGGTTTGGTCTTTACTTTGTCTGTTGTCAATACTTTGGTCTTCTTGGTGTTTAGGTATAGATTCTGGGCCTCGCTGTGTTTTTTGGTGGACAGAAGTAATTGTTCAAGTCCTTCTGGGTTGGTCGATAGAAGGACTGTGTCGTCAGCATATCTGATTTCTGGGATCTGGTACCCGCCGATGTTAAATGAGTCAAACTCTGAATGTTCTTGGTCATCTCTTACGTTTCTCATGATATTCTCGGCATAAATGTTAAACAGGTAAGGGGAAAGGGTACAGCCTTGTCTTACTCCTTTCTGTACTTCAAACCATTCTGATGTTTCCCCCTCTATTCTTACGGCTGCCTGTTGATCTTGGTACAGCAGTGCGATGAGTTGTATAAGGTGGTGTACGTGCCTTACAGACAAATATTAATTTTCTCTCATTAAGCTTTTTTGGCAGACAATAGAAATTTTTTCTACTTTGAGACTCTGTTAACCAGACTACAATGTCCTTTCTATGTGGCCATGCGCCATAATAAAACCGATGGACCATGTGTCTAGGTTAAATGGTGCTCGCCTCACCAAAATGAAGCAATATTTTTTTAAACAATTTTTTAAATTTTAAAAATGTGCAAATGGTTTCCATTGTGCTTTGTAATACATAATTCATTAAAAACATATTTAAGTTTGCTATAGAAACTTTAAAAATATTAACTCTTAGTATACGAGCGGCCTTTTAGAAAGGCTGATGATCGATCTGCACTAAATAATTTATTTATTAAAGATAACATAAAGTGTTATATATCAAAATGTGAAGAAATGAAACACCTTTATCATCTTCTTCTTCTTCCGTCCTTAGCCACCGACCGTCAAAGCAGTCAGTGGCCATTACGCCTAGTGGCGTCTTAGGGCAACAGCAGATAGGTTTTCTTTGCCATTGTTTCCCATCACGCCTATTGGCGTCTTTAGGGCAACGGCAAATCAATCCATCTGCTGTTGTTTCCGTAATCGAAGTGACTGGCAAACGGGTGATCAGCCCGTTGGTACCTTTATCATGCACGTAGCTAAATTGTTCAGTGGTTTTAAACATGCATTCACCTATACATTTTCGCTATTGACGGGGATCGATCATCGGCCTTTCTAAAAGGCCGCTCGTATACTAAGAGTTAAGTTATTATTTCATGTCTTTTGTGTGTGTGTGATTCTTTTTATAAGGAATTATTTTGTAAATAAACAAACAAATTTAAGTATGGCACAGAAACTGTTGAAATTATAAATTGCATTTTAAGGGGTGTGTGTTAATTATTCGTGTGTGTGTGTGGTGTGTGTGCGTGTGTGTGTAAGAGCGCGCGCACGTTTTTGGTTAATAAAGTAGACTTTCAGTTTGACACAGACAATGTTTTGTTTTATTGGTCATATTTAGTTCTTAACGTAAAGAATTGCAGTGTGGCACAGTAACAGGAAGACATAAAATTGTTAACCATAATACTAACCCTAATCCTAACCCTAATCCTAACCAGTTTTTCCACCTTTGCTTGCTTATTAATATTCACGTATCGCTAACGCAGAAGGCATGCGCTTCGATGTCTGTCGAACTCATATTTTAGCCACGCCTATTTTTGTTTCTCTATGTCTTGCAGACACTAGGAATGTTTACAAACAGACCTATTGGCTAGTCCAGAGCCGTTAACTGTATTATCACTCGAGCGATTGGGCAAATCATTGTAATAGTGACAGACCAGACAAAAAACGCGCGTAGAGAGAACGAGTCGTGTATTTGTAAAATCAAGGGCAATAAGTTTAAGACGTTCTTTCTGTAGTTACTTTGGTCAGGGGGATTAATCTGAGGAAAAGAGAGATAATCACAGTTACCCCCTCCCCCCCCTCCCCCCACATCCGTCTGTTCAGAACTTAATTAACTACAGTGAGAGACGCCAGATCAAAAGCAGTTCGTTCGCTAGCGACGAATCTTCGGTCGCCATAAGCGTGAAAATAAGCTTTGATTCAGGAATGGACCGCAGAATTCCCCAAAATCTGGGCGAAGGCGTTATATCTCGCAAGTGATAGCGAATTTCTGCCTATTTTATATATATTCCAGCTCTTAAAATCATTTTATCTAGTAGACGCAGAATTTCAGAACATCTAGCTTCGAATCCTAGACCATTGTTCTTAGTGTTTTCGATTGGAGATTAGTTTCTTTTTCTGTGTTGCGGTAACTATATTTACCAGCATTTTGAGTGATTTAATTGTTTAGTTCGTCATTATATTTTACTAGGATTTACTGTGTTACATTGGCTAGTAGATTAAATATATATAGCTAATATTTTCCAGCAGTAACGAAAATTTAATTAATTGCTGTTAACCAGTAAGAGCTATTTTAATTGACTAGTAAATGCACTAGGCAATAGCGTACCGACGAAATATATATTTATCTCTAATCCATCATGTATACATTTTTGTAAAAAATGACTAGAATTTATTTCACGGGTTAATAAGAACGATAAGATAAGCTTTACACGTGTGTTTCTAATCAAATCTAATAACTGAGTAGATAATAAATTGTAACGTTACGCGGTTTTGGATAGAAAACTATATTGTGCTTAAATGTTTGTATTTTCTTCCTAACATCTAGTACGGGTCACAAACCTAAACATACCACCTGCCTGAATCTGAGATAACGGGGCTAAGTCCAACAGTACAACAAAAAAAATTCTTATATAAATATCGGGTCTTTGAGGTTGACCTGTCTGGCCTCTTGTTGTCACCCAGAAAGAGCGAGAGAGTACCAACAAAAGACTATAAGAATAATTGTAACTGGACCTATAGCTATCAAGATTTCTTTTTCCATTTTCATATACATTCAGCCCGATGTGGCGAAATTATCAAACATTAACATTTCCCGACTATCGTCCATTGTGGTGTGGCGAGGATTTGTATCCCGAGAGATTTACATACCCGACATTCTCTTTAAGTATTGGAGTTACAAGCAAATGACACCGTGAACACATATTACATTATTATTTTCCTACCTGGACTAATTGATGTGAAATAGACAGATCCTAGGAACAGTAATGAAGTAAGCGTTCCCCAAAAATAAGAGGATTAATCAGTCTTTGGGGAACTGGGGCTTATTTTGTCAAAAAACGACCAACCCTGGATTTGCCGTTTGAACCATGAAGATATGCTCCAGACGTTGTTAATCAACAATTAGGTAAGAGTGAATGAACGTGGCCACAGTTGTCTGAAGCAAGAGAAAAAAGGAATGAATAATTCTTATATTGTATAATCATTGTACTTTCTTTGTTTTGCCTTTCTTTTTTTTGTTTGTTGCTAATACTGTTATTTTCAGAATAGATTAATTAAGAACTCTGTTCTTTACAGAATAGTCAAATTCTATACCAAAGTGCTAATCTTTTGACCTTTTTGGGGTTAATATCTTCTTCGAACGGGATCTTGTCTCAACAGAGGGAATTGCACTTACGGGTCTATTTTCGTTATTATTTCTGTAACATATGATTTTATATTTTTTGCTATTTGATACTGACTGTTGTGAAGTTTCTTTTTTTTATATGATAAATAAACTTAACATAAAACTTAATTACCTGTGTTGGTCAGCTCGGCTCAATATCCCTACTCCATTAGTATAGTTTCACGTTTGTGCGTCAAGTTGTCGTCACTTATCTGTGTGTGTGTATGTGAGTGGTTAATAGTGTGCATGTTAATATATACATGTAAGGGAAACTGTCTGATAAACAAATTTCAGTCGAAAGATAGGCTGGACTAGATAATCTTCTCAATCCAGGGACAGACTCTACCTTTTCACCATTTCACTCGTGAAATCTATGTCTTTACCTTATCTCTCACAGAGTTACCACCTTTTCCAGTTCTATTCAGACGGGACCGGAATCTATCATAATCACCTATCAAAAATCTACGACAGTCACCCAATTTTTGTATTATGTAGGGCATTTTTTAGTCATACATGTTTTTTTTATAAGTCTTTTTCTACACATGTTTCGGGCATTAAAATCCTAGCCCTAATTATCATTATAAGATCGTGTGCTTAATTGGGTATTATGTTCTCTATCTGTGTTCACTATTTTCCTTGTTTCTGTCTTTTACGTATTTCGAAGTGCTGAGTATTTATGGTAACCAATTGTCTTCTATGAATTTCTTCTTTCATTGCACTCAGACTCATTACTGTTTTATCAGTTTATTTTACATTTCTGATTATCTCCATAGTTTGTTTTAAATTAGAAATACTATTAGATCTGCTTTAGTTGTTGTTATTTGTTAATATTTTAAGCTCTGGAAGAAACTTTCTTGTGGGTAGTTTCTGTGCTGATATCTGCAAACTGCACAAGTGCTAATGTATGTTTCGCTCAAGTAGTATAGCGTTGATGCCATCAGCTTGTCTAGGTTTAAATAGACTTTCGTAATCTCAATCAGGGCCCAATTTAGGGCAGTGCGACTTGGGCAAACGCTGTGGACGCTAATGGCAATGAGTTGCCGGAGCAACTTCTTTCATAAGAAGGTTGACCATTCTACCAAAGTAATACAATTAGCCCAGTCCAAGGCAAGCCATGTGAATCTTTAACAAGAAAACCCTTAGATCTAAGTGCGACATACACATGTAACATTCTGTGTTACAGTTTTTGTTTAAGTTAAGTATCTACAACTGTTTGGGTCTGGATATGTTTCTTTACTCCTTGCCATGTACATTTCAGTCTTAAAGGACCGCCTCGATGGATTCTTTCTTCAAGCATGTAGTGAGAGTTGCAACAATATTTCCATCGATGTCTTCAAAAACGTGCCTGTCTATAAAATAAATAGGTTGGCAAAGACTCCAGTTACTTCCTTGAAGATACTCCAAGCACAGCTAAGCGTGACTGATCAATCTTTGACTCTGTGCGAGGTGGAAACGTATGGTGGTAAGTTTCATTCTTTCTCATAAGTAACTGCTATACCCTGTAGACCCGTCAGGTGATTAACCGTACTTACAGTGGGACCTCCAGGAGCGGTACAGAAAGGACGCTTTATTCACCAAAAAGGCAGCCTGGTTCGCCCTTTGACACTGATTTCTTTATATTTGCACTTTACACTGTACAAGCGAAAGTATGTACACTTCACTCTGTGCAGTCAAAACATATGTGTACTTTATACTGCAAAAAAAACGTGTACTTTACACTGCGAAAAAACACATATATGTAGTTTACACTGCAAAAAAACCAAACTGCTTTACACCGAAAACAAAACAGGCATGTACTTTACACAAAGCAAAATATGTGTACTTTACATTATAAATAACGTATCTGTACTTTGCTCTGCACAAATATATCTGTACTTTACAATGTATTAATAAATAGTATATAGCTTATTAATAGAACATAGCTGTATTTGCCATGTACAGGAAAAACATATCTGTAATTTGCAGTGTGCAACTAAAATATAACTGACATTTCTAAACATTTTGGAATTTGCAACAATTTGAAGTAAATTATACGGCATTATCTCATATATTTTGACATATCAAATGTTTGTTTAAAAAAAATCACCTATGGGAAAAAAAGATAGTCATTGCGCTGTCTGCGAGAAAGATATCAATTGTCTTTGACAGAAAGAGTTAATCATTGAATTATGATCTTCTGTTTAATAATGTGTAACCAGATAAATAAATATGTGCAGATAATAAAGGTAGATGCTGTAACACTGGAAGATTAAATAAAAATATCTACAGCTTTACATCGTAACTATATGTGAATGTGGATAACATCTACAGAGGTACCACGCGTGTTTGGCTGCAGGATGTACGCATAATAATTAGGAGAAAGGTCAGTACTATTGATCAAAACCTGGTACTTTGCTAGCTAAAAGTGTACGCTATATAGTTGTCGCTAAAATAAACAGATACCCTTTATAAGATCGAAGAGAGGTCACAGCAATTGGGTCTGAAAATACACAAAGAAAAGACAAAGATAATGAGAATAAATGCAAGTAATGATAAAAGGTTGAACTTGAAGAAGCACCAATACAAGATGTAGAATCGTACACATATCTTGGCAGCAATATAGACAAAGTTGGAGGGACAGACAGTGATATCAAACTAAGAATACAAAACGCAAGAGGAGCTTTTATTGCACTTGAAAATATATGGAGATCAAGAGAAATAGGATCCAACACGAAAATAAGAATCTTCAACTCAAATGTGAAATCAGTCCTATTGTATGGCTCTGAGGCATGGAGAACAACAAAGACAACATCCAAAAAGCTACGGACTTTCATAAATGGGTGCTTGCGTAGAATAGAGGGATTAAAATGGTATGACAATGTTACCAACGTGGAACTGATGACAAGAACTAGACAAGTGCCAGTGGAACAAGAGATGAGAAGAAGACGATGGCGATGGATAGGACACACATTGAGGAAACCTGTTGATAGCATTACAAGGCAGTCCTTGTTCTGGAACCCCTAAGGCAAGAGAAGCAGACGTAGACCAAGAAGCACATGGAGAAGAGAGCTGGAAACAGAGGTGAAAATGATAAGGAGAACGTGGAAAGAACTTGAGATGATGGCACGTGACAGGAGGACTTGGCTTGTGTTTGTTGAAGGCCTATGCTCCTTTGGGAGTGCAGGGTTTTGAATGAAGTACTTGGGAAATAGCGAGAAATTAAATTTACGTTTACTGTTGGTAAAATTTGCTAGACGTTATTTAATTAACACAGAAAAAACCCAGTGAAATATAATGGAAACACTTTAACGATTAAATCGCTCAAAATTGTAATATATATATTACCGCAGCACAGAAAAATGAATTAATCTCCATGTATATAAGTGATCCAAATTGCAGTATGGCTCTATATGCGAGCTAGGTACTTTCTTTAAAATCTCTGATGCTACTGATAACTAAATTTTAAGAGATATGTGTTACGCACAGATTTTTCAGAGTCAAAATAATTTTCCCGTCTTATTTGATCACTTTAATTTTTTGTGATCAAAGGTTTATAACTCTTGGTAAACTGTGGTTACATTTTGACTATGGTTGTTACCTCCTCTTGTGTCTTAAACTAGCGGTCTATTTTTTTAGATCGATGTCTAGTTGTTCTCCTTATATGGTCAGAGCAGGTCTAATTTTTCTTGGAATGTTTGCAACCTTGGTTGATGTTTATTCCTGTCCTTATAAGGCGCGATTTGGTCTGCATCTTGCTTGGTATGTGTCTAACATCGGCCCGGTTTGAGTTGAACTTAGGGATCGAGTGCTTCTGCGCATGTCCATATTTTAGGGGGTTTTGAAAAAAGCTTCCGTTCGTGAGGCTAAGAATTGTGATGAGCAGAGTAAGACGTTTTTCAGCGTCTGTGATCTTTTGATGAGGAAATGGAAGTACTCTTGTGTGTTAGTTTAGCTAACGAGGATTTTCCTATATGTTTCTAAAACGCCTGGAGGCGTGTGTGTTGTGGTGATATTTCCGAAACAAGGTAAATGCTCTCCTAATATTGAAATCTGCAGTCAATTTAGGTTTTTGACATTGTCGTGTTATGCTCGCTCACTATCTACAGGCAGGAGAGGCATCTTCTACTAGGAAATACACCCAGGTATCCTCATACCTTAGATTTATATGTATTCGGGTCACTCTAGGCCCAGAGAACAGTTATTATGCTCCTTTGAACTTCGCTATGCCAGCGATTATACCTTCATCAAGGTTAGACTTATAAATGAATACAAAGGTCAACCTGAACTATGCACATAGGTCCGCCATTCCCATGCGGCCTACGATAGACTTATTTACATCTCTGATCTACTAGTATCAGAGTGGAGTTGTTACACTCATAGAGTAATGATATGGAGCTGAGGCTGTTGTAAGCTAAAATTATACGAGAACAGCTTACATGATATGTGCATGATTTACTGAGGAACTTTGTTTATGCTGATTACTATGTCCTACAGTGTCTGTGACTTATGTATATGGATGTTAACGTACTTGTCATTGTGGAGTCATAAATAAATGATGGAAACGTCACCAGCAGTTCATACTTCTGTGACTTTAACGTCGTGAGTGAATGTACTGTCCTCATGACCCATGTATTGTAGATCTGTGGAACTTCATCTCATCTACACTCACAGCAAGCAACAGATCAGACAAGACACCTTACTTCACAGCCTTCGTCATCCTTGGTGTCTAAAGTAGTGGTATATTTCTTGGCTACATCTTACCAACAACATTAGACTTACATCTGCATTTCTAGTAGCCAGTAGAAAATCAACCGCTACAATAGGATATATATGAAATGGGTAAAAAATCGTTAGCTAGTGCGAGATTTCGCGCCCTTGTCTCTATTTTTGGGAAAATCTGCAGTCGATTTCTGAATGAAAGCTTATTTTCACGCTTTCGCCGACCGCATATTCGTTTCACTAGCGAGCGGGTGCCTTTAGGTCCCTTTTCTCGGTGAGCAAATTGCGTCCTCTGGAACACGAACAAAGTGGTGAAGTCGGTAAAAGTGGTTATCTCCACTTTCCTGCAATCGCTTAATTCCCCTTGATTCTGCAATTAACGACCCGTTCTCTCTTAGCGAACTATAAAATCCTATCCTCCCCCCCCCCCCGTGTTTCAGGGACAAGGCGCTACGAGCTGACGTAATCTGACAGGAGGCAGACCCTTTTGCCCTTTCCCTTTTGAAGGAAAGACAGTAGAGATATGAATAGCTGTATTAATAGCGCTTGAAACAAAGACAGGTAGGCGTGGCTAAACTAGGAAATAAGACAGACAGCAAAAGACATGGCTTTTTACGCGATAAACCGTGCATACTTATTAGGGAAGCACGTGAGAGACCAAGGTGAGCGATTTGATTGACAAAATGTGAGGAGTGCCGGTGAGAGTAAAGTAGACCGATTAAGGTGCTGGATTTTTATCTGTCACAGACTGTTACCTCAGTCGCCTTTCTTGCATAATACTGACTTCAGCCTTGAATAGAGTTGATCTCCTAGACCAGAGGTTCTCAACCCAATTTGTCTCATGGCGCCTTCGGTGCATCACTTACCCCTGTGGGCCAGCTGTGGCCGTGCGTGCTGGTATGTTGTTTTTATTGTTTAGTGGTAAGTCATATCACTATCCCAACAGTGGGTAGTTGCACATGATGATGTTTCCCGTACGAGTACATACATATAACTTACTCCGTCGTTCCCCTTCTACCGCGAGGTGTAGAGGTACATACGTATAACACGAAATAGAACTGATGCAGGAGGATGAACTCGATGAAAATATACTCCAATGGAACAGCGGTGAAGCAAACAAAGTAGTCAAGTTTATTTATATGATGTACAAGACACCAAACCCAGCTGTGCTTGTAGGTAACATTTACGTGGAAGGAGATTTATTCTTGACTGGCCACTCTGCTGCTGCATGTAATCAAACTTCTTATACAGTCATTTCACTAGAGTTGATTATATACAAAGTCGACCTTTCATTCCTCGTACCATGGTTTCTGGTTACTCTTCTCTTCCTTACTACTTCTTACCCAACTGTTTCTTTTCCTTTCTGAGTCTAGAACGCTAACCACTTAAAGTTACTGGTTTCCTATTATTGTTTTCTACCGATAAAATGCTCTGGCATACTTCTTTGTGCGCTGGTCCGTTTATCTCGTAAGACAAAATACTGGCCTAAACCGGCAGGGAATGACTATTTCTACCAACTGTTCTTACTACACACTACTAAACAAAACAGTTCATACCTTAAAAACACACTGTTACCACTATGATGAGGGTTAACATGAGTGGTACAGTTTATGTTCAATTACTGTTGATCGTGGTGGAATGTTTCTGGTGGATGGTGTGGTATAACAAGGACTGACAAGTACAGAGTCAGTGAGGTCGGGCTTACGGATGGCCGACTGATGTGTGAGTAAGTGACTGTCAACAAACGCGAATGTAAAAAGGTTCTGGCATACCAAAACAAGCTGGAACCACACACTACAGTAAACGTACGAGTCAGAAAACGTTGCAACGACTGGTAACGTTTAAATAGTTTATTACGCCACAGTCACGTAAACATCATGGTAACATAGGACGACACTTCATAGCAAATCATGGTGAATCAGATAAGTAAGTTCATTTCGTAGACATACAGCAAAAATAGTCATCCAAACAGAAGACAGCGTGCATCGCAGTCTCAATAGGCAGTAGAATGCAGTAACTCATAGTATATATCCTTTCAAAAGCAATATCCAAAGATTCAGCTACAGGTACACCACTCAAAGTACAAAGGCTGCAAAAAATAGCAGCTCACGTTTCATAAAGGTTTACATCAATATCTTTATAAGTGATGATGATCACGTGTCGCTTACACAGCGGCATACAATGGCTTCTAAAATCCATCAGAATAAATATGAATCAAAATCATGGCCGGTGCAATCCATGGCCTCTATAATAAATCCATCAGACTTCATACAAAACATATAATGCCGGCGTACTCCCTGGCATCTGGGTAATATCTCTTAGAAAACAATCCATAAACTCCTGGGAGAAAGAACTTTCCCAACAATAATCTCTTTATCTTTACTTCAAAAAAATTATCCTCTTTAATTATCAAATTCCCTTCATAGAAAAACACAAATACAGTACGCCGAACGACACTAGCGAGAAGGAACGACCTTCTCCAAGCTCCGCCCGCACAACACTGCCCGCAATCTCAGTTGCTTAAAACAGTTCAGTCTATAATAATTCATTCAAGCGCTAGCACGCAGCTTGAGATGTGAGCTGGACTCATCCGCTTTTCCCCCCTCAAACTATTTCATAGAACCTTCAACCAGATTCCTATCATATTAAAAAAAAAACAAGCTAACAGCTAGTCAGTAGCGCTGCGTTAAAAAAAAAATCACCGAGCATTCATCTCATCACAAAACGTGTGCTTACAGGGGTGATACAAAAAACCGACCCGTATCTACAAATCTTTTAACAGGTAACTCCCGTTAATAAAACACGACTTAACACACACATCATCAAAACTACATCTGAATTGCTCAAACAGCAATTCTCTCTAAAAAGATAGCATCTGAGTCTCCAAGGAACTAGACAACCGTACATCTCTTGTAAACACGAGAGTCAACCAAACTATGGCTTGTTGTCTACGATCTTCTCTGTGGTGCTCACCAATCAAACATTTTATTACATGGGAGAAAACATTCCCAGACCTATGCGACTGCTACTTCTGATGTCTCAAATCCAACTCTAACTTCTTTCCTCAATTTCCTATTACAACTTTTTCAACTCACAACTCATTCATTGTCACGGATTATTCGCTTCAGAAACCCGTGCATCTCACTTTCACTCAGACTTCATCCAAAACAAATCTTACCAAGACACCTAAGGGACACCATAATATTATTACCTCTCTTCGCTAACTAAGTCCCAATTCCACAAATCCTTATATCCCTTAGTTAACATTCCATAATGTTATTAAAAAATCGTGAACCAAATTTTGTTATATTGCGACTTTCATACTCACAATCTAATACTTTTCTCAAGGGCGCGACTTACAGAGTAGGCTCCCTTAGTCAAAAACCACAAACCTTCAATCTATTATTTCCCATGTCCGCACATCATTTCCCATTCAAACTTCATAAAGCATAACTTCATACCTAACCTCTCTACTGACTCCAAAGCTCAACTCCCGGTTACACCCCTCATAGTCGCTGTTTTCTGGAAAAAGGTATTTTACCATCTTACTTGTGCCCCCTAGACATATGGAATAGACCACTTGGGGTCATTTGACCCACATTGAGAACCACTGACCTACAGGACCGATACTTGTCCGTCCCGAGTTGTGACGTCATGCGCTAAACCATTGTATTGTTACATATTCAATTGTTGTTTCTGTGTTTGCAAGTGGTGTTTTTATTTCTACATCTATTATTGCTCATTTTCTGGCGGCCCTAACAGGAAATAGTCCGTGAAAGGGCTACTAATTTAAAATGAAGATCAATGTGTGTTCCTGGTTGGGTAAGATTGTGTGTTTACTTGTTGTGTGGTTTTTCTTAGCTCCACGTGATTTAAGACTGTGTCGATGATGATTGGACTCAGTTTCTCTAAGATGTTACTGAATAAATTTTCTTTGGGTTTTCATTGTTTCCTGGTATAGTCTTAGTTGATATGTCAGTGATGATAGTTCTCTCTTGCCCTAATCCTTTTGTGGCAGGGCAGTTACTTGTGCGCAGGTCACGGCGCCAATTAGTATGTTATGTGGCAGGGCAGGTTACAGCATCAATTAGTTATATTGATAGTTATATTCAATTAGAGTTAATCCTTCATATGTTGTTGTGGTTCAAGTGCTAACTGGCCTTCCGCCAGAGATGGTAATACTTGACCTTTACTCATTTTTCTTCTTTTTTCCAGGTTTGTTCTTCCCGTTAAGTTTGGTGATAAGCAAAACAGTTTCAGCACCACAACTTATATCCAAAGAAATTACTGTAAATTTCCACAAACAGCAATTCAGTAGAAAATTATATTATAGTTTATTGATGTCATTAGACAAACACTGTAAATTTCACAAAATGATGGTTGTTTATCCAAAATGAAAAATATATAATCCAACTGAATAATATACACACTTGTCTACTAAAAAAAAAACTTGTCTTCATATCCTCAAAGACGAAGTTCACCTAACGCTATCTAAAAAAATCCTCTAGTCTAACATCATGGAATCCTTGGAATCATAAATCCTGAAATCTCTGCCAATCGCCCACATCTCTCCTTTTTATACTGTTCCTGTCTTTTCCCCGCCTTTTTCCACACGTCCCATTCTTTTTTCCACACGCTACAATTTCTGCACACGTGTCTCTGTTTCGACATTTTGCACACGACTTTCTGTTATTTCGACTGTTTCACATGTGTGATCTTTTCCAACTTAACAATTGGATAAAAAAACCAGATCACACAAACATTCATTTCCCCCTTCCCGCGCATAAAACCCATTCATTATTATTATCTGGGACTGACCTACGTTTGCCTTCTCAGAGCAGTGACTGCCAACTGAACTTTGAATGATACTGCGTTTTGTGTAAAAACGTCTTATTTGCTTTTGAGATCTGTCATTCTTATATGTAGCATATTATAGCACGTGTTTAGTCTAATCTTGTGTAGATCGTAGTATATCCGGGCCTGGTGTTTGTTCAGGAAATCACGTCCAATAATACGATTCCGAGACATACCGCGTGCAATAATGAATTTATGGTTTATTTTCTGTTCCCCAAACTGGAATGTGATAAACGCAGTACCAAGGGATTTCATTTCATGGCCGGTCACCGATGCCATGTAAGTTATCGTGGGGTGAAATTTCACATATTTCTAAATTTTTCGAAAAAGTTGTTCTCGTATTAGGCTTACCGATGCTCCGGTATCCACCAATGCTCGATAATGCATGCCCTGAATAGAGATGAGACAGGAACTCGGGTCTGGGTAGATGTTAATGTTATTTACTACAGTCTGCTGCCTTTTACTGCGGTGAAAATGATGTTCTGTGTTGTGTGACTTCTTCCTTGTTGTGTGGGACCTATAGGATTATAAGTGTTCCATTCTGTATAGCTCACGTCAGCGGTCCGATCTAACGTGTTCTTGGTCCGTTTCCCGAAGCAGGGAAATATTGTGGTCTACCTCTGGCAAAACCATGTTGGGTTGCGTATGCGCGGTTGTTCTGTCCTTGTTGTGGTTGGTTATAACCTCGAGATTGATTATGTTGATACGTTCTATGTCCTTGTCTACCCTTTCCGAATGATCCTTGCTGGTGTGATTGGCATGCACGAGAGACATGCCCATTTAGTCCACATGTGTAATAGACATTCGTATTGACATTTGGGACATTCTGTTGCCCCGGTTGGTGTGCTAGCTGGAACTGACGTTGCTCTGGCTGATGGCGTGTAGATCGATGTTGGTGACGGTGCCACTGCTGTCTTGAGTGACCGATTTCTATTGGCTCGTGGTCACTGTTTACTTCATAGTGAGGATCTCTACCTGTGCGTTGATTGAAACGTTTTCGTACGTTATCCTCCGATACTGCCATTTGTATAGCATCAGTGTCAGTTTTAGGGTCTTTCCTTATGATATGGAGCTTTAAGTTATCTGTGTAAAGTCCGTCCACAAAAATGCCTACCAAGTGTTTTTCAAAGTCCTGTGATGGTACCGTCCTTTCAATAAAAGCTTCTTCAGCCAAATTCAATAAACGGTCTCCATAAAATTGAACAGGTTCAGATTTTTCTTGATGGATTTTCCTCAAAAGCGACCACGCGTGCTGTTTGTCGATTATATCACTATACCGTGCAATTAGTTCCTTGTTTAATAAGGTCACGGCGTAAATTAATATGTTATGTGGCAGGGCAGTTACTTGTGCGCAGGTCACGGCGCCAATTAGTATGTTATGTTGCAGGGCAGGTTACGCCATCAATTAGTTATATTGTTAGTTATATTCAATTAGAGATAATCTTCAAATATTGTTGTGGTTCAAGTGCTAACTGGCCTTCCGCCAGAGATGGTAATACTTGACCTTCACTCATTTTCTTCTTTTTTTCCAGGTTTGTTCTTTCCTTTATGTTTGGTGATAAGCAAAACAGTTTCAGCACATCAACGTATATCCAAAAGAAATTACTGTAAATTTCCACAAACAGCAATTCAGTAGAAAATTAAATTAAAGTTTATTGATGTCATTAGAAAACACTGTAAATTTCACAAAATGAAAAATATATAATCCAACTGAATAATATAAGTATTTAAATAAATAACACGGTATTTAATCAGTTTTACAAATTACGGTACACAAGAAACAAGGGACGTTTCGGGTTTTACCCTTCGTCAGCAGAAATGGGTGACAAAGACAAAAATTGCATATAGGTACTACAAAACTATACGATGATGAGAAATATACAACAAACTGGCGATACAAGCAGATGGAAAAAGTGATGAGAGAAAAAAAGAACAATAATAATAAAGAAAACCGTAAAATCTAAAAGAAATACTGAAACAAGAAAGTAAATAATCAACGAAACGAAAAAAAGAAGAATAAACAAAACTGTGGAACTAGTAAAAGTTAGCTTAGCTCGATCCAATGAATCTGTGGAAGAAAGCGGTAGTCTCTTGTCACAGAAATCACAAGGAAGTGACGTACGATAGCGACAAAACAAGAGATATAAAAAGATACGAAACGAACCAAAACAAAAACTTAAAAAGATAGATCTAAAAGACAACGAATAAAGAATGAAAAAGAGAAAAGCTACCAGAATTTATGCAAAATGATGTTGAATATTCAAACCATCGGGAGCTAAAACGCCCATTTTAAAAATAAGGCGATTCTCCAACGAAAAGCGAGTCTTGTCATTACCGGCACATGAACGGAGGGCAGTGACATGTATATCGGAATTACCTAAATGGTCAGGCCTATTGAAATGAAGGGCCACCGGTAAATGTTTGTGATGATAGATGTCATTCAAGTGCTCACGAAACCTGTTTGCCAAACGCCTACCAGTTTCACCAATATAGGTCATGCCACACCTCTTGCAGATGATAGCATAAATCAGGTTTCTGGATTCGCACGTAAAAAAAGACTCTCTAATGATAAATTTTCCTTTCGGAAAGTGACTGTCTGAGTTTGGAGTACACATTTATTTATTTATTTAACTGAACAATATACACACTAGTCTACTAAAAAAAAAAACTTGTCTTCATATCATCAAAGACGAAGTTCACCTAACGCTATCTAAAAACATCCTCTAGTCTAAAATCATGGAATCCTTGGAATCATAAATCCTGAAATCTCTGCCAATCGCCCACATCTCGCCTTTTTATACTGTTCATGTTTTTTTTCCCGCCTTTTTCCACACGTCCCATTCTTTTTTCCACACGCTACAATTTCTGCACTCGTGTCTCTGTTTCGACATTTTGCACACGACTTTCTGTTATTTCGACTTTTTTCACATGTGTGATCTTTTCCAACTTAACAATTGGATTAAAAAAAAAAAAAACACCACATCACACAAACATTCATTTTCCACTTTCAGCGCATAAAACCCATTCATTATTATTATCTGGGACTGACCTACGTTTGCCTTCTCAGAGCAGTGACTGCCAACTGAACTTTAAATGATACTACGTTTTGTGTAAAAACGTCTTATTTGCTTTTGAGATCTGTCATTCTTATATGTAGCATATTATAGCACGTATAAATGCTTAGCGTGGAAGTAGTAGGGATAATGCTAGCGTGGAAGGCCATGCGGTCACACTTTAAAGATTTCTTAGTTACTGCTTTTAGTTTTGCTAATTTTGTGATGACTTCTGTTTTTTTTAAATTGTAGTAGTATTTTCTTATCGTGTATTGTAACGTAATACACTGAGTTAAGACAAAGACATAAATTGTTACATTATTTCAGCAACAACAAACATGGCTCGGTATCCACATTTAATAGAAATAACTCACTGGACTCGAATACGAAGGTACGATATCTTATAACTTTTTAACACATCTCCAGAACCAGATAAATAATACAAGCATATCATAACGTTGGCCGTGAATCTCCGAAGTACTAATATGTACCATTGTTACCGATTCCCCCCCCCCCACCCCTTTCCCCCTTTGCACTGCAATGATGGTGCACAAGTTGCTTCTAATTCAGATATCTACTGAGGATCTTCAAAGAAATCTGCCTTTGGCTCAAGATTAATCTTAGCAGAGATTTAAACTGAAGAATGGTGCTTCAATTCTAGGAAGCCTCATATGAATTTAAGAAATCAAGCACCACAGCTGATATTATCAAGTCCGTAATGAAATTTAGTATCTTCCCAGATCTTCTAAAAGAAGAAAACGTTGCTCGTTTGATGAATCCTCGATTAGATCAATAGAATATTGCTATAATACTCGTAGCTTTGTTTATGTGTATTTAAACTGACTGAGACATACGGGAGCAGTTGACTTAAAAAAAAATTATTAAATCAACTATAAATTTGTATACATGTTGATAACACATTTAATTATCAGTTATAGTTAAACGTTTAAAATAAATAAAGTTTTTGATAGACAAAAAATTAGTTTTAATGATACATCACAGGTAATGGCCTAGTTAGGTTCTGAGATGTTTGTTTCAAGAGTTAACTTGGCAGTTTTAACTTAGTGCTTAGCTACCAGTAAGGTGTCGGTTGGCTTCTGCTCCAGCTGGAGTTGGTTCTTTGCAGTTTGTAGACTGGTTCTCTCTCGTCTCTGGCGAAGTATAGTGGCTGTAACACGTCCCTCGTAGTATCGCGGGATAATTACAAAGATGGTCCAACTTATTTATTTGTGTCGACCTTTGACTGAAGCCCACTTTTGCCACACACTTACACTCATATTCGTTACCGAGAGTCTAGAGTCATGCATGCTACCATCATTTTACCGTCTACGTGATGCTGCATTTGTTTCTCTCTTATTATGCGCTCATACGTGGATAGAGCGTGTGAGTGTGAGCCTGGTCTAGCTATTGGCTACACAAAAGGAGAAACACATGAGGGCGTATGGACAATATGCTAGGGGAGCTACAGCTTATTAGGTGCCGAGCTGAGCACAAGTCATGTGAGAGAGTTCTAAGATGAATCATGCCGATGCCATCTCTTTAGATAGATTTTAAATGCGCAATATACACACGATGCGGCGACTGTATACGCATACGCAAGTACGACATCGATCTGCGACAGCTAAGTCAAGAGATCTAGGGGGTCGGACATGTTAAGACAAGAGATAAGAGCCAAAGTACTACAAACTCGCAAAAGCCACACCACACTCCAGCACTGAGAGCTGAGCAACAGGCAAAACCCAGACAACCTTAACTGGAGTACGACAATGAGATGCAACTCTCCTTTACAACATGCATCGTGCGCCATCTTCTCGTATCTACTGCGTATTTTCTCCTCTATCATCTACACCAGTTAGAACTTTTATCTCGCCAGTCGCGATACTGTACACTCGTCTTCATATCCTTAAGAGTCTGCTCTATGTCGAGCGAGCGCGAGGTTTGTGGCTAGCTGATGATGAGAGCATGACTCATTATCTCTTCAGTGCTCTGTTGGCCTTGGTTTGATTTATCCCGTTTTAGTATAGGTAGCGGGGGTCTTAGAGTCCTAATTGGTGATCTTATAGATATTGGATTCTAATTATTCTTGAGCTTGATGTTATCTAATTCCTCTAATTTTTAAGTGTCTGGGTCACATCGTCTACTGAAAGGCATGCTTCTGCGAGTACCAGAGTCGAGAATTCTACACTATACACCAACATTTCTTGCATTCAGTCTCTTATACTGACCAATCTATGCTCTAGTATGTTTCTATGAGTCGCTCAGTTCCTCGTTATGTGAAGCCATGTCGAATATATCGACGACACTTCTAAGTATGTAAGCGAGACTACACTTTTCAGAGAAGTGAGGGGGATAGTTATCGATCTGTCATTGATAGTTGTCAGCGCCAATTGACTGTATAGAGGTGATAGGGTGGTAAACATCTGTCTATTCTTGATCTTCATTCATATCTATGCTTACGTCTATGATCTCTTCTGTATGATACATCACAATTCCCATAGAGTCTCTCATACATGCCACGACAGATATATGCGCTATGTGATATTCCTCATACATGAGCAGTTTGAGAGAAGCTAACATATGTATTGTCACACTTGCACTTCATTAAGGCATGATTTCTTTGAAGTGATCCCTGTCATTGGAGTAGTATCCCTGCATTGATACTCTGAAGCATACTCTGGCGTCTAGAATATCCATTATTTGGCCTCACAAGGGTGGATTGTGGTGGGGGAGAGGGAGGGAAAATATCGTAACATAAGAGTAACAAACTTGAGGACGAGTGTTAGTGAGGAGTTTCAAAGGCCAAAGTTTATGTGTTGCACTGTTCTTATCTCTCTCTGTCTATGGTTCTGTGATAGATGTCGGTATAGTTTTTTTTGAGATTACATTCATTCTCTGACTGTTCCCGTTGTCGCGATCCTCGTCCACATCGTTGATGTTCTTATTCTTCTGAACGGAATTATGATTTTACTCGTAAACATGGACTTTGTTGTCTAAGCAACTTGTGATCTACTAGTGGTTGTGAGTTATTTGTATCGCTCGAGGAGGACATCTATATCTACGTGGTCGCTATAAGGTCTGACAATAGTACAACTAGGAGTATCAGATTACTATCTATTCTCTAGTATTTTTTGCTCTTTTCATCTACACTACACAGACACATTCTAAAATTCAAAGCGCAGCTAGATGTCACTTCACCTCATAATTTAGCGAAGACACGTGATAGATCTTTTCCAATTGTCCTCCGCAGCTGGCGTTCGATTTCTATCAATGAAGAGAGAGATTGTTTGGTGGGGGGGAAGAATGACTTGAAACGAAGTCAAGCATTGACCAAGAGCCCCACTTCCATTCCATCGCATATATGATTGGTCAAAGACATCACCATAATAACATGGCGCTAACATTGAGAGCTAATCTGACATTAACTCATACAGTCACACAGCAAATAGAGACTACGATTCAATTCTGTCCATAGCAACCCTAGAACAGTAGCTATGCAGACTTAATAGCTACAAAGTCTGACAGAGTCGATACATAGATACAAGGTGAAGGGAAAACTATAAGACGAAGCTTACACCCGGGGCGAGATTGTGGAGGGGGGAATTTGTGGGGAGGGGTGGGGGGGGAGGGGGGTTACTCACAAGACCTCTTGACTTACATAAAATAAAAGCGGATTAGGTCGCGAGTGAGAGAGAGGATCTTAGCTTCTTACACATGGAAGTTGGTTTGACATATGAGACGGATGGGGCGCTGATTGATCCAATGATGCAACGGAGTCATTAGCGAGGATCTGATTCTGATGGACTGGCGCCGTGGGGGTCGGAGGGGATGCACTTGAGGCGGAGGGGGGCCAGACTGTCATCTGCCTATACATTTAGTAGACTTAATCTTTCAATATGTACTAAGTCGGAGACCAATTAGGTACTCAATAACATTTTCTGATATTCACTAAGATAGTATTCTGTCTCATATATCTGACAGTATAAGAGTCGCGATTGCCATAACAGATCGAGGACAGTTACTCTAAAGTACACTCACAGTGCAGTAATATTCTGTTTCTAGTATGCTGCGAGGACTATAGATACGGTGGGTATAGCGTGTAGCGAAAACTGACGTGAACAAAAAGACCTGAACTCGTATAATGAGGGTACGTAGGTAGCCGCAGGGAGAGGGCGTTTGGTGCGAGAACATTTACAGGTATTGTTGGTGTACTAGGAGAAATTGCTGTGTGGTTCAGTATCTCCTAGTGGGTGTAAAGTCGGACAGGGGTCCTTTACTAGACCGAGTGTAGGTGTCGCATAGAGATGTCTGTGCAGGTAGATGTTGCTAGAGTGTATGTGTGTAGAGTATGTCTGTTCTGTCTCTCGTCGATGTCTTGTTTGCTTCACACAGCTTTAAAGTAAGACTCAATATCAATGTCATAATCAACAATTCTGACAGAGATGTACACATATTTGACGCGTGATAGAGTAACATTTCATCTTAGTAATGTCTCAAAGGAGACACTGAAGTCTCCACATTTGAGAGAGTAGTGCGAATACAAAAAAACAGATATTAACAGACAATGATATTCACTACAAAAAGACTAAGATCTAAGTGGGCGGGCGAGTGCCTAGTCTATAATGTTGTGGGGGGGTGGGGGCGATATTACAGGAGGACACGCACACGTGTGGTGGGAGACAATTCATGAATATCTCAGATGGGCGTAAGAACCGCTGCTTCTGCACCTAGGGACATCAACATATCTCATACATTGTATCTCTATCAATATACAATGCGCAGATTTATAATTAGCTTGGGTACAAAGATCGCAAAAGGATGGGGATTGTGGATGGTAATGGGTGGGTTTGAAGAGAGTCTATGTAACTGAACCATGAACGTCAGAGTAGGTGGAAGTTATTCTGAGATTCCACTGACTATGTGGCTTCTCCGTTGGGAGACTAGTCAACAACTTTCTGTGTCGTAGTAGAGTACAACTGGAGAACAGTTTTAGCTCCCGTGGGTTGATATAGTCAACATAATTTTGCATTAAGTAATGGTTGATTATGTATCATACGATGTCAGTAAAGATTTTTGTTTATGCAAACACATTCTTTAGCATTAGATACTATCACATTTCGACCTCCTGATCTTTCTTTAAGCTATTAGGTCTGCTTTTGGGGTAGGGAAGGTGTGACCCGGTCGTATGTTAGAGAGCGACTGGTGGAGGAAGATATCAGTTAGGACGGTGAAGTGTGATGTGGCAATGTCAGACAAGCATGACAGTTAACGCTTTCCATCTCAGAACTAACACACACTTTGAGTGTACACAAAATAGATGAATCTCATTGGTCTCGAGGTCAGTAGTTCAGTCTACTATCAGGGGTCATAGCTGCTCTATGGTTCTTGGGGAGGGAACAGAGAGGAGACATATTATCACTAGTTTCGCACGTAGCGCTCATGGGGGGGTAATCCGACGGGCCAGTGCGCACGTCAGGCACTGCAAATGGTGTCTCTACACACACAGTCTGTTCCTTGCCGGCCATCAACAGGTATGACAACCTAAAAAGCAGAGCGAACACTGTGAGTATAGACTGTAGCTGTGTGTCTCACGGCGGTCTGATGTGGGTGTCGAAGGAATGAGACATCAGGACACATCACTGCTATAGCGGGGAGCGCAGAAATGTTCGAGGGGGATGTGTGAGTCACAGATCAACAACAGTTCTTAGCTGACTCATGTGTAGACTAGCACTTATCTTCAGGACATATCTATAGCTGAGTATCATTCTGAGAGTCTATACCAAGTAATTCTTATGAATAGACTGAACTGTTGCACAAATAGCGTTAATCGTAGTTAACCCGAATCGTTCCCTATGCGTGTAGGAAGCGGATACGAGGGTCTACAGAGGCGTCGTTGAGGAGTCGATTTATCAGTGACTCGATGATTCTTCTCACAGGGACAGAGATCTATTATTTCGGGCCATTAACGGAGACATTTTAATTCTATCAAAAACCCAAAAAACTCGTATGCGAGTCGCATAGTCATACCAGCGATCGTAGACTTATTCTATACATCTAAAAACACATCACACATTCTTTGTGAAATTTTACTGTGTTTGTGCATCAATCCAGATCCATCAACAATAGAGAGCGTCATTCTAACTCTCTCTCATGAGAGGAGTGAGATCTAGACATAGATGCCAGATAGATAGAGACAACTAGCATTCTGACAGCTTACGCTCTCTCTTTTGGATATACTTGAGTGATTTTATGGTTGTCAATAGCCTATCTGCATATCTGAGATGTTGAGGATTCATAAGGCGGAGGACGGATTTATTTGGAACATTCTTTACACTCAGAAATTTTAATGTGTAGTATAGGTGGTTGGGATTGGTTTAATATATGGAGGTTTGGAATGCGTTGTAATTAGAAGAGAGATCCATTACATGACTATCAGTGTTGGATCTAGTCTGTTATACACAGTATATTTGAGTGATAGATATAAGCGTAGTGCAAGATCATTAGCCTGATATATGATCGTGCAGTCTACCTGAGGCACCCTGCGAGACTAAACATACTATCGAGAGAGTCAAGCCAGCAGCAACGAGCTGGTCGACACCTCAGACGTCACAGAGTACGATTCTGCCTAGCTACTACATACATATAATTTCTCTACGACAACGATGATCGACTCTCTCTATATCTCTTAGCGACTCTAAACAACTCTAAGTGTTTATGAAAACTCTCTCTCTGCATACAGCGTCTGATTCACTTACAGACTTTGAATCAGGCGATAATACCAACAGGACGTCGCACAAGAGGCTATCACTAGATAAATTACAACACAATTCTGAACATCACAAGACGATGCGAGCACTATGAGGACAAACTAATTTATCTCTAGCGGCGTGATACAATGGATACACGAGGTTGATTATAGATTTCTTGGGGTACATATTACACAAATGTCAATATTCCCAAATAAGGCAGGGACGATCAGTGATCAATAATTTAAACATACTCTCGTACATTACATGTTTTTTCTATCACTGATTGTGCATACCAAATCTTCCAATGGCACTACGACATATAGGAATCGAATCAAACAGAAGACTAAAACTCGTAAACATAAGGTACATTTAAGGGTAGATTGGACCACAACAGAAACACGATTTCCGTTTAATATAGTCAACCGCAGTTGCAAACAGGATGTACTATACCATGGAGTGATCTAGTTTCGTGGGCGCATTATCTTTGGGGTGCTAATAGAGCATTAAGTGAAGATAGTCTCGTATTGATAGCTAAGGGGTAAGTGAGGAGATAGTGGCCAACAATGACATGAATACAGGTGTGACTGTACATGAGACTCCGGAGAGGAGATATGCACCGAGAGTTGGTCATTAAAGGCCGATAGAGAATGATGCTGCGGGGTTGTGGATGTGCGCGGGAGGGGGGCGATAAGTTAGGGGCCGAACTTGAGAGTAGGGAATGGAGACGTGTCAGGAGTATTGGGGAAGATACATCTCACTTAGAAGGCATTTATACGAGGTATAATGTTGTGGGGGTTGTACAGTAGCGAGCGATTGAAGTTAGTGGGAAGGCGTGTTGGGGGGGTGGTTGGGGGGGGGGGTATGTTGGGGTGGTTATTAGGGGGGCACAAGCGCTTCGTGCAAGATGATCGCGCAGAGGCATTATGTAGAGCGCGTTTTGCGGGCGAATTGGGCTCTAGCGGCTATGACAATGTATGTGGGAGTAGTGGAGGGGGTAGGTGGAGTATTCTAGGCGTTAAGAGGTGAGGGTGGGCGAGCGTTACCGTGAAGTGTTCCGAGTGTAAGGTGGTAGAATAGTGTGAAGGGGGGAGGGTATTGTGGAGATCTCATGAGAGGTGTGGATAGATACAGAGCGTGTGACACAATGGAGGAGGATCTGCGATGTGTTTGGGGGCTAGATTACGGCTAAAAGTAGTCTGATAGAGTGTGGTGGATCACTCTGTAGACATGAGAGAGTGAAACGTCAATACATCTCCTGGTTGCTAATCCATATACATAACATAGAAAAAACCGCAGTAATGTCGATCACACGGACTGACATAGTTACAGTTAGCGGAGGGTGTGTAAGATGTAGGGAGCATCATATGGTGCCACACGAAATAAGAGTGCAACAGAAATCTAAAAACAATTTAACAAGTTGTTTAGTCAACATAAAGAGTAGTGTCTTCTTGTCAGAAGATACTTTACGATACACTTATAAGCACGATTTTGGTAATTTAACTAGTTGCGCGTGGGGGTTGGTACTAGGGAGGTATACGGTACTATGAGATATATAGTTCACATACGACATATACATGATATTGATGGTCGCGTGATCGAGGAACAACACACAAAATCACTCATTATGGTTTAAATGGGAGGGGACAGCAGCGGATAGAGACATTGTGTGGGGAGTAGACCTCTCTCATATCTTGACTACATCTCTGTGGGAAGCGGTTATGGGAGGAATACCTAACATTCACTGAGGGGGGAGTCAGATATATCTCACACGGATTGAATGAAATATAAGGGAATGGGGTGTGTATGGTGACACATCTGCTCAGACGACGTGTATTCTAATGTGTGATGCGCGGCGTATGGGAAGCGCTTACGAAAAAAGTTGGGGGGGGGGGGGGGGGGGGGGGGGGGGGGGGAGTAGGTCCCTGGTGTCCTACAAGGGTGAGCGGGAGGGAAGCGATTGAGGCTAGATGGGCGCCTAGGTCTAGAGGGGGTAAGCACGGTGTAGCCGGGGAGTCATTAGTCGAATACAATCCTAACTATAAAAGTGCCTAGTCGCAGTAATATACTATTCAATCTTAACAAAAGAATGCAATATGTCTTGGAACTCTGTTCTCAGTGGTTGCAGGGAGGCGACTAAAAATAATAGTCCATGTGGAAGAGGTGTCAGAGACATCTTTGCCTTTCTCAAATAATGTTGCATCTCGCCACAGTAGTCGGCTGTACGTCTGAGTGCGGACTATCTCAAACTGCAAGGCTAAGGGAAGAAAGGGACCAACCATTGTCAACCTGTAATAGAAAAAAAAATATTGCATAAAGTTAGTGCTTGTCAAGAAACATTTGCGCCAGTTCCAACAAGGCAATGTCCTTCGATGACAGTCGCTGATCGTACGTGCGTCCTTTAGGATGGGAAGCAGTTGCTATGAAATGAGCAACGTGACGACCAGCAGTACATGGTTCAGTACTGTCTTGACGGTTGGAATGCATAGAACGACGCTTCTTGCGAATCTGTACACGAACATGTTCATGTGAGGGACGAATCAACTTTGCTAAAGGGACGGAGTCGTCAGACGATGATGAATAGTGGCGTTTAATGGCTGTTCTGGATTGTGTTTCCATGGGAACAATATAGGAATCATCATCAGAGGCTACAAGATGTGTTGTCTGGTCAGGCGTAATGTCTTGCCATGAGTTTTCTGTGATGGTTGCCGACGAATCCGAATGTACAGTTGATAAATGTGGTGGATCAGTAACTGTGGATGGCATCAAACCAGAGTGTTCAACATTTGGAGGTGTATCCTCTGTTCGTGGTTCATTGTCATGGAGTAAACGGTCGTTGCGGTGTTGGATCCGTTGTCGGAGCTCCTGTAAAGGGATGCCATCCTCTTCAGATGAGTTATCTCGTTCGCGTCGATATCGTTCTATCGTATCTCTGACTAACGTGGGGGCAGTTGTTTGCGGTGACATGTCATCAATGCTAGAGGCAAGTGAGGTGGAGGACAAATAATGGCAAAGGGTGGATTTCCTGACAGGTCGTGAGGAGCGAAGTTGTGGAATTTCAACAGGTCGGTGATCATCTAATTTCATTTGAGAAACGTGAGCTTTCATAGTAACATTCTGTCTCGCAAGCCATAGGATGTAATCTGCAGAAGCAATCTGTTCGAAGACTTTGTAACCATTATCAAGCTTTTCTGCCGCTAACCAATCATCAATAGTCTTATACGTTTTCTTCTTGATTACACTTCTGTTTTCTTTCTCTTCCGCTTTTTCTCGCTCTCGGTATGTGTTTTGTGGGGGTGGGGTTGACTGATCAGATGATATCTTGTGTTTTGCATGCATCGCTGTCGTTGTGGCAATCTGTCTACTTAGTAGGTGTTTATGCTCTACGCTGAGAGTATTTACCTGGGATACACACTTGTCCCTTTGCTCTGGTACTTCTGTTTGTGTGCCGGTGTGTTTCTTTGTTTCTGTCTGGGTAGCAACACTGACCATGTCTCTTTGTATATTGTCATGTTTTCTAACCTGACTTCTCAATGATCTACGCCTATCACTGTCATATTCTGTTTTAACTCTCCGTTGGTAGGATCTGTTCTTGTTGTTCTCATACGATCTTACTTGGTTCACGTCTATCTTCCAGCCGTTCTCAGTTCTTATTCGACATCTTTGGTGGTTGTCTATGTTGATGCTATTTATTTCAAATATCTTTCCTTTCTTAATTTCTGCCATAAAATTTCTGACAGCTATTCGATGTTGCCTTCTGTTGAGGCTACTCCAATATGAGCCTGATCTATGGTTGCTAATGAAACTTGGGAGTGTTCTGTCATACGTGTGTTATGCGATGTTTAAGCAACTTCCACAATTGTAACATGTAATCTGATTAACATGGTGAACTGGAGAAGGATGCGAATTTAGTGGGACAGTGTGTCGGTTGTGTCTCTTGTCTTCGTTCCTGTGAAATGAGTCATTTTGGCGTACATTATGTGAATAAGATGAGCGTTGATGATCGTTAAAGGTTACATTGTCTCTCCGCCATCTTGGACGATAATGGTCGACTTCCATTGGTTCAGGAAGATAGTCTGATTGTGGTTCTCTGCCGATCCTTTGATGAAATCTTTTCCTAACATTCTCTTCGTATACAGCCGTTTGAATTGTTTCTGTGATTGACTTCGAGTCTTTTCTCAACAGATGGAATTTCAAATTGTCTGCCCACAAACCATCAATAAATATGCCTACTAAGTGTCGCTCTGATTCTTCCGTGGGGATTGAACCTCCTAAAAAGCATCTTCGGCTAGGTTAAGCAACCGGTCTCCGAACATTTGCACTGGCTCATGACGTTCTTGCTTTATCTTTCTTAAAAGCGTCCAAGCATGCTGACAGTCTGTGATGTTTGAATATCGACTTACCAATTCATTGCGAAGGCTCTCGAACGTTTCCTGTGGGAAGGCTTTACTGCGACGACGTAGAAAGTCTGTAACCAACCCATCAGAAGATAAAAAGGCTATTCGCTTGCGGTCGGAATCAGTAGCTGTGTCAATGATGGATGAGAACTTATCCATGTCAATAAGCCATTTGCGGAATAGTGCGGGGTCTCCAGAAAATGGTGTAACAATCGATCTAATTGAATGGAACTTAGCATAGTGATCTACCTGATGAATCGATTCTGTAATTTGCATCAGTGCTTGCATTGTCGGTTCTAAGTCATTAGGCAACGATATATTTTGAGGTTGTATACCCTGTTGCTGTTGCTTTTGGGACAGATGTGGCTGTAACATCTGCTGTGGGCGCATTTGTTGTTGAGCTAGGGCCTCGGGGGTACTTTGAAGATCAATGATAATTATTGTTTACAAAGTATGATCACAATGACAAGGGCGTGAGCTGGTCACGAGGCACCAAATCAACTAATGTGACAGTGTGTCAATGATGCACTAAATAACAGCGTGTAACCTGGGGCTGGTTACTGCATCCAAATAATCTTATGTGACTGTTATAACAATCTGTCCAGGTGGTACATATTTCTTCTGAGTTTATTGATATTGCATTGCCTAGTGATCTTAGTGTTTACTGGTTTACTTATATATCTTGTGGGTGGTAACTGGCGACTGCCAGAGGTGGAGTTACCCAAATGAATGTTGGTTCAAGACCAGGTCCTTTCTACTCACGTAAGTTGTCAGTGATCATTTGTATCTTTCTAGTGCTTCCATACTTGAGTAAGTAACAGCAATAAGTCATGGAAAACTGTTTATTAGTAATGTCCAAGGGACTGAAGACATGGTTAAATACAAAACTCAATAACCTGGCTATCAGCGGCCAGAATGCCTGTGGGTTACATGAATCTTAAAGTCTCTGCAAAATGACATCAACATAACAACATGTCTGCTTGACCCTGCTAAAAAATGTCGATAGGCTTTTGCCTTGGGTCGCAATATACTTTTCGTAGCAGACTAAACGTTCTAATAGAAAAGATTTTTGTTATGCAAACCAGGTGAACACATCCCACGAAACTGCAAAACACAGTTTCCTCGAATAACATACTTGTGAAAAAACATTGAAACTTTCAGTGGTCAGTCATCTCCTCGACTAAAGGTTAACTACACAACCTTTAAAAACCCGGCCCACACTAAGGCTCAAACACGTCTCCCCACTTGAACAGTGACCTGCGTGACTGAGCTGTGTTCTGACCGCGATGGTCAGAAATAGCTATCAACGATTTCATTGGTCAAGCTCGACCAGTGAAGTTATCGTAACAACTAATCTTGCTCAAGTTCTTTTACTACTGTTACAAATACGGTTAACGTGTTATCTTACGTTAACTAAAGCCATCCGGTGACACATATTACTTTAATTCATCATCATCATCATCAGTTGCCATCTCCACAACGAAGGTTGGCTGTAATGGATCTCCAACGTCTTCTGCCTCTTGTCTTGGTGGTGCACTCTGATAGACTCTTTCCTGTCCATCTCTTGATGTTATCTTCCCACTTATAGCGTTGTCTTCCCCTTGCACGTTTGCCTTCAACTCTCCCGTTCTGGGTCCCAGGGTCTTCTGCAAGGTTGTTTATGCCTTTGTTAAATGGCACACCAAAGTATTTTAAAACTGCCGAACTTTGACCCCCTCCATTCATTATGGTTCTCTTTTCATACCTAGATTTTCTAGGACCTCCATTATTTGTTTTCCCATCTCTTCCCCATGAGAATACGCCCCATTTCTTTTTCTATATATCCACAAATTTCGCAAAAGAGCCTCAATTCCTTTCTTCCAAATGCTTATTTCCATCGTCCCATGTTTCTGCACCCAACATACAGAAAATGCAGATATATATAACAACTTTATGATTATCAGTTTTTTAATTTGTGGAGATAACCTGTTTTTGGGACCCCAGTAATATGTTTCATGTAGTTGAATGTACCTTTGGCCAGTTATCATATTCACTCTTTCCCTGATTTCTTGTTTCACATCTGCCATCTTCTGTATTATATGACCAAGATATACGTAGCTCTTGACTTGTTCCAGGATTTTCCCCCTTGGGTTTATCTTTTTGTGTTGTTTTGCTAATTATACCATAAGTTTTTTTGTTTTCTGCAATATTAATGTCCGAGTCCATATTCATGAACTTATGCTGTTCACTTGCTTCACACTAGTTCTTGTAACTCCTGTTCCGCTTTCAGCTTAACAACACGGTATCATCTGCATATAAACTAAGGTTGTTTATTGACACTTCCAATGATGTTCACCCCCCAGTGGGATTGTTCCTGTATCTGATTTTGAGAAATTTTTTTCGGTCTAACCCCAAAATTACCAATCCCAGGCCCAAGGGGATCAACCCCATCACAACACTTTGTTCTGACAACCTCTATTTTTGTCTATTGTGTGGTTGAAATCAAAATCCCCCTTCCAGATCTTAACACTGTGCAGTTTGAGCTCACCCAATAAAGGTTAACTGAGTAATTCAAATTATATTCTTTTCCATCACACCTACTCCACTTTTATTTAGAATCCCACACATGAATTTGTATTGGGGTTGTTAGGAATCCGTGCTTTCCGTATTAGTTACAGATAGAGATGGGGTTCTTACTGCCCAGAAGATGCTGCAAATACGTTGGTCCGGTGACCTTTAAATAAGTAATCCTGATCCTATAATGCCTTTACCTTGGCAAATTGTCTGAAATTGACTTACTGACGAGGTTGGAATTAGGCAGTGCCCGTAACCCCAACCCCCCCCCCCCCCCCCCCCCCCCCAATGTACCACACCCCCCCCCAGATCCACATTTGATGCGATAATGAGGTAACCCCCCTGTAGCAAAGGTTTGGAGTACCCAATATGCCCCCCCCCCACCCCCCCCGCACCCCCACCCCCCCCCACACCACCAAACACCTCCCACACACCCCACACCCACCCAACACCCACACACCCCCCACAACTTCACCCCACACACAAAACACACCCCCACCACCCCCCACCTCAACCCCCCATACCCCCCCACCCCCCTACCCCAATTTGAAGTGACCCTCCCCAGCCCAATAGAGCCCAAACCCACCTCCGGCAACCCCGTCCAGCCCCACCAAGCCCATTAAAGGGGCCCAACCAACAGCGAATATAGTAAACTCCCCCCCAACTTTTAAACCCCCCATTCGCCCCGTACAAGAACAAATCTAAAGCTTACAACGAAGCATACTCCCCCCCCCCCCCATACTAAAAACTATACCCCACAAGAGGATACCAAGAATATGGAGTGATATCCGAAAGCCCGCACATTATTCAACTGTAAAAGTTTTAAATATGCCACCCCCTAAAATTTGTTCCCAGTCTTGACATCTAACAAAAAAGTTACTTGTCTAAAAAAATTTTTAAAAAATTTTATTAAATAAATACCCCAAACTGCCCAATTCGATAAAACATGGATAAATTGAAAGCTTTCATGGGTGAAAATTGAAAGGATGACCTAGTCCCCCAGGAGCCCGGAAAAGATGTTGAACCGTAATTTCCCAAGAAGAGAGAACAGACCCAACAACAGAAAAAAGCCCAGAAAAATCCCCATCCAAACCAACCAAATATAGAAACAAATTCCCGCTTGCCCCCCTTCCACCCTTTCACCGCCAAAAACCCCTTTTTAATTACAAAATAACAACCACAAAGCGAGTAGTCGGGAATGTAAAAATGACACCCAACAAATCCTGGAAAGCCACATGGAAAAAAAAAAAACCAGGGAAAAATAACGAAAAGAAAGACAAGTAGACATATAGTATGCAGCCCCCCTCCCACCTGTCCCCACTAAGTGGTAATTCAGTGGCAGAGATCCCAATACTACCCCCCTCCTGACACCACCCACAGAATCGTGAAGGTGGATATTAAACGTGGGATACCTATTGCCCCCCCATCTGTTGATGTAAAATAAAGTTAGTGTGGAAATAACAGAAGTAAAGTTGCCCCCTGAAACCCCACCCCCACCAGTCCCCAATAGAAAGAGAAAAAAGAAGTTACAATATAGCAAACCCATTTTGCACCCAAACTGTTTATAGGGACCAATGCCCTCCTGTAAGAAACAAAAAATAATGGCCATGAAAAGTCTGCACCCCCATGTAAACAAGAAAAAACATGCCACATGAAACAAATTCCTTCCTAAAGTATAAATTAGCGCAATACCAAACTAAATGTGATTTGTGCATCCAGAAAACAAAGCCAAGTTTCCAAAACACAACAACAAATCAGAAACCCATGTTAAGAAAAAAAGGAAAAAAACGCCTCAGATTTGACCAAAAAAAAAATCTACCCCACCTCCCAACTTGGTCTTACAAACAAAAAATAAAGTCTCCAAAAATCCTAGTAAAAAAAACCAAAATATTCTAGGCCAATTCCCACATTGATAAGCCTTCACGGTTGGCATCCACGATAAAAATGACGGCCCCCGAAAGTGGGCGTTGTCAAAATGGGTGGTTATGCGGTTATATTGAAAGCAAAAAAAACATTCTATAAAAATCAGCTATCTATTTCAGAAAAAAGTGTACAAACTAAATACAAACGTTGGTTTGTTTTTATCCCCTCCAACGCCGCCCGTCACAAAATAACAAACGGTGTACATCGACCCACCCCAATGGAATAAAGCAAAATACATGCAAAATAGACCGATGTTAGATGGGGGGGGGGGGGGGGGGAACTAGTGGAGCAAGGTTTTTTTGTCAATGTTCGGATCCAGGTCTTGGGACCGGATCATGGGGACAAGTTATAGAGGTGTGGGTAATGTTCTGGGGTACCACCATCTTAGACCCGCAACCCAATTCTTAGGTAGGACAAATTAGGGCACCACAATTAAAGACTAAAAAAACCGACAGCCCGCTTAAACACCAGGGAGGGGGGGGGTGGAAAATAACCCACCTCGCAACGAACACCCAAAACCCAATTTGTCCGGGGGAAGACGACTATCCATGATGCCTGACACTAGGTATCAGCCCATGGATACCTATAGGGCGCCGCCAGGGATATTAAACAACCAATTCGATTTTTCTGCCCTAATTTACCCCCCCCAAAAAAGAGCTCTCCAATTTCTCGTGACAAAACGCGGATGATGGGGCTGTGAAAGATAGAGGAAACTAATGGAACCTCCCTAAGATTATAAAGCATTGAAGGCAAATAGGTATGGGGAAGTGGTAGAATTTGTTTGAATTTAGTAAATGGTGGAGAGAAAAACCTTGAGAAACTAAACAAAACCTACTGGTTAGTGCTCCACAAACAGAACAAAAAATTAGGACAACTGTTCTACACTTAATTTCCCAACAACAGTTCGCTTTCCAAACCCGTACTGTTTGATGTAATAAAGAGTAATTCGTGTGGAAACCCGCCGGGTGGGGGAGAATACCCTCAGAGTTGGCTTTAAAAACATCCCCAATAGATTAGCCTATCTGAGAGCAAACAAAAAACTAGTTGAGGAGGAATGGGTATGTTCCAGGCCCCCACCCTTGGATAAAAAAGGTGCATAAACATAAAGTCAGTTCATACATTAACAAAAAAAAAAGAGGTTTATCGAACAGTGTTGGAGAACCCACCAGATGTCGGAAATGCAGTGGGACAATAATTTTTCACCGGCCAAAAATAGATAAACAAAAAACCCAAAAAAACACGGTAAATTAAAGAAACAAAAACAAAAAAAAACAATAAAACAAACCCCCGACACTGGGAACCAAAAAAAAAAGAAAAAAAAAAAAAAAAAAACAAAAACACCCACCCAAAAAAAAAAAAACCCCAAACAACAGCACAACCACCTCCGCCAAAAACCCTCCCCCCCAAACCAAAAAACAAATAAAAAAAAAAAAAAAAACAAAACGCAAAAAAAAATACAAAAAAATGGTCGGGCACCAGAAAAATGGTGGGTGGGGGATTCCAATGTGGCAACAAAAAGAACCCCCCCCAGACCAAACACAAAAAAAAAAAAAAAAATAACAAACCGTTTCCCAAAAAACACAAGAAAAAAAAAAACCAAAAAACCCCCAAACACAAAAGGGGAAACAAACCGGACTATACTTTGACTCGTTCTAGGCACCCAAGTAAAACAAAAAAGGAACGGGTGCTTGGTAAAAAAAGCCATAAAAAAAAATTTATGATAAAAAAACACTACTAGAAAACAGACCTAAAAATTCCTGAAAATAAGGTAAAACTCAAAAAAATATCTCCATGTAACCCCCCCAAAAACTTAGACCAAAAAGAAATATTAAAAAAAAATGGTAAGGAAAAAGACCCAAATGAAAAAAAAAAATAGGGTGATGGAAGTTTACCAAGGGAACCCCGGAGGAAACATGGGGGACCTTCATTTCTACCCTAAAAAGAATTCTTTCTCCCCAATGTGGCCTAATCATTCGTTGTCAATATATAATTTTAATTCCATGGTATTCTAGTACCCCCCCCCCAACAATTAATCTTGTATCTTTAAAGAAAAAAGATAGTGTAATATGGGGGGGGAAAGATAAGACCATAAAGTTAAAAAAAGGAAAGAAACAAAATTGCGGGAAGGGACCAATTAGTTTTTTGTTGAAAAGTGAGGGGGAAAACACATGCCCTTCCCCCAAAGGGTAACCAAATTAAGGGGGCCGGAAAAAACAAAAAACATTTGTGTGACACAAGGGGGGGTCCCCAAGTAGAAACCAGAAAGGGGGGGGACTTGCCTTTGTTAAAGTTTGAGAGGGAATAAATAAAAAGTTGTTGTGTGTTGGGGCCTAAGGCATTATGGGGGGTTATGGAAAATTACAGGGGTGCCAAACCCCTTTAGCGAAATAAGGGTGGAGGAAACAAAAATTAAACATGGTAAGTGCATGAATAAAAAAAAAAAGAACCAAAAAAAAAAAACTCCCCAAAAAAAAATTAAAGAGCGGCGAAAATGGTGGTGAAAATAATAGGTGGCAATAAAACTTGGTTAAAAATAAAAAGGTTCCAAATCGAAATAAAAAGGGGTATTGAAATGAATGGGAGTGGTTGTTGGGAAATTAGTTGCCCATAGGGCAGGGGATAAAGAAAAAAGAGGAGAGTACAGATTATTAGGGATCGAGGGTCCCTCAGAAAAGATCGTTTCACCAAGAAAACTTATGGGGATTCCTCAATGCAAATGGACCCCCCCCCTCTTTCCAATAAAACAAGGGATGTTTAGGAAGGGATTGACAACTGTGGTTGAGGTCCCACTGGAGTCTAAAACCAGACCACGTAACAATTGTGGGGATTTACTGGTTATTTTGTTTTGTAAAAGCCCCCCACCAAAATCAGGTATTGGATCCCAAATGTAAGAAGGTTGAAAGAACAAAAAAAGAAAACCAAAAAGGAGGAAATCACAGTTTACAAACTCCAATAAGGGGGTCCATGGACCCCCCCCACTGGGGAGATTTGTTGTTTAAGATTGAAAAATTTGTTAAAGTAGGAATGAGTTTTGGGAATGGAACTCTTACCTTTTTTTAACCCAAGGCAAATTCAACTCTAAGGGTCTTAGGGAAAATTCCACATAGTGCGGGTGGGGGGCGGGACCGGGTGGACTTACAAAGTTAAGGGTATCTGGGTGGGGGGGGGGGGGGGGCCAATAGGAAAGTGTGATGGGCCTTGGGCCCAAATGGGAAGCAAACCCCAAGGGGGGAACTTGCTAATTTATTATGGATTGCTGTGGGGAATGTACAAAACCCACACCGACCCCCCTTTAAACCCAAAACCTCAACGAGGGCTCCCCAATACCCGTCCAACGAAAACAAAATAAAAAACGGGACAAAAAAAAGAAACATACGTAACTTGAGTTTGGCAACCTGGAAGAAATGGGGGGGTAGTTATAAATTGAAAGTTTGAGTGGAACTGTAAAAAAAAAAAAAACTGGGAATTATTTAGAGGGACTGGGACAAAGGTGTTGAAACACCAAAGGGGTCACCCACTATGTTGGGTCTGAAAATTTCTTTAACCCAGTTTTTGACTTGATAGGAAAAGTGTGTAATTGGGGGGGGAAGAGCAAGTTTTGACCAAAGAACAATTCTTTCAGATACTGGGGTGGGGCGAGATCGATCCACAAAAACATGAAAAATCTATTAAGTCTCTGTCCCCCACCCAGGGCCCCCCCTGAAAACGTCAAGTAAACTGCTCCAACCTTTGTTACACCCCTGAGAGACAACCCCACCCAAAAAAAATAACCAAGTCCAGGATTGAAGCCCTACCAACACAGTCAAATACATCTAGGGGTTTGAACCCCTTCTCCCCTAACGACCAGCATCACCAACCCGACCCAATCCACGCCTCCAGGGGTCAAAACCACAATTGGGTCAGGAAAAAGATAGTGGGGGGGGGGGGGGTGTTTTTTTTGGACGGGGGGGATTTAAGGGTTGATGTTTTAATAAAAATTAGGGTGGTTTACAAAAACAAAAAAAAATCAAAGAAATACAACCACCAAAAAATACCCCAACCAATCTAAAAAATGATGTCCTATCACACCCGAACAGGGGAAAAATAATACGAATCTAAAAAAAAAATCCGCCCCCCCCAAAATGAGGGGGACCCTAAGGATCAGTAGGGGGCGACCCAATCAAGGTGGGGGTTGTAACCACACCCCAATGCCCTTAACCCC